>JAESIW010000137.1:1958529-2424715 GCA_016802295.1 Brachionus rotundiformis
AAAGTAACCCTTCAGCTTTTTACCTGAGTATGTTAATAAACCTTAGAGATAATTTTAAATTGCTCATAGGTAAAAAAAACTTTTAAGTATCTAAATTGCCAGCCATATAAATAAAATCATAAGATATTAGTAAATTTATATACTTTAAAAGATAAAGCGGTTATTTAGTAAACTAAATATTCAGCTGAGATATTTAAATAAAGAAAAAACACTAATTATCATTATTGATCAAAAATCTAAATTTAAAAATTGACGTAAATCCTGGTACCTACATAAAAACGGCATATCTTATTTTTTGTTTAATTAAAAATTGATGGAATTTTTTATTTTTATACACTTTAACGAACTGAATTCGGAAAAGCCTAGATGTTACATAAAATAAAAAATATGCTGTAAGATTATTTAAACAATTTTAAACAAAATTTAAATAAAAAAATTGATTATTTTGAACATTTGAAAATTAACGTGCTTCGTTTCCCGATTCATTTAGCTATTTCATTATCAGTTTCTAAATTATGTGCTTTCAAGCAATAAAAATGTTCAAAGTCTAATTCACATCAAGTCAAAAATTAAATGTTCAACTTTTTATCTTTTTTAAAATATGTTTTGAAGCACGTTTTTTGCAACCAAATTTTAGCCTCAAAACAAATAAACAAAAATCAAAAGCATAAAATCAGCTTAGGTAAAAGAAATTATGATATCAATGTCTTTGAACCTCTCTTTAATTTAATTTATAAAAATAATGTGTATTTGAAATGATACTTACTAAATTGGTCTAATTATTTAAGGATTTTAAAAATCTAAATTTATCTCAAATAAAATAAACTTAAAAAACCTGAGAATAAAATAATTTCATTAGAAGAGTCAAGCAGTCCATTTAACTTCGAATTAAATAATTTAGATAAATCTATGCCTATTTAAGATACAAAAATTATCGAAACTTGAATTTTGAAAATAAAATTATAAATATTTCTATATTCCTTAGTTAACCATTTTGATAAGACTTGAAAATTCTCATTTTAATAAACATTTTCTGAGTTTTAAAAAAAATTAGCATATTTTATTTAAATTTTTAAAAAAAATTATTCTCAAAAAAGTAAAACATCATCCCTGTTTTAAGTGCTAATTTAATTTTCTAGAGTAAAAATCTATCGCATTAAACTCACTCTTAAATGAACTAATGTAATGAAGAGTCTTGATTAAAAAATGTAAAATGAATGATTGAAAACGTTTTACATCTCAAATAAATTTTTTTAATATAGATTTTAAAATATTTAAAGATCAACTTTAATTTAACTCGTAAATAGATGATGTAAATAAATGGAAAAATGCAACTTTTGTAAGGATAAATGAATAAAGTGATCAATAAAGATGATTTCAGAAACTCTGAATTAATATTACGTTTAAAAAATAAAATAAATATTTAAAAATTGAACTAATCTAATATCAAATGATGGCTCAGTAATTCTAATACTCTTTGGAGATCCAATTCGGATGTAGATCTGATTTAAGAATTGTTAGATATACTCACAAAATTTCCTTGTTCTTATTGATTCCTTACTTGCAATCAATCTACAATATATAATATATAAGTTGTGTTATGTAATTGATATTTCTGTGATTAAGAATATTTTTAACCTTATTTTGTTATTTGCGGGATAAATAAAATGCTGCTAATGTCTATAATGAAATTGATAAAATTACAAATGAGCAAATATTTTCTTATTTAATCGATAATTTTTCTTAACTCATCTTATCAAAAATTTTTGCGTCTTTTCTTGTTAATCATAAAAGAAATAAAGGAAAAATTCTAAAATTAGCATGATAATTTTAAAATTTATAAAAAATATAGAAATCAAAATTAAAAAGATAATTGTTTAAAGACGATTTGTGCAAATCTCGAGCACAATTCATTATTATTATTATTATTAATTCTAAGCTAGGGCCGATCGCCGAGCACAATTCATATTGGAAGATCAAGTAAACAAGATGTCAAAAAAAATTATGTGATCATGTTTATCGAAATGTTTAATCTATGATATTGAAGACTGATGATCATCTAGAAAATTTTCATTAATAAAAAAATTTTATTAAATTCAATAAAATATTTCAAATCTCATTTTTAAATTGTTTTCAAGGCTAAATTTATCAACAAGAGTGGAATAATTAGAAAAAAATTACTTATTGGAAGATTTGAATAAATCATCCTAGATGAAGTGTTTGTACAATACCCAAATAAAAAATAGATATCTGTATGCATGTATTTTTATTACAATTTTTATATTTTTTTTAAAGTTCTTATAAGAAGTTAAAATGTCTAAAATAATTTAAAATATTGATTTTTTAAGCATTTGTGATGCACAGAAGAAAATTAGATATAGTATCTTGGTCAAAAACAAACAATGTGTGTCAAGTGTTTCAAACATGTTGCGAAAGGATAAAATGAAAATGGTGTATAGGGTATTGATGATAAAATTGAAGCAAAACAAATGAATAAATAAATTTAATGCATTAATTATTTTAAAAAAATTTACTATGATTGTAGATTGTAAATGTTTTAAATTTTTTTTTATTTTTAAACAAGATAGAGCACAAACAAGCTTAGTGACTACCTAGATTTAAAAAAAACGATTTTTAAATAAAATAAATTTAATTAATAAAAAATATATTTGATTAAAATATTAAAATTTTAAATTCTCGTTTAAATTAAGTTAACTGATAAACTTTTGATTTAAAATAACAAAAATTATGATTAATGACAACGCAAAGTGCTGATTAAAAATTACACTAAAAATGTATCTTAATTTGATTATGTTGACTATTAGTTATTTTATTATAATTATTTTTAATGAGATAGCTTTGATAACTAAGTATAAGTTTAGTCGAAAATAATAAACTTTTTCTTTTGATTGAATAAAATTTTTCTGCTTAAGCATTCTAGATTTTTTAAAAATTACATGCACTTTTTTGTCAATCTATAAACTAAAATTTATTTGTCACAATCAAAAATTCATTTTTAATAAACTTGATCATTTCTAGAATAGAGATATGCAAAAGATTTTATCGATTTTAATTTTAAACAAACAATCGTAAATCTAAATTGGACAAAATTTAAAAAAATATTAATTAAAGTTTATATCTTAAATAATTAAATTTTAAAGGTTTTTATTTTTATTTCCTAAATTATTTCTCTATAGAAAGAGAATGATTGAATTTAAAAAAAATTTTAATTGAATTAATTTTTTTAAAAACTTTAAAAAATTTATCAATTAACGATTTCTAAAGTCGAAATAAAATTTGGCAAAAATTTCTTGGAAAATCTCCGCTTGCATTTTCAATGATAATTACGTTTTTATTTCAAAAAGAAAAATATTTATCAATTTCAAACTTTAAATTGTCATATGATAAAGCTTTATAAATTCATAATAAACTAAATAAATGAAATAATTGTTATAAAATGTTTTTAAATGAGAGCTTAAATTCGTCTATCGGGTCAAAGCCATCAAATCTTAATTTTTTTCTTGTCTCGATTCAAAAATGCCTTGAGATCAATAGCAAAATAGAATGCATGTATTCTGCAAGTTTTATTACTCTGGGTCATATTTGTTTGATATCATTTTTTCCATTAATGCTACTTCGGATATACCAACAAGGTAATCGATTCAGAAATCAATACAATATAAGTTTTTTATGGTTGTGCTCATTTATTCTTATTTTTTGGATTGACTTGCTCGAATTCTTTATAACACATGATCAATATATATATTCAATAGTTATACTATCAACTGCGGGTTTTAACATTATCCTAGGACCTATTTTTGCTATCAAATATCTGAAAACATGCTCAAAGGATGGCGTTTTTTACAAGCAACTATTAGGTTTAGCTTTTTCGGTTTTTTTATTCGTTTTGATAATTTTTGCCAGACTAAATACGAAAGAAAATTTGCTTAAAATTCAGAAATTAGACCAACATATATATACCAAAGTGAATACCCATTTATTTCTCTATTATTTTGTGTATGTTTTGTTTGGCTTTGCTCAAGTAATTTTTTTTAAATTATCAATATTTTTACCTTAATAATATTGTTTAAGGTTTACCAAAACATTCGCAATAATTTTGCGCGCACAATGACCAATTCATCCTATGCTCTATGGATTTTGGGTTCTTTCTTTTTCAATTTTTATTCATCTATTTTGCCAGTTGAGCCAACATATGATTTTATACATTTAAGAAATTATTTCTTACAGACTACTTTGATCGTAATTATATCCCAGGAAATTTATTTCTATAGACAAAAGAAATCGTTTGATACAAAGCTTAATAACTTAATGATCAAACAATTAAGACCTGACATGCAATCAACTTCAACTAACAAGACAAGCAAGCAAGAAAAAATCATGAAATTTACTGACAATGTTTTTGAAGAAGAAACTTATTTCGATCAGAGAGAGTACAAAAGTAAGAGTGAATTAAACAAAATAGTTGATGACATACAAGACAATGTTTCTGATATAACAGAAGAATACGGCTCGATTAATAAAGAAAAGAGAATGGAATTTTTCAATGAAAAAAATCAACAATTTTTATTGTTAATTTTTTGTTTATATTTAGGAATTCAATTTTCCATTTCAACAGGCGTTATGTTCACATCAGTATCTAGTACATTTTATCGATATTTAACACTGATCATTTATTTTCTAATCATTATATTTTCAATAATTGCAAATCATGTTGTCAAAAATCTAAACAAAAACCAAAGTGCTTAGAAATGATTTTAAAACATTTATATTTCTTTTTTTACAATATTAAATATTTAAATTAAAAAAGATTAATAGACTCTAAATAAAATTCCAAGTTGATATTTTCAAAAATTATTCTTTTTTCTTTAGGTTTTTTATTTTTGAGACTGTAATAAAAGAAGCAATTAAGTGAGCATTAAGAAAATATTTTTTTCCATTACCTATATAAGTTATCTTTATGGCTTTGCCTCTTAATTATTTGAATAAAAAATATATAATTTAATCAAAAAAAAAGAAACGATAATAAAATGTAAAAATTTTAATTTTTTGATTTAAAAAATAAATTTTAAAAGATAAAATGTTTTAAAAAAATTTATAAAAATATGTAAAATTAGCTATCTATCTTGGAAAGGATTTCGTTTATCTCATGTTTTATCTCCATTTCTTCATAAATAGAATCCTATTATTTAAATATAAAAAATATTTTATTTCAACATGTCTTCAAAAATTACTCTCCAAATGATAATAGTATTATCATAACCAGTAGAAATAATCTCTTTTTTTGAAATTGTTTTCAAAATCTTTTAATGATTCTAAATGTATTTCTTTTTTAAAAATTAAGGCTAAATTACAGATATACTGGACGATTGACCTAAACATTCGCCAATTAGTCTTAAGCTTATGCTCAATACAGAACTTTAAACTAAATATAAAAAATCGAAAAAATCTTAATTAAAGAATACTTTTCATCTAGAGTTTCTTGGAATTTCCAAATCCTAATAGATCCATTTTCGGCACCGGTCACCAATAAACTATTTCTTATTAAATAATTTACAAAAATGTTACCATTACATTTTTTACTTACTCGAGCATTAATAGATTAGTTATTTTTGATCCATTATGTGAGTTGACAATTTTAAAAATAAAACTTTTACTCACATTATCAAATATACTCAAATTTAAACCACTGGCGATTATCAAATATCTCTATTTAAAAATAAATTATAGATAGAATATAATATAATATTTTGAAATTATTTTTTTGAAACCTGGTAAAGCTGTTGGACGCTGCAAACACCGAAAAAATCCGACTTGAAAAAAACTTCGCTCAAATCACTTTGTTCAAAAGGTTGTATTTCCATTAATTTTTCCATCATGTCAACATTCCATAGAAAAATAATACCATCACTTGAGCCTGATGCAAAGAGTTGGTCTTGTAAGTAATCTAAACAGAGTATTGTATCCGAATGACAATCTTCATATATATCCAATTGTTTGATACGTATTTTTTTAGAAATTAAATCATTTTTTTCATAACAAAATAAAAGATAAAATTCAATATCTGTATTGGTAGCAAGAACTATTTTGGTTTTATTTATTAAAATAATAAATCTGATTGTATTTGTGTTATCTTTGCGGGGAAATTGATCTAAAATGTTAAGAGAAAAATCGAAAATTTTCAAATCGGAGCTGGCTGCAAAAAAAAATTCATCATCTTCATGGTCAGCTTCGAATATTTTGTGTATTTTAGAGCCTACACTTGTCTTGGCGATTAACTTATATGTTCGAATGTCCCATACCTATTTATTTGAATTATTTTCTTTTTATTAAATGATGAAAAAGTACAGTAATTATTCTGTCATTGCTTGCCACAGCTAGAATTTTCTTATCACCATGGTTCAATTCGGTGATTGAGTTTATTGCTTGAGTATGAAATTTTATTTCAATTATTTTTGTTGCAAACTTTTAAAAATCTAATAAAAAATATTAAATTAATTAAATTTAAGACTTACTTTAGAGTCCCAAAAACTCAAATTTCCTTTTTCATCACCGACTACAATTTGTTTTTTGTCGCTTGTAACATAAATTTGAGTGACGGTCGACTTAAAAGCTGGTAGAATTATGATATTTGAAAACGGATTTTCTGGTTGATAAGATCCTATTTGGACATCGTTTGTATCATCAGAAGATAATTTCGGGGTATTCTTTAAATTTAAGAACTATTTTTGACCAGATGAAAGCAAATTTTTCAACAAACCTTCGATTTTCCGAATAAAAATGTCATATTTTCTTTCCTAGGTATAAGAGTTCATATCATAAATTAAATTTTTTCTTAAGATAAATAAAATATTTTTAATTGTTTTAAAACAAATTTAACATTTTTTTGAATTTTATCAATGACGACTCTAAATAAGCCAATCATGAATATTATTTACTTAAAATGATAAAAAATTTTATAAATTTAAAAGAAATCAATGTTCAATTTAAAAAAAAACCTTACAAATTAACTAAAATTTCTGATTATAATTTTTAAGATTACCGAAATATAATGATATAATTCGATAAGGAAAAAAATGCTGCCAGTCCAAATAGTCATTTAATTTATTTTAATTATTAAATTGAAATTATAAATTGATATCTACTTAAATTATTTTTATTCACTCCCAATTATAAATTCGTTTTATTTGAGCAATTTGGAAAGAAAATATAATTTAAAATAATGGATCTATAAATGAAATACAAAAATACATATTTGATCAGAAAAAATACAAAAAAAAAAGACTAAAAAAAATTGATAATTTTAAAATTTATATAAATTTTATTCGAAATTTTAAAAAATATAAATAAAATGAATATTAATTAAGTAATTTAAAAAAAAAACTTTTCTAAATTTTTGCATTTACCAATGTTTGGTAAATGATTGACTTGAAAAATTGAAAGACTTGTTTTCGGCCAGCATTTTATAGTGCAAAATGTATTTATTTTCTAAAATAAGCATGCAATTTCTATATTCATTGTTAAAAATGGTATAAATTTAACAAATATATGCAAATTAACAAGAAAATTCAATACCTAACAGAACATAATCTTCCATTCAGGAATCCTAAAATCCTTTATTCTAAGTTCTAAGAAAACAAATCAACCTAATGAAATATAAGTTAAGATATAAAACTTAAAATTCATTTTAAAATAATTATTGAGAATTATTTTTATTATATTTTATGCATATCTACTAATACGATGCATTTTTATCTTACAAGAATATTCTTTTTTTTTCAAAATCAACCAATCTTTTCTCTAAATGGTTTCTTATTAGTTTAGTATTTAGATCTCGATTATGTCAACAAGTCCACAATCGGCCCTTCTGCTCCAAAAACAGCTGAAAGGTAAACTAAACAAATTCTGTCTTTTAAATTCTTACTTATCTTTTAGTATTTTAAGAACTAAACAAAAATCCAGTTAATGGCTTTTCAGCTGGGTTAATAGACGATAATGATATTTACAAATGGGAAGTTTTAATCATCGGACCTCCTGATACTTTATAGTATTTTATTTTAATGTATTGCTTCTATTCAAACTCGTAACTGATTGATAAATAGTGAAGGTGGATTCTTCAAAGCGCATTTGTATTTTCCGGTAGATTACCCTTTAAGACCTCCCAAGATGAAATTCGTATCAGAAATCTGGCATCCCAATAGTGAGTTTTAGCTTAAAGAAAAATCTTATTTTATTGAGTAAGAAATATTTAAGTTGATAAAAATGGTGACGTCTGTATCTCGATTTTACACGAGCCAGGCGATGATAAATACGGATACGAAAAAGCAGAAGAGCGCTGGCTGCCAGTTCATACTGTGGAAACCATTCTACTAAGCGTTATTTCAATGCTAGCCGATCCGAATTATGAATCACCCGCAAACGTAGACGCAGCGGTAGTATCTTTATTTTTTTTTTTGTTATTTATTATTAAGTTTAATTTGATTTAATTTTAGAAAGAGTGGAGAGAAAATCAGGTCGAATTTAAGAAAAAAGTTGCCAGATGTGTTCGAAAAAGTCAAGAAGCTTTATAAATTTTATAAATTATTGCATGAACATCTTAATTTTTATTTAAAAAATAAAACTTTTTCTTTAATCTCTAATTTTAAAACAGCTTTTTTAATTTTCGTCAATTGTTTAAAAATTATCTTTTTCGAGGTAAAAGAGATAATATTTTTTCTAATTTAAAAATTTTTCAACCGACCGATCATCAAGATAAAATTAAGAGAAAATTAAAAAAAAATAAATATTTAAATAAAGTATATTTTTAAAAATTGATCGTTAATTTTGAAATATGATGTTTTTGGCCATTTCAGACTCAAGACCATGTTCGTAGCTTACATCTCTTTTTTCCTTACTTAGGAGCTGGTTACGTAGAACTTGGAATTCATTTATTGAACCTTGGTCCCCTTTTGGCAAATGCGATTTTTGTGTAATTGATTTATCTGTTGATTTTTTATCCTTATCGCCATGGTTCAAATCGACCATCTGGTTAGAGCTTTCTGACAAACTTTGAAATTCAAAATTTTTGCTGATCGGTAAACTACGGAAGGCGTTTCGGCATTTTTTGGTAAAGTAAAGACTAGCAAAAAATAAAATAAAAACAATTGAAAATAAAACCATTATTAAAATTAGAAAATAGGGCCAATTTGTTATAATTTTGTTCCAAAACATTTCAAACGATGACCTAAAGTTTGGATTTTCATAATCATAATAATCGATTGATTGGTTGATACTTTTGTGAAAAATTATATTGGACGCACAGCCTTTACCAAGTCTTCGATTCAAGCTCAATTTAAGCTTCAAATCGAACAAAAACGGACTTTGGTCAGCCACAAAGTCAAATTTGAATGATATAAAATTTATTTTAGAGTTTTTTTTAAGGCTAAAATTTTTAATAAAAAAAATCTCTGGACAATTATAAGCATTTATTTCGATTATTTTGTCTTCTAAATCCAATGAATAGAACCATCTTGATTTTGACAAATTATCTGAATGAGCACATTCAGCATCAAATGCAAACGCAATGACATTATTTTTTGTATCATTCACCATCATACCAAATGAGAGATCATATTTTTTGCCAGTATACAGCAACTTTTCCTCATCAAAGTTCTTTCCATTTACAATTAGGTTACAACCTGAGTTGGAACTGATTAATTTTGCTTTGACCAAGAGAACGCTCAGTGCATAATAAAAAACTATTTCAAAAATCATCTTTTAAATTAAAAATTGTTTTTTATTTAATTAAAAAATATTTAATTTCTATTCTAAGAATAACAGGTGAAAATAATCGTTTTTTTTATGAAAAAATTTATTCATTCACAAATTAAAATTAATTAAATTTATCTAATTTTTTCTTTAGTGCATAGTTTAAGTTGATTGAATAATAGAGGTAGTGGAGATAATATTTGTTTCTGAAACCATTTCTGAATCTCTGGTTATTGGAATTTCAAACAAATCTTGGTTATTTTGATTTTTTGATTGAGCGCTTGATACTGCCGGTGTTAGTTGACCATTTTGTTGAACATATTTCTCAATTTTTTGGCTATATTTCACTTTTAATATGAGGTTAATTAGACATATGATAGTACAAATTATCAAAATAATAAAAAATATTGATAAATTTTCTATTTCGAAATTATCAATTGTTAAATGAAGAGTCTTTTCGCAGTAAATTGAAGGATCGACAGGCAAAAAACGGCAAAGAACAATGTATTCTAGATTATCTGTATAATTAGCCGAATTAATAATCAAACTACCTTTAAGGTATGTTATATTCTTTTCCAAATAGCTCCAATTTGAAATTTGAAATTTTGGATTGAGTTTTGAATCTAGATCTTGTGTTTTGTTTGTTCGTAATACACTTATGAAATTTCTGGATCGAACTCTTTCATTTGTTAAACAATAGACATGATAATACTTATCAGTTTGTATTTTTTTAACAACTTCTTGCTTTTTATGAAAGTCAACTTTTTCATTAAGATCATCAGTAAGAATCATCCGAATGTCACATAGGTCCGCATTTATAAAGCCACAATAGATTAAAACAAAAACAATACTTTTCATTTCTTAAGACTGTTTTATTTTAGTAGGTTTAAAAAAATTAAAAAATGATACCTAATTAAAAGTTTTTATTTAAATTAATTTCAATAGATAAAAGTCCAAGAATAAAATTTGCATTTGTTATAATTTAAATAAAGAGTTTTCTAAAAAGTCGAACAATTCTGTTGCTATCTTATATTCTGAAAACGAATCAGGCAGTCTGTGTAGAACAATACCGATTAATTCTAAAAAGGCTTGTTTAGATGAAATTGTATGAATTCGGTAATCAGGCGAGCCCTAGATAAACATATTTAAATTAATTTTTTAAAGTATTAATTTAAAAATACCAATGATTTAAGCCATGATTTTAAATTTGTGGAGAGTATGGCGATCAAATTTGGGTCAGTATTTTTTGCTAAAATCTCATTTACCTTGTGACCCACAACCATCAACAGCTGAGATGCAAATAATTCAACTTCTTTAATTCCATGTAAAATCTGAAAACAAAAAAAAATAAAACTTTCACTCAATTTTTTTTATCTTTTACTTTTTCTGCTTCAAAGTGATAATCAAGAGCGTATAATAGACAACAGTAATATCGTTTAATGAATTCCGAATCTACTTCCATATCTTTACTTAAATTAAAAACAGTTGTTAGGCTTTCATTGATGTCTTCAGGTAGCTTTGCTCGTATGTTGGTGGGGAATTTTACCTCTTTCATGATTGAATTTAATGCTTTAGTGAAAAACTAACCATAAATAAATAAAAATTTAAATTTTTAATTTTAAATTCAAATAAATTTTTAATTTGTTGTTACCAGTTTTCTTGAATTGACAATTTTTGCATCTACATCGTTTGTAATCAGTGGATGCGTATTAAGCTCCGAAGCTAAGGCTAATCTACCCTTGAATTAGTTCAATAATTAAGTTAATGACTATTAAACTCAATTTTAAAATTTACTTTTGTATCAAAAAAAGAATAAGGTTTAACAGATTTCATTCTGTATTTAACAATTAAAAATAAAATTCGTAACAATTGATAATGAAAAAGACACAAATGGTAGTTGACGTGCTTCTGATCGGCTGCCAATTCCACCAATTGCTTGTTGGATGAAGTTTTTGTTTTGCCATGTATGTCTGTAGAAGAGCTCGAACTTGCTGCCAAATTTAAAATCATATTGGTCGGTATATCAAACTCGTTGTGATCGTTTGCATCTTCCCAAAACTAAATAAAATAAATTTTCTTTATCTAAAATTTAAATTAAAAGAAAAAAAATTACTCGATCATAGTTAAATATGGGTACTTCATTTATGTTACAATTAGCGTCCATTATTAAATCTAGTAAATTCATTATTTGTGTGAGAAATGGAACCGCATGCTCTTCATTAATGCCCATTTCTTTACGTACACTTTTATCATTAGGAAAGTATCCCATTTTATCTATTAATTTTGCCATTAAATCAATTTTTTTGCTCAATTTTTTATGCCAAATAATGCTCAAAATTCCTTGTCTAAGAATTGCATTTCCAATTTCACTACAATATTTGAGAGCCAAGTCCAAATAAATTATTCCTTTTTCAGCTTCTTTTTCATATATCTGAATTGATTCCCAAGCACAATTTACCAAAAGAGTATCAGACTCTAAAGATTTGGGCAATTGTTTTCTGGCCTCTTGCAAGGCATCTATATTTTTTTAAAAGAAAATGTATTTTTATCAAAATTTATTATTATTTACCATAAAATAGTCTATATTCTTGATTCTCAAGTAGTTTATTTTCTTCACCAAGTGTCTCAGACTCGTCAATTTCTACATCAATCAGATTCATCAATTTAGATGGGAATTGATTCAGGACAATATGTTTTGAAGCCAATTCACTAAGAATTCCTTTGCCTTTAATTAAAACATTCTTTAAATTAAAATCGAAGTCAATCGAATGAAGGACCGATTGACTTCCACATGAAAACAACGCGTTTAATTTGATAAGACTATAAATTCTTCCACTTAGAATATTGAGACCTTTTATTTGAGATTTATCTACCTGTGACTAAAATTTTATTTAAATTAAATTACATTTAAAAATTGACAACATTTACTTTAATTAGAATTGATTGTGTAACCCAAACTACAATTAGTGAATTAATTAGATTTTTTGAATTTTCGATTATGGTTTTAAATTTAGGCAAGAATCCATTGACGAAAGTGCTTTCAAAATCTTGATCAACAGGGTCCAAATTATCTGATAGATCAGTAATATTCAAATTTGCACAACCACTAAGTATATACACCAGATCGTAAAAAGCATATACCAAAGTTAAACCATCGTTTAACACTGCATGAATTAATAGATCTAATAAACGAATTTTTTGTATTGGAACCATTTTGAAAAATTCATCCAAATCTTCAATATTTGTAGATTTTTTAAGTAGATTGGAAAATATAAAAGATCCCAATTGTTCTTTATCCTCTTGAGTTATTGCTTTATTAAACTCAAAAATAATTTTAGCGTTGTGTTGCTGTGATAGCTGCTCATTAGGAGTTGGATCAAAACAAGACAGAAACTTTGGCAAGCTGAAAATTTCTATTTGACTAAATTTTACTTTTTTAGCTTTGGTTAATTTTTCCCTCAGCTCAAAATATTCATTAATTTTATCTTCATCAACTTCCAACAAGTCTTTAATGCTTTTCTCCTATAAAAAAAATGAATTGACTAAAAGAAAAATTTCTATCACAAAATAACCTCAGTTTTTTTGTCAGAGTTTAATTTAAAATCATTATTTTTCAAAAAATTATATGATTTTATAAGTATGCAATTTAAGCTGCAAAAATGGCCGTACTTTAATGATTCAGGACTCTGGTTATCCCCTTAAAAGTAGATAGTATTAAATAAGAAGCATAAAGTAACATTTTTTGAAGATTTTTAACCTTGTTTTTTGATTAATTCTTCTTCAGTGGTGAATATTTCATAAATATTATCATGTGACAGATAATCAGTTGTCAGTATTTTTTCCATTGCCTTAAAGTTTTTTCTAAATAAATATTAAAAAGAATTATACAAAATTTACTTGCTGTTTGATCGCTGGTGTTTTAAAATCGGCCAGAATTAATTTTAAATTTTGCCAAAGAGAATCTTTGAAACATTTAAATAAAATAGATAAAATTTAAAAATATTATTTTTACCATTTTCGTTTTTGTTTTCTCTTAAAATTGATTTTAAATTTTTTAATAAAATAGTGTCTCGGACTCGTTGATTATTTTTATCACTAAAATCAAATAAAAAATTAGCTAATTTTATTTCTTTTCTATCATTTTACCTCAATATCAAATGAAATGGTATATTCAATGTTTTAATAACTCCACTTGAATTTACCAGAAAACATTGGATATGTTGGCTGGATTTGTATTCATTATTATATAGATTTCCATTCAAAGATAACATAAAATATCCTGGATAAACAAGTTGACAGTTTTTTCCGACATTAAATGCTGCCACTCGTATTCCTTGCTGACAACCCCATATCTTAGAAAGTAACTTAAATAATGAAAGTTCCAAAAGTCTGACAAAATACTTCGACCAAGCCTCGTCTAGGTGCATATATAATCAAGTATAAAGCATATCTAAAGTTCAGTTTTTCTTCACTCTCATCATCTATACAAATCCAGCCAATTTGTGCATCCCGATAGCCTAAAATAAAAATAATCATCAAGTTGGAATGCATATGTTTTGGAAAAATTATCTAAGTTGGGCCAAGAGATAAAGCGAAGGGGCAAAAATAAAAAAAAAATGATTTAAGTTTATTTAAGGTATGATACCTTTAAATATTCGTATAGCAATGCTTTTTAGAACATCAATAAGTATCACTCGACCAAAGCTGTCAGTTGTGGCAGCTAGCTTATTAGCTGGAGATATTATGATACTTTCTCCATTTCGACGAAAATCTTGTAGTTCTATTCGCTTCTCCAATGGAGTTGCTGGTTCTATTTTAGGCTTTAGTTTAACATTTGTTGTTGTCTTTCCAAAGCCCATCCAACCTCTAATTAAAAAATCAGATTTTGTATTCAAAAAAATAAAGATGGTACTTTGCTGCGCTCATTAAAGAGCTGGTGATTTTTCCAGCCACAGCTTTAACTTCGGTAAACATAGGTTGAGATAGGTCCTGAAATTTTAAAAAAATACAAAAATTTAGTCTTAAAATTTTGAGTAAAATTAACATCAAAAGCATAGTAAAAGGATAAAAATGGTGAATTTCCGCAAGCTATGTACCGATTGTACATAGGTGGTATTGATTCGAACATTTCATTTGGTCCACCAATCATACTCGCAGCAAAAATTTGGTCAAATCTGTTATCACTGGTTAAGCCTTGAAAAAATTAAATTCTTAATTAACTAATAATGTTGAGACCTTACCTGCACTGACAAAATCTGTAAGCAATTCTTGTCCATCAAACTTCCATTTTTTATAATCAAGACTCATTGATGAAATAGATTCCATTATATCATTGTTATCACCAGGCACTTAAATTTACCAGCTAATTGAGCATATTTTAGGTTAGATGATTCTTAGTTATACTTGAAGCTGCATATTTACGAGCTGCTCGTAGATAATGGTATAAATTCGCACCATCTATGCTTACAAGAATGTTATTTTCATATAAAATATCGATTTCTTCAGGCTAAAACTGTAAGTTAGCTTTATACCAATTTTAGAAAATAGTTTACCTGAGATATCCAACCAATATATTTGGGATATTCATAGGTTTTACATTTTATTTTTAGAATTTTAGTGTCATGGAACATTTGAGTAATTAAAAGAGTTCCATTCTTGGTAAAAAATTTATTTTAATTAAAAAAAGAATTAAATAAGAGATTGCTTTTCGTTTAAAAGCTGTTGTTTAACTTCTAAGGTAAGTTTATTTTCAGGACCTAATTTTTTTTGGTAAATATTAAGCATTCTTTCCAAAATACACACACAATCAGACCTAAGATCTTTGGAAAACTTGGTATCTATCAGATTTTCAACATTTTCAATCTTATTTACAAAACTTGATAGAACACCTTTAATTATTGGTGAACTAATTTTCCTACTTGTCTCCATTGAAATATCTTCCAATTCTTGAGAAATAGTCTTTTTTAAATTTTTTTTTACTTTGTCTTTTTTGCTTATTTCTATAATTTTAAATACTGGATCATTATCTCTTATAGAAATATACTTCCCATCTTCATTATGTAAACTGTAGTATTTTTTGGAATCAAAATCACTTTTGAGCATTTTAATATCAATTTTTGTTTCATCGTTAATCATTTTTTGTGTTTTTTATTTTAATAATTAAATCATTTTCCTAATTTTTTAAGTTTCTCATAGATACTTAATTATATATAAAGTTTAATTACTTCAGTGTACATACGAATATTTCCAGTGTTGAAGCCGACTAAAATACAGGTCCAGTCTAAAATTCCCTCGCCAGAACTTGAAAAAAAATCATAAATTTTCCTAATAAACTTTTGTTTCTTACATTCTTTGGGATGCTACTGGTAAGCAAAGAACAGAAGTAACATATTCACTAAAATATTGATGATGAGGCTAACTATTGGAATTTAAGCAAAATTTACTCTTCCAAATGGGACAAATTTAATTGTGAACTAATCGAAAATTTGACCTGGTCTGTCATATCCCATTTTCCCGTGCATATGACTATATTTTTATCCGATGACAATACTACCAAATTTCCGCATGGAGAAAAACTTGTATGAAATTTATCAAAGCAGCTTTCATTTGGTTTTAAATCAAAACTTTTTTTCGATTCAGATATTTGATTTTTGTTCTCCGAATCATAGTCGCTCAAGTCTATGACAAATTATATATTTCCCAAAAATAAGTTAATTCTTCATACCTTCTTTTTTATTTTTTTCCGTAATTTCTTTCTTGCCTAAATATTCGACAATTTTCTCCAGATCAATTATTTTACCATAAGTATTAAGAGAACAAGTCATTTTTTCAAATTTTAAAAAATACTTTTTATAATTAATTTTATTTTTTACGTGCAAAAGATGTCAAATTATGAAATTTTTGGAACATCTACGTATTTATTTAAATGCTTAAGAATCGCTTGAATATTGTCTTTAATAAAATATCAAAAAAAAATTTCCAAAATTTTATTTTATTTAATTATACAATCAGTTAATTAGAAAATGACTCATAAGATATCTTAATCAAATCTAGTGATCTTGTTAAATTCACAAAATTTTGAACAGATTCTTTTAAAGATTTTATAACAAGCCATCCAAAGCTTTCATTAGAGGCCAATAAGCTTCCAACTGGTTTAAAGAAAACAATTTCTATAATATTGGCATCATTTAGAATAGTTTCAGTGTCTATAGATATAGCGCTTAGGCATATTTTAGATTCAATTAGAAAATTGTGGCTAATGCTGTACCATCTAGGATTAATTGATTTGCTTGCCAAATCAAATTTATCAAGTTGAATGCCAAGTGCTATTTTAGCAGCTTCATGAACTAGATTTACATTAAACGATGAAAGAACCATAGACCATGTTTCAGCTCCGCCAATGCGCTGGTTTATTTCAATAGGCATTAAATAGTTTTCCATTCCGATTAAGTCTGGCTTGCATCTTGCTTCGAAATGTAAGCAGGCGTTTTGAAAGCCTAGTTTTCTCATCCAATGTGTCAACAAAGTTCGTATTTCAAGTTGTTCTTTCCAAGATAGCTTAATCGACGGACAAATGCCACCTTCAAAAAATTGTTTTGAATATTTTTTGTAATTTAAGTATTTTTTTAATAAAAAAAAGAATAATCTTTATATTACCACGTTCATTAAATGATGGTTCTTTGGCTGGAAAGTTGTCAGAAATTGCTAAAAATTTTACCTCATTATCTTGAATAAGAATTTCTATGTCAATTTCAATTCCTTTTATTAAATGATCTTGATTAAAAAAGTTAAATTTAAAATATGTTTACTAGCCTTCATAGTACTCTTCAATTAATAAGTCAAATTTTTGGCCTAAAGTTACACTTTTTTGCAGGCAATCGAAGAATTCAGAATCATTATTACATTTGTAAATAAAGTCTTTCCCAGACCCATTAGGATTTTTAACAATTACTGGAAAATTTATTTCAAATTTTTTAAATAACGATAATGATAAAAAATCTCTATTTTTTTCATATAACTTTAAATAGAAGTCGATTTCTTCATAATCGATTAAAAAAAATTTGGTTACATATATACCATTTTGATTACAAAGCTTTCTTAATTCGAATTTATTTTTTACTGCTTTGGCCAACTCAAATGGAATAGAAGGCAAGTGCAAATAGTTTGCCAGATATGAAGCAACCAGTGTTGAGTAATCATCATATGTAAAAATGGCATTAAATTTAAAAAAATTTTTTTCTTCATATTCAATTACTTTCATTAATGTATCTTGAATATTGGTCAAATTTTCATGATCGCCTAAAATCCAATCATCAAAATAGTTTTTAGCCCAGCTCTTTTCTTTGCATAAGCAAACCATTTTTTTAAATTTTAAATCTCCCAGGCTTTTTAAAACATGGTATCGTTTGATAGATCCGCATCCAATGATCAAAACCCTCATATCTTTAAAACGATGAAAATTGGTATCGAGTACAGCTTTATTTCGATAAAAATAGACACTATTATTTTCCAAATTCATTTAATTACTTTCAATCAAAGCTTTTATCTTTTCGATTTATTTCTTTTCTAAAGACCTTTTTTAAAATTATTTTTTTGAATGTTGATATCATTGTTTGAGCAAAAACGTGATCTTAAGACAAGAAAAGAAAATCTTGAGAAGATCATTAAAAAAAAAGCATATCTAGGCAACGCATCATCAAAAATACCAATTTTGGAAAATTTATCAAACTAATTATTATTAATTGATTAGACTAAATGAGAAAGAGATCAATAAGCGACCAATGCTTGACGGCTACTGATTTAAGCTTCAATTTCAAACAAAATTTTTCCAGATCTAAGTCCGAAGAAAAGTTAAAATTTTGTAAAAATTTCAAAAATAACCAAATTGATAATAAAAAAAAGCATATAATTAGTTTTGTAAGGCCAACATCAATTTTTAAGATAAAAAAGAATAAAAAAATAGATTATCAAAACTCGTTGAAATATACGACTGTTGACGAAACCAACAGAAATCAGAAAAATCCACACAATGCAAAAAAAAAGTCAGTGGTTTTACAGGCCGCTGCTCTTTTACATGTTGATAACTATTCTGAACTTAATGAAAGAATAGAAACTCTTAAGTCATCTATGATGCAAAATTTAAACAAAATCTTAGAAAGAGATGTAAGCTTGATGGATCTTGAGCGTAAAGCAGACAACTTGACTTTGGATACACTCAATTTAAAAATGACTTCCACTAAAGTAAAGAAAATTAAGATGTATAAAAAATTTCGAAAAAAAATTTTATTTTGTTTAATAGGTTTTATTTTCGTGGTTGCTTTTTATTCTTGTTTTTTACTAATTATAAATTTGAAAAATTCTGACAAAAATAGTAACAACCAAGCTTTAGATTTATCTTAATAAATCAAAAAATATTCGCTTTATTTTTAAAAAATTACAATAAATAAATCAAAAATATTCATTTTTATATGGTAAAATGTAATTGTATGCAAATGGTCTTTACATATGAAGCTGTTTTGTTTTATCAGTCAATGGCACATACATTACGCCCATTAAACTCTTTGATACAATTTTTCCATTTATTTGTTTGTCTATTTGAATAAACTCTTGATTTCCTCCAGCTGGTCCTTAGAAATTTCATAATTTAGAAATGGACAAAAGTAAATACAATATACATAAGATATTACCCACTGGTAAAACCATTCTTCCATTAGGAGCTAGCTGATCAACCAGCTTAAATTATTTGGATAAATACACAATTTTTTTGGAAAATTATTAAAAAAAACCTCTTTTGGGATTTCAGGTGCTGCAGCCCCTACATGAATTGCATCATAAGGTCCATTATTAGTACTACCCTGTCTTCCGTCACCAACTTTTTATTAATAAATCATAAAGAGAAAAAAACAACATAAATAATTACGAATTATTTCAATTTTTCTACTAATAAGGGCATTTTCGTTCCAATTTTTGATATTTTGGATTGATTTTCTTACAAGATCATCAATATGCTCGACACCAACAACCTTTCCTGAATCTCCGACCTTTTTTTTTAAATTTAATTTCATTTTAATTTATATCAGTAAGTACCATTGCTGCCATACAAGCTGTTAAATAACCACTTCCTGAGCCAACATCCATCACTCTTGCTCCATCAACTAATTTGTCACTTAAAACTTCAAGAGCATAGGCATGCATATGCTAAGATAGAATTTAAATTAAAATTAATAAGTCTTGATTTCGATGGAATTACAGGAGCAGATATTGTGACATTGCTACCAATGTATTGTGGTGAATCATCGTAAGGATTCTTGGGTGTAAAATATGATCTATCAACTGCAAGCATTGCATTTTTAACCCTCATGTTGGTTATTACCCCATTATCTAGTCAATTTGGTTATTTATTTTATTTTTTTTTATTTTTTTACTTACTGTATAGGTTGTTAATAAGTTCGGCGTGAGTTTTTCCTGAAGATCTCCAGGCCATATTTAAAAATTGTTTAAAATTATAATTTTAAATATCAGAATATCAAAATTTATTTTAAAATAAAATTGCTCAACATTCATTAGACAAGTAGGAATTGATAAAAACTTTTTTGCTTTTGTATTAGCTTATTTTCGAAACTATATCGTTTATTTTTTGACATGTTTTTCAAGAATCTCAGACAAAATTTAATTACCAGATTAGAAATTTAGAATTTAAATAGGTCAAAATTAAAAAAATATATTTATTAGCCAAAAAATCTTAGTCTTGATAAATGTGCCTGTGAGGTAATAAACACGGATTTTTTCCTAATTAAAAATTTTAAACTTCAAATAAACAATTAAAATTAACAAATAAGCTTCTTTTAAATATATTTATTAAAGTTATTATAGTTTTTATTAAGTATTGTCAACTATTTTTATTATTATTTTTTTAAATTTTTTTCTATTCATGAAATTTGAGATTTACACCTCGTCTATTGACCATGGTTGATTATATGTTATTTACTAAGTTGTTATTGAAATATTAAAAACTATGGCCAAGAGTTCTTAATTAGTATTCGAAAAAAATTTTACTAATTTATTAAAGTATTTCAAAGGCCATTTAAATTTTGAAAATTTGATTACTTGCTTCGTGATATTTATTTCAAAGCTCGAATTGAGCTGAATAAGGTTAAGTGCAAATACCTAAATTGTTTTAATTGTTTGAAAATACAAATTAAATTCTTGCCTAATTGCTATTTTGATTTTGGTAGAAATCTAACAACCATATGTACACTTTTATGATATTTTTTAATTTTAATTGAGCTTAAGTTTATTTCTTATTAGCTATAGATATAAGGTCCTGGATATCTGAGATTATGCTAATTAATTTCCAAAAATAATGACATTTGAGCATGTAACTTTTTATTATGATAATTTATTATTTAATCTATGGTGATTGCTTGGACATTATTCTAACATCAGTAGAATTTTTTATACAATAAGCATTAATTTTATTTATTCTCAATTTTTTTAAAAAATTTAATTCTTTTTTATGTTATTTCTGAATGCAAAAAAGTTAAAAAATAAAATATTAAAAACTAAATTTGTTTTATCTAAAAAATTATAGATCGAAAGCTGAATAAAGTAGTGGAATCAATTTTAATAAATTTTTTATTGTATTTATCATGAATACAGAAAATTATTCTTGCTTGGTAGAATCGACCGATAGCCTCAAAGCATTGAACAACTCGGAAATAAAAATAATTGAAAATAGCTTGGATGAGAAAAATGTGATCTTGGACGCATTTATTCAGAACCATCAAGATGTGGAAGACCAGTCTAAATTTAACAAGACTTTGGAATCTAATCAAAGCCCACGAGACAAGCAAAAAAATGGCAGAGTAAAGTTCAAAAATGTCATACAATTTAAAAAAGATGTTGTAATAAAAAAACTGCTCAAAACCATTGATGTAATGAACCAAGAACTAAGTAAGAACTCCACATACAGCAAATATTTAAATTAACTTTAACCAAAAGACAAACGAGACGAATTGATAATGTCAATGGAAAGAGAAAACTCTATTTTGACCAATAGTGAGTGCAAAAATGTGTCCAAATTACCAAATGTAAGAAAATATTTTTTATAAAAATTGATTAACTTTTGAACCATAGGCAAATGAACATGCGTACTACATGGTAGAGATTAGCAGACTCAAGCAGGAAATTCTCAATTTTAAAAATGATAATGAAAATCTTAATAAAAAAATGTAAATTTAAATTAATTTTGATTCTTAAGAAATTGTTGAGCATTCGAAAATTTAAGAGACTTTCTGGAAAAACAACTAGAAGATAAAAAAAATGAAAATTCTAATTCAAGTGGTTCGCTTAAAGTGTCCGATTCGAGCTATGTTTCCAATGAAGAGTACATGAAATTGAAAGAGCAAAATGAAGAATTAAATGATTTAAATAATGTATTAAAAGTCGAACTAGAAAAATTATCAAAACAAATTGAAGTGATTGAAAGAAGAAAAGTAATTTCTAAACTGATAATAAATTTGTTGAACAAAATTTATCATTTTTCTAATAAGAGTTTGGAACACGAAATTGGTACCAAATTTGATGAACTTGCCAAACAAAAAGAGCTTCTGGAAGATGAAAACAAGCAACTTCAGAATAAGCTTGATGTTTATAGACAAGAAATGAAGTTGTGCTTAGTTCGTTTTGAGGAAGATCTTACCGAGGTATTTTAAAATGATTTGCATTTTAATCTAATTGGCAATTAATTTTAAATATTGATGTTAAAAAATTTAATTTTATAAAATAAAATTATCTAATTTTAATGATATTCAATTTTAATACAGGTAAAACAGCTCCATGAAAAGGAATTCACAGACTTAAGGACAGAATTTGAGACTGAGGAAGTAAAGTCCATTGAAATGATCAAAAGTCTCAGGGAACAAATGGATGACGCCAACTTGGTAATTGAAAAACTGGACAGAGAAAGGTTTGACCACAAGTTGTGATTGAATTTACAATCAATTTTACTCTTGTTAATTTAGGACTTATCTTGTTGATACCTTGAGGTCAATGGAAGAAGAGAATACGAGAATACTGACCGATTTGGAAAATAGGTTGATGAGCGCGGAGAATTTGCATCAAAATTCTGAGAGCGAAAATGCAAAGCTCAAGACGAAAATTGATTCATTATACGAGTTAAATCTTGAACAACAGAAGCAGATACAGAAAATGTTCCAAGACATGGAATCAAAGTCCCAATCGAATGAAAAACTTTGCCTAAAAAAAGGCGATGAACTCAAGCGTCTAAGACAGGCTTTGAATTTAAGCCAAGAAAAGCTCAAGTTTCACCAAATGAAGCACGAAAGCGAATTTGAAGAGCTAAAAAAGAAACACACTGAGGAAATAGATCAATTGAAATTTTCTAATCAGCAAATGACCATACGAAATGGAGAGTTATCACGCTCCAATGGTGATATGCGCAAAAAGATACAAAATTTTGAAGCTGATTTAAAAAGCTTAAACGAAAAATACAACCAATTGAAGCAAAACAATGACTTTTTGGCAAAGCAAAAAAAAGAATTAAAAGAGGAAAACGAACGTGTTAGTTCAGCTCACAAAAAAGACATGGAAAAAATGGAAAAGTTGGAAAAGATGAAAGAAGAGTACTTAAAAAAGACCGAATCACAGAAAATTTCTCTTGACAAAATGTTCGAGGAAATAGCCAAATTTCAAAAAGAAACTGAAACATTGATTAAAAGAAATGGAGATCTTGAAATAAGCTTGAAAAATAAAAAAGAATGCTACGAGCTTTATAAAAGAAAATATTTGGAAATAAAAGCTTTTGCCAGACAGGAATTGTTTCCGAATAATCAAAATATACTAAAGCAGCAGCAGGAAATGGCAAAAATGAGTCAAAATATTCAAAATTTTATCAATGGTTTAATCAATGATTTAAATATAAGTGAAAATTTGTCAGATTCTTATGACAAAAATTAAAAATTCAACTTTTGTATTTTAAGATGCATTAAATAGTAAATTTTTTATTTTCAAATATTGTGAATAAATTTTGTATAAAATAAAATTATAATTTTTTTTAATGTTAAAGTTGATTTTTTTTTGTAAGTCAACAAATTTTATAAAAAAATTAAAAAGAGATAAATTATAAAATTGTATTACTAGTAGTAGTAGTAGTTCTTGCTGCGACACCTAACATGTAGATTGTCTAAGCCCATCACCGCCAATTGGCCGTGTAGAGCTGTCGCAGCCGATTCCTTTGAACTTATCTAAAGCCATTTTAATCTAAAGCAACTTATTCCAATACGGAACTCTATTTGAGAAAAATACATGTCTGGCACTTAATGCAACCGCAAAATCGTTTCTAATTTGAGCTGGGAAATTATCTCTCTGAACTCTAATGCTGTTTCCTCTTAATCCCCCGGCTGGTTCCTTGTTTTCTGATTTGTTCACCAGGTTTTTTACCAAGCTTACTTTTTCTATTCCATTAACTAATTTGTACATTTCAATCAAGTCCCCTCTCACCCTTCTTTCACTAGGCTTTGTCAGTCCTAGTTTAGTCATTCTCATTTCATACGGCATGTTTCTTACCGACAAAGGTATTTTTGTTGCACTCTCTTGTACTTTTTCCAACGCATTCACGTCCATTTTCATACTTGGATTCCAAACCTGCCTTGCGTAGTCTAGGTGTGGTCTCACCATGGATATTTACAATCTTACCAACAGTCTTTCCTCTCTACTTGTAAACGTTCGCTTTAGCATTCCAAGTACCCTACTCGCTATCCCACAAGCGCTTTTCACTTCGCTGGTCCACTTTAAATCTGATGAAACCATCACTCTAAGATCAAGATATTAGGCATTAGATTTTATAAATTTTGGAAGACTCAAGATAAAATAAAAGAAATACTCAAGTGATTAAACAATTAATAGCTTAGTCAATTAAAATTGTAAATTTTTCTTGCTCGAGGATTGGGTTAAAAAGTAGAATTTTTATCAATTCAATGTTTTTTATAAAAGAATTGAGGATTGGCACATTAAGATTTTTTTATGTTCTCATATTTATGTAGATTTTTATGTAAAATTTAATTCCTAAAAGAAAATAATTTGAATTAAATGAAACTCCTAGTGAAACAATCTTTCTTGTGTGAAATTCGACTGTTAATGATTTATAATGGCAGACTTGCTTTTATAAATCATTCAAATCACTAGTTTGATTTTAGTTTTTAATAAACTTAACTTAATTATATGAAATTGAAATTAAATAAACCAACTAAAGAAAAAAATATCCACAAAAATTAGAGAGATTGATGTTAATTCCCGAAAAAATTATTTAATTCATTAATACTGACCTATTGTCAATGTGGCATTAGTAAAATCCAGTATGTGCAAAAAATTAAAAAAGCAGTCAATCTTTTTCAATGTAATTTCAAAAAAAAAATTGGCTCGAAGATAAAAATTACCCACAAATTGGTTTAAGAAAAGACCAATTATAAAGTTTCCGAATTCCAATAAAAAATGCGCTAAATCAACTATGTTAAACTTTATTGTAAGTTTTCTTATTCGGGCTTGATCAAATGAGTTTTATGTACTTTATGCACTTTACTCCATACATTTCAATGGAAAATCTTTCATTGACAATTGATGATAATACCAGGATATTCCATTTTTCAAATTCAAGATTCGAATTCAATTAAAATATTTTTTTTTTCTACTTAATTATAAATCAAAAGCAAAAAATTCAATAATTGATATAGTAGTCATCAATCTTATCAAATTTACTTAATTAACTTTTAATAAAAAAAAGATCCTATTTGTTTAGACTCTTTTCAAAAATTTCACAATTAATTTCATAAAACATTTATTTAAAATCAAAAACAGAAGGTAAATCATATAATTAAAATTTTTTAATACTTGAAAAATAAAATTTTAACTATTTTTATTTGTGATATTTGTTTGTTGAAGAAGTCTCTGATTTCTATTGATTTTGCCCATTTTAATGTTATTTTCATCATTTCCAGTTTTTTGTGTCTCTTTATTCTTTTTACGTAAGAATAAATTTTTGAAAAACAATAACATTTCATTTCGAAAGCCGGAACTAGTAGCTACATAGAGAAATAAATTAACTGCATGGTTGGTGTAATTGATCAGCATAAAAAAGTTGTAAGTAAAAGCAAAATATGGCTTTGACATTTCTTTAACAGGAAAAGTTATGTAAACAGATGCTGGTGTTTTCAAAACCATAAACCAAAGACACACTGAACCAAGCATTATTGACAAAGCAATTCGCTTTTTTTCCTTTTTTTTCGCTATTTTTCTATTTAAACTAGTTTTTCTTGAATGAAGCATTATTTTTCGAATAATTAAAATATTCAAAATTAGTAATATTACACAAGGTATTACGATAAATATATACAAATGTAATTTTCCATACAAATCTATTCGAAATCTATAATAACTGTAATGCTTTTTTTTGTCAATTGTACAATCACTTAAGTAGCTATTTGACTTGTTTGGCTGATCAATTTTTTCATAAAAATATAAAAATGGTAAATTCCAAACTGATACCACAAGAGTTATGAAGAAAACTATGATAAAAACGCTTCTCAATGAATTGTTTTTTTGGTTCGCATGGCTGATTTTTTTACATAGAATAGATCGACTAAAAATTATTGTAAATCTGTTAAATGTCACTGCAACTAGGATATAGCTTGATATTTGCATAAGTGTATAGGTAAAAAATATCTTAAAAAAAATGAAATTAATTAAATAAATTTACTTTCGAATTTTGATTTAAATTTACATGTAATTTGCAAAATATTTGTGAAGTATTGCGGATGTCAATGTGCCAAAATTGATTTATGAACTGTCTGAGCAAGCCGGTATATAAAACCAAAGAGTCGAATATTGCCAATATACTTAAATATACCACTGTTGAGCTTTTTTTATTTTTTCTTAAAAGAATCAAAATACACAATGGGTTGCCAACAGCACCAATTACCAAAAGAACTGGTGAAAAAATAGTAGTCATCAAATTTCCCAAATTTTCATAAAACATAACTAATTCTTCTCTATTTAATGAATTATTTTCAGTCAAATTCGAATCTAAATTGTTGTAGGTCGAGTTTGTAAAGTGTTCCATTTTTACTAAATTTTCTTCATAAGAATTGACTTTGGTTGATAAGACATTTAACAGTACCAAGACCGGAAACCAATTTTTTAAAAAAATCATTTTTGATTTGAATTCATTCCAAAAATTGTATATCTTAAGAAAAGATAAATTTACGATTATTTACTTCTGATTTTTTTTATTGAACTTAATTTAATTCTAAAACATCCTTAGTCAAAAGGATGAAGGAAGAATTTTATTTCGTTCCAAAATGCCTGGCTAAAAAGCCCAATTTAAGCTTTAAACAAATGTTTTTTTTTATTTCCAACGAGAATAAAACGCTTTTTAAAATGCTAAATTTACAAAATTAGAAAAAGATATAATGATTAAAATTAACAGTTTGATTTAGTATTAACAGTTGTAAATATTAAAATATTTTTAAAAATTAGATACAATTTGTTAAATAAATCATTTTTAGATTTCAATCCATTTCAAAAATTGTAAAATGTAAAAATAATCTCACAAAATTATATCTAAAGAATAGAAAAATTTACAATTATTTACTCCTAATTTTTTATCGAACTTTATTTAAATTCTAAAACTTACTTAATCATAAGGATGAAAGAAAAATTAGATTTCGTTGATTACTCAAAGTTACTTCTTTAAAAACTTCCTTCAACATTCAGCTGAAAGGAAGGATTTAGATTTTTCCTTGCTCTCTGGAAAAGACCAAAACTTAATTATAAAAATAAAATGTCTCTTAATAAAAGAATGTAATAAAGAAAAAATTTAATTATCTTTGGAGTGCACAAATAATTATTATTAAAAAACGGCTGCTATGATTCATAGAAGTATTGACACAGCAATCGTTTCGAGATTAGGTTCGTATTGAGAGGTTTTTATCAAAATTTTATAATGTTTCGAAGTTATGAATAAGACAGTGAAAAATAAATGATCTCCCTGATGTACAAAGCTCTTGGTATCTGATCTCTTATTCATTTGAAAAGGAAAAAATTTCAGATTCAATTTTTTTCCTTTCTAAATATCTTCTATTTAATTGAATACATAAATTTATCAAAACATAAAATCGTTCATCATTCAAATTGAATATTTAAAATGAAACTAAAGAAATAGAATGATAATATGACAGGAAGTAAATAAAATCAAAAAATGGAAATTATTGCTCAAAGAATTTTAATTGTTTAATTGTTTAATAATTGATTCATTTCAATTTTACTTTTAATAGAGTAAAAATGTAAAAATTTCTTCATTAAAAACTAATATCCTTTTTCCTTAACCATTCTGAGACAGTAGTATCATAATTCGAAAAAGTTTTTTATTTGAAAAAAATATTTCATTATTTCCAATCGTTCATCGATTAAAAATCTAAAACATTTTCTCACTATGTAAATTAATCAGTTAACAGAAATTTATAAACAAAAAAAAATAAAAACAATAATTTACAAATATTTGTAAACTAAGATTTAAGCCGAAAAATTTTTCATTCAAATTATTTGAGAAAATAATTAATTTAATTTGCTTAATTAAAAAATATATCTAATAATTCGATTTTTAATAAGTTGCATAAAATAATATTATTATATATTTAATAAAAAACGGTTTGACTTTAAACTTTATTCCATATTTAGTTTTGTTATCCATTTGACATGCAAAAAATATTACTATTAATAAAAAATTAAAATGCATGTCAGAATTAATTTTTTTTAAATAATTTTAATTTAACGAAATAAAGTTTTATCATATATAAATTGTCATTTAAAAATCAAAAATTAATAACAAAAATTACAAAAACAGGACATTAAGAAAATTACTCTTAAAAATCAAGAAAGGAAAATCAAGTAGTAAAATCCGATTTAATCCATCAGAGCATTGATATTAATTATTTAATATAAAAAACATTCAAATAATTCTTTCTCATGGGAACTGTGGCTGTAGTAACAACTGGAACAAAAATGAAAACTATAAAAAAATCATATATTAAATTAAAGATAAAATTGCTATTACAAGGCTAAATTTCTTACCCAGTATCTTACAATTATCAACTATGTTGCTCATTTAGTTTAAGTAATGTAATTAAATTGGTAAACATAGTATTTTTAAAAAAAGATTAAAATAAATAAAACTCAATTTTAATATTATTTGATCGATTAAGAAACATCAAAAATTCTCCATTCGCAATAAAGACAAAGAAAAATTCTTTTAGAGAGTTAGCATTTAATTCAATTAATTGTAAAAATCCTAAAGCACAGCTAGACTAAACTTAACTCAAATAAACAACTAATTCCTTGAACAATTAATACTCAATTAAAGCTAGTAAATTATTAAATTCAAGTAATACTCGTTACTTAAAGCGAAATTAATAATTTGTTGAAAGTTTAAAATTTTAAATAAATAAAAAAAAAATACTTAAGAAACTCAAAATTTTAGTCATTGCTTGATTTAAAATAAAAATGGTTTAATTATGTAGTAAAATCAAAACTGCTAAAAATTAAATGAAAATGAATTGTATATTTTTTAATTAAATTTAAAATGAGTGAAAATTTTCAAGAAGATTTTGAGTTCCTGTTAAAGAATTTAAGTGATAAAAAGTTAGTATTTTTTATTGAAGCCCAAAAATTATTTCTCAAAAAACATCTTGATTAAAAAAACACTAATTAAAAGTGAAAATTTAATGAGTGATGACGATCAAGACGAAAACATATTTAGAACAAAGTGTGCCTTGATAAATGTTATAAATATATATATCACCGATTTCGATAAAAGTATTCACTATAAGATTAAAAAAATTCTCATTTAAAAATTATTATTTTTTTCTAAAGAATATGATTCAGTGTTAACACCCTTATTTCATATGATCGAGCTTTATATCAAGCAATATACAGAGTTGTTCATTAACTACTACAACTCAGATACAAAATGTTCCAAAAACAACCCCCGAGGTATTTTTAGATGACAAATAGACATTGTTGGTAATCTTTTAGTTAAGAATTTACCAATTTTTTAATTTCACGAATGTTGTTAATCCTGTCGAACCCGGATACAAAAAGCCTTCATGCCTACAGTTGTAAAATAATAAGCTTAATTCTAGAGACATTTAGTTTCAATAGTCAATATGAATTTTTTTTGCTAATCTCAGAGTTAATTTCCTCTTTAGAAGGTAATTTCCTTTTTACTTTCAATAAAATTAATAAAGTAGTTTTTTTTTAAATTAATTTTAATTTAATTTCAGACCTGATGGAATTTGATAAAGCCTTTTTTGATCGTAATGAAACAGAGAAAAAAATATTGGAGCGTTTTGATCATCAGGGAAATGATTTAGATGAAAAGGAAAATCGAATTTCTATAAAAAAACGACAGATAATAATTGAAGCACCTATAAATTGTTTATTACTTCAGGAAAATATAACGCAAGTTTAAAAACTTTCATGATAAAAACATTAATATTTTCCAAATAGGTTAATTCTTAAAGAAGTATGCATCCAATTTGTAAGCATACTTAACAATGGAGACTACGACAAATTATGGTTAATTTTATGTGAACAACTAAAATATGGAGAAAAAAGCCTAAAAATTGTAAATTTTTTACTAAACATTTAATTTTAGCTTGTTTAATAAGTAGTTTAGCATGAGAATAAAATCAAAAGATTAAGAGGTTTCTATGATAGAGATGTTTGTTTAAAAAGGAAATTTGAAAAAAAAAAATTTGACATAATTTAAGATTAATAAATGAAAATATCCTGTATTTTTGAATAAAAGCTTAATGTTGGAAATATTAATTCAAATTCAATTAGAGTACTTGACTCTAATTAATTTTGAAATGCATACAATTAGATAATATTAGAACAAAATAAGAAAACTTTTATCGAAACATTATTTTAAAAAATAATTTTAAATATTCAAATTAAAAAACGATAATTTAATGATTCATTTAATCTCTACTGAATGAATTTTTCTTTCCTTAACAATAAAATATGTAAACTACTAAATAAGTAGCTTTTTTGAGTTAAATATCGATAATGTAAAATAAATTAAATATCGATAAAAAAGTTATAAAATTATTTTATAGCAAATCTTATTATTGGCAAATTTAATAAAATACACCCTTATCTAAGGCTACATATTATTTAATTTTATGCATTCTCGACATACGGATCCTACCACTTAAAAAACTTGATATACCAAGCCAAGTGTGTCTTTATTTTATGGACTGCCTATTTGCCACATTAGAAATTCTGATCGAGTCAGCAAATTCCGAAATATCTGAAAACTGTAGCGATAAGTAAAATTTAAATATGCTTTATGAAAAAGATTTTGACCATTTAATAGCTCAGCAGTTTGCCAAGACCAAGAAATGGAATTTGTAGTTTTGGAAATACTGAATCGAATATTTGAAGAAAAATTGAAGCTAATTACAAATAAAGAAGATATAGACAATTTTCTAATTAGAATAATTGGCTTTATAAAATCATGTTGTCTTAGCAAATGTAGCATTTCATTGTGTAATACAGTGTTTTCAATGTTGTTTAATTTGTTAAAAGCCAAATTGAAACCAAATGAGAATAAATATTTAGATATTTGTCTTTTAATTGATATAGCTGAATGTTTGAGTAATTACATTGGAAAATTGCGTCACATAAATCAAGTAAAAATTTCAATATTTTACTAATTAGGGCTTGAAAATGTAACTATTAGCCTCAAGCCAAATTTTAAATTAAAAACTTAAAATTTCTGATAAAATTTTGAAGTACCTTAATTTGATAGTGGCTCAAGCTTTGATCTATCAAATTGAAAATAATTTCATACAATTACCAAGCGGAAATGATATCATTCCAATTAATATTGATAAATCATCTAATGAGTATGTAAATTTTTAATTAATAGTCTAAAATTTACAAAAAATTTTTTTTTCTATCTAGGATATTCAAATTTGACTTAAACTTTGACAAAATTCAGACAAAGCTTTACAAAAAATTAACTGGTAAAGCTAGAGAATTGCTCGTGGAAAACAAAAAACTACAATCAAATAGCGAGGTATTGAATTTAATTAAAAAATAAATAGAAATTTTTTTATATCAATCAATTTTTCTTTATTATCTTTCTTTAACAATCAGATAGAAATTACTATTAGTTAAAGATCTCTGATAAGCTGATTTTTATCAGCCCTAATTTATTACTTTTCTTCTCTATTTAAAATATTTATTTTCGATTTTTGAATATAATTAAGAAATTAAAATATTATTAGATTTTTCCTAATTAACCAAATTACAGTATTCTTATTAAAATGGTTTAACGACATAAAAGTTTTAAATCATTTTGGCCATTAGATAAGATTTTTTAAATTGAGTAGATCTTTTAATAGCTGATTCTAACTTATCTGAATTTTAAGAAATTATAACTTAAATAATATTTAAAAACAAGAATTTATGTATAAAATAATTAAAAGGAAATATTTGATAGAAAATAAAAAGACTTTTATATTCATACTTATTGCTAATTAATTTAAGGAATTTAAATTGAACGCCAATGGAATTAATTCGATATTCGAAATTTTGAGCTATGCCTGCATGATGTGCCTACATGACCCATTATTTATTGAAGAATATAAAAATCCTCTGATTGAATTTGCAAAAAATTTTGTTTTTTTACAAATACCACAATCACCAAGTGCACCAATGCTTCCTGACACCAACATGTCTTCTGATTCAGCTTTTTTGAATTTAATTAATTACTGGGTTTTGGTATTTAATAATATTAAGAACCTGTCGATTCTCCACATTTCATACATTCATTCTGTATGTTCTCTCAAGTGTATTTTTTTGTCATCTATTGAATGGAAAAAACCTCTCGCACAGACAGTTGTTGCTTTTCTGAGCTTACCATGGCTCGGTCAAGAAACAAACCCTTATGATCTCGATTTATTCAAAGACAAATTATTTAAGCAACTAAGCTTAAGCTTAATTCAAAATACCGATCGTCAAATATTAAATTTCATTAAGAGAAAGACGCTTCAATTGCTCTGTTTAATACCAAAGAATGTATGTGACCAATGGCGAGTTCAATTACTGACAAAATGCATTCGTCACGAACCAGATGAAGAGATAAGAATTAATGCACTTCAATATTTACCTTATTTGTTCTATTTTTTGGGAGTGTCTGCAAACTCTTTGGTATTCCAATTAGTACATCCAGCGATTAGCCATGAAAATTCATTAAATGTTCTTAAGCACTATGCAACACTGTTTGGCAATTTATGCTGTCTCATATCTAGGAAGTGTATAATTTTAAGAAATAACTCTTTTTCAGAAGAATTAGAGTATGATTGTCAAAATAAAAATCTGTTTTCATTTAATGAAATGAGCAATTATTTTAACCTTTTGTGTACCTGTTGCGACAAGGACTATTTGGACACAGAGATAATACCAAAATTAGTAAAGCGCAAAAATTCAGACCTAATTCAAATTTTAATTAATCGCCCTAAATTGGTGGATAGTCAGACTTTAATGAAATTTGTTCACATATTGAGTGGTAGTCGAGGTTTTGGTGACTCAAATGATGAAATCCAAATAGCAGAGATCAAATCGAATTTTTTGCTAAACTTGGACAGAGTTCTTAATCATTTAGAATTTAGCCGCAAGCTGAATGACCAAGTATTAGTTTCAAAGGACTTTCATAACCCGAACACTTATCCACCATCTTCTAATTGTGCTCAACTGAATACTGCTAGTTTGACCATGATCTACAAAGTGATTTTAAATTTACTATCTGATGAAACTATGGATGCTCAATTCAGGCTCAACTTTGCCAGAGATTCGATTTCAAAATTGATCAGTCAAAATCAAAATCTTCAAATTGGCAGTCAGGACTCGAAAAACACAGATAAACAAATTACAAATGATGATTCGCTTATGAAAGCAATGAGCAGTTCAATTCAAGCTCTGGCAAATCCAAGCGAACAGTTTGACCATAATTTTAATCTTGAAATTCAACTTTGTGAAGGCTTATTAAAGGCAAAAAGCTCAAAAAATTTACTTGATTTGTATATTTTTACCTTAAGTTTGGGTAAATTTGCTCTCAATTTAAAAAAGCCAGATGAATACCTATTCATTTGTGTCAAGCATTTAATAGAAATAATCGACTGTAATCAAAATGATGAGTTCACATCTTTGGCCAGGTCTTTGGCACAACGACAGCTTTTTATGTTGTCCAAAAAAATAAATATACAAGATTTGCTGAGAGAATTTGAGGAAAAGGTATGTGAAATAATTTCAGAGACATTATTTAACTCAATCAAGAGATACTTGCTTAATAGTACCTTTAATGGAACTAATTATCTGCAGAATGCCAATCAAAGTTTGAAAAATGTGCTCAAGGTTTTTAACTATGGTGATTCATGTGGATTTATAAGAACCTATCAACGGTATCTGGTACCTTTTTTGACACATCGAGCTGCCGAAAACAGCGAAATTACCTACAAAACTATTACTAAAGCTTTGGAATTTTTATCCCGTAAGCTTAATTCAAATGTAATCAAGCTTATTGAGGACAACTTTCCGCACATTTTCACTTACACTACCCTCAATTCAAACGAAATAGCCCAAGTTTTTCATTATATCACCGATCAAGTTTGTTTAGACATAGATAAGTTAATAAATTACAACAAACAAAAGGTATTCAATGAATTGCTTAGTAGATGTGGTAATCCAAAGTACAAACTAAAAGTTTGGCAAGCGATATGTGTACTTACGGCTAAGGATTCCGATGAAGCAACTCAATTGGTCACCATGAAAATTGATGATAAGAGAATTGTTAAATCAATCGAACCATGTTTACTAGCTGTTTTGCTCCATTTTGACATGTGTTTGCTCAAATCTTCGATAAATTTAAAAGAAAAATGCCAAGTGTTGGAAAGCTTAAATGTTCTTATGCCGACTTTAGGCAGTCAATTTGTAACCCAGGTGAGATATAAGTTGATGACAACTCTAAAACTAGCCATGCAGCAATGCTCGAAATTGAGCGAACTTAATTGTAAACTGTGGGATACATTTCTAAGAAATGTGGACAAAACTGCTCTTGGTCCAATTTTAAACCAAATATCTGTTAATCTACTTCAACTTTTGGATTCACAGCCTTATAAAATAAGCAAAATATTTGAATATCTTATCATTCAGAATAAAGATCATTTGCACTCGTATTTTAATGAGCTTTACTTTATTCCCGAAAACAATTATCTTATTCAGGTAAATCAGACATTGAAAAAATACACAGATGTCAAATACATGACTGAAATGAATAGTTTGAACCAAAATTATGGCAATAATAACTCTAAAGGACTTGTTTATATGATTAAGCAATATTTGAAAGGCACTCTACACGAAAATGCAGACCTGAGAGTGAAAGCATTGGAAAAACTCTATGCTTTACTGAAGGAAAAATCTGGTCAAATTATTCAATTGATAGAAAGACAAGAAAATTCGCAAATTATTGCGGAAATTCTGATCGCATTGCTCAATGGTTGCCGTGATACGGACCAACGAGCAAAATTATTGTTCGGTTCTTGTTTAGGAGAAATTGGAGCCATAGATCCGGCAAATGTTCCTATAAACTCATCAATAAGCTCTTTGTTAAACCAGCCTACAGGCGTAAATACAGTGAAAAAGCTTAATTCTTCCGAGAAAATATCTCAAAATTTGAGTCAATCTATCTTGAGTTCTAATGAGCTTTTGTTAAATCCAAGTCTGATTAGTGAAGATTCAAATGAGTTTAGTGAAAACTTTTCCTATTCATTAATTGTTGAATTAAGCAAAGCCTACTTAGCTGCCAGAAATACACACGAGCAAGACTCGGCATCTTACGCTATTCAGGAATGTTTAAAGATTTATGAGTGTAGTGGTTCAAATAAGATACAAAATACCAAATTATGGAATTCTTTTCCAGATCATTTTAAAGAAATTCTCACACCATTAAGATCTTCTAAATATGAAATTCAGTCGTTTGATAACTTGGGAGCCATGAAAACACCCATTATATTAAACGAATGCAAAATATACGAAGAGTGGATTTACAAATGGTGCGCCTATCTGATCTCTAAAATAGGTATCTATTTTGATTCAAAAGATACAATTGATCTAACATCAACAAATAATCAATCATACGACAAGGAACTTAAGGTAATGTCAAAGTTTTAACTTCATTTTAATATTATTAAAACACATTATATCAATGCTTAAATTTTAAAAAATTTGCCGCTCAATAAAGGTAAAAATAATATAAGAAATGAAGCTTTTAAATAAATAAGCATAAATTTATTTTACATGCTAAATAAACTCAAAATCAGATAACTAAAAAATTGTTTACATAAACAATCTTGATAATATTTTTTTATAAAAAAGTTAAAAATGATTTCCATCAAATATGAGCTAAAATACACTTTATTAGATATTAAATTAACTTTAAAAAGCTTGCTGTAGTGAATTTTATAATATTTAAATTAGGAAAATTAGATATATCCAGAGGGAACGGAAAAAAATTTAATTAATCATAAAAATCAATAAAAATAAGCTGTTGTAAGTTAAATTAAAAAATGACTTATAATTATTAAATTCAAATTTTGATTAAAAAACTTCTTAGTAAAAGAAAATATTAATCGTATATTGTGTTTTGTCACGTTCTTGATTATTTTGTATCTATGTTTATTCATCATTCCATTCCTCTAGAAACAAAAATTATTAGCATTAATACAATGAAAATAATAATGTTTTTTATATTGAAAAAATACAAATGGTTAACCTTATACCAAATTCCAAAAACTATTACTTAACAATCTGATCATATTTAACTTTTCAAATTTAAGCCTAAATTGAATATTTCATCTGTATCGAATTCAACCTACAATATTTTTTAATTTAAATATTTGAAAAATCTTTGAAAATAATCAATAATAAACCTTATTTAAGAAAGCTTATTATTTTTATTAAAAAAATAAAATCTTAAAAATAACTCTGATTTTTTAGGTATTTCCGAAATTACAGTTTATAATAAGATTTAACGTGAATGTTGCTCTATTTATTCTTCCATATGTGATAATTAAAATTATTATTCAAAATTTAAACAATGAGATAATTGATCAAATTTTTGAAGAAATAATGAGTGTTATCCAGCTCAACCAATTTGTTCTGAACCCATCACCAAATAATTCCGTAGTAGATCCAGTAGGAACAACCATTAACCCGATTCTATCAAATACCAAAATTCTTCAGTACCATCACATATGTTGCCAAACCATATTCAACATATACGACCATCTTATGAAACAATTAAACTATTATCGCGGCAAAATGAACGAAATTCAAGCCACGCTCAACTCTAAGTCTAAATCTAAAATGGGTTCTAGGGCCACAGTCAACAGCTATTCAGAAAAGCAAACAGCTAATGAAATCCTTTTGTGCAAGTACAAAGATTTGTTTGAACAATTTAACAAATTTATTCAGCGAATTCCCCAGCAAGCCATTTCCAAAGCTGCATTTGAGTGCAAAGCCTATTGTCGGTCACTAATGCACTACGAACTATACATGCGAAACACACCGGGTGCTGTTCAGATATGCGGCTCAGCCATAAACATCAAACATGAGCATTTAGTTGAATTACAAAATTTATATGCATCAATGGATGAAATAGATGCTGCTAGTGGTATTTTGCTGCTCAAAAAAGGCAGCGAAGAAAGCTTAGCAGATGCCGCCTTCAGGCATAAAATTAATGGACGTTTAAATGAATCCATTGCTTGCATTGAACAAATGCTCGAGTCCAATGAGAACGCCAAATATGACATAAAACAGCATGAGAACTACATTAGAACATTTATTTCCATAGGAAGATATCGAAATGCTTTGAGTTATTTGGAAGGTTTAATGGTGGATAAACCAGAATGGAAAGAATCGTTGGACACTTATCGGATTGAAGCTTGTTGGAAATTAGGATCTTGGGACAAGCTTAAAACGGTCATTGGATCTACCAAAACACTAAACCAAGATTCTTTTAAGCTTGAGTCTACCTGTTTAAATGAAAGTCAGTCTCTATCTCTTATTGTTGGCAATAAGAACTTTCTGAATGCTGCTGAGCGTACCATTACCTTTAACTCTTTTAATGCAGGTATTGGTAAATTGTTTAGTTTGATTTGGGAAAAAAATGAAAATGAATTCTCAGAAACATTAACTTTTCTCAGGGAACAACAAATTGGCCCATTGTCGGCAGTGAGCATGGAGTCAGGTGGAAACTCTTATGAAAGAGGATATGAATACATAGTTAATCTTCAAGTTATACAGGAAATTGAGAGTTGTCTGAGCGAAATGATGCGAATACGCAACGATACCGATAAAGATCAATATAGAAATTTGCTTATTAAAAATTTGGATTCATTCTTAATTGAACCATGGGAAAGAAGAGTTCTAGTAATGCAGCCATCTTTTAAAAGATTAGAGCCTATATACAATGTGAGAATAGCACTATTAAACTTTCTGTCTTCTAACCTGAATTTAGACTTGACTAAACATTCGGCAAAATTGTGGCTTCGTTTAGCCAAAATAGCCAGAAAAGCTAACATGTTCGAAAATGCCTACCAATACATGCTTAATGCTCAGGGTCAAATAAAATCAAGTGATTCGAGCAATTTAGAGGAGCTTTTGGTAGAAAAATCAAAATGGTATTGGCAGCGCGAAGACAAGGACTCGGCTTTGTTCTATCTTCATAAGGGCCTCAGTGAGCTTTTCAGTGATACAAATTCGGTAAATGATAGCTCGAATAAAGAACTCTATTCAAAGATTTTGTTAATGTATACCAAGTTTAGTGAGGAAAATGGATCAATAGATAGTGATACAATTAGAAAAAATTATCTTGAAGTTCAGAAAATGAGGAAAAATACAGAACAAGCTCATTTCGAATTGGCACAGTTCTTGGATCGACTTGCCACTTCGGTGAGTGAAAATACAGGCAAGAAGGAAAAATTCTGGGAATTTATTTTAGAAATTGTGACCTATTATGGAGCTTCTTTGGAATTTGGATGCAGATTTATTTATCAATCATTACCAAGAATGATGTCCCTGTGGCTCGATTTCGGTGCTGATTTCTTCGATCATTCATCTCGTTCCTCAAATTCTTCTTCATCTAATCGAAGTTTAAGTCAACTTAGTAGTATTTTAGTCAAACTCAATCAAGCTGTCTCCAATGCTCTACAGCGTATACCAACATTTGCCTTTTTGACTGTCTATCCACAACTAGTCTCGCGTATTTGCCATCCGGAGGAAAGAACTTTCGAGACTCTATCAAACATAATCATGAAAGTGTTGTTTTTGTATCCCAATCAGGCAATTTGGATGCTCATAGCGGTCAAAAATTCATCAGTAGAGCTGAGAAAAAATAGGTGTAAAATGGTTATAGATAAAGCAATCCGTCAACAGCCTGATCTGAAAAAATTCATCATGGATTCAAGTGATTTGGCTGAAAAGCTTGTCCAGCTTGGAAATTTAAATGTAGAAACTGGTGTTACTTCGCTTAGTTTAGCAAGTTCTTTTAGACCATTGAAGAAAATTGTCGAGTCGCGAGATTTCTCGCGCTTGTTAATACCCAGCCAATTTCAAATAACCTTACAGCTACCAAGTAATGAGAACAATTCGAATTTATCTTCAAATCAAAATCCTTATCGTACCCATAATCCATATCCACTCGAGCTTGTTTACATAAGTAATTTTGAAGACAATGTAATTGTAATGAACTCGCTACAAAAGCCCAAAAAAGTTACCATACGTGGCACTGATGGAAAATTGTATTCATTTTTGTGCAAGGCCAAAGATGATCTTAGAATTGATTATCGTATTATGGAATTTTTTTCAGTAGTGAACAAATGCCTAAAGCAAGAGCCTGAGTCCAGGCGCAGAAATTTGTACATAAGGACATATGCTGTTACACCGTTGAATGAAAATAGTGGAATTATTGAATGGATAGAAAATTTATCCACACTTAGGTCAATATTGATTAAATTGTATCATGAAAGAGGCATTGGTCCAGTAACCTCATCCGAATGGAGACAACATGAGGATAAAATAAGCAGAGACAAAGAATATGCATTGAAAATTTTTAACATGTTCTTGGAAAGGTATCGACCCACGGTGTTGTATGAATGGTTTCTTAGGACTTTTCCAGAGCCAAATTCATGGTATAATGCAAGATGCAACTATGTTAGAACAGCAGCTGTAATGAGCGTGTGTGGTTATGTGCTGGGTCTTGGTGATCGACATTGTGAGAACATTTTGATGGAGTCATGGAATGGAGATTGCATACATGTGGATTTTAATTGTTTGTTTAATAAAGGTGAAACATTAGGAGTACCAGAGATAGTGCCTTTTCGATTGACGCATAACATGATTGAAGCAATGGGTCCCCTTGGCTTCGAAGGATGCTATAGAAAAACATGCGAAGTTACTCTAAAAATCCTCAGGGATTACAAAGAGCCTTTGTTGACCATTTTAAAGACTTTTATTTATGATCCTTTGGTTGAGTGGAAAACACCAGCCTATAGATCAAATGAAACCGGTGAAACTATAAGTGCCAAAGTAAAATTTAGTTCAAGTTTATTAAAATGAGAAATAATTTTATATTTTAAAGGGTCAAATACATTTACAAAATATTACATGTAGACTAAAAGGTATGCATGCCAAACAATGGATAACTAATAGTTCCAAGGTAAAGGCTCTTCCATTATCTGTCGAAGGACATGTCAATACACTAATAAAAGTATATTTTTATTTAAATATTCTTTATTTCAATAAATTTATTAATCAAAACTTAATTAGGAATCAACTGATAATCGAAATCTAAGTGCGATGTATATTGGATGGTCGGCTTTTTTTTAAAAATATATATGTTTAAAAAATTTTGAATCTCAACTTTTTTTCCAGTTATTAAAAAGATTTTTAATTTAATTTTGCATTTATCTCTAATAAATTCTTACTTATATTTTTTGATTTTTATTATTCAATATTCAATTAATTTAAACTTCAGCCACTTGTATTTTTAGCTTATTTTCAAAATTATTTTAGACATTACATTAAGAAAATACTGCACTTAAAGAAAAAAAATTTACATAATTAATAAATAAAATTTACAAATAAAATTACATATTTTTTAATTTTAAAACAATTGTTTTTTCAAATAGCTTCTTCTTTTGTTTTATAATTCGGTTGCTTTTATTAAAAAATCTACCTTAGTTATTCTCTTAATGTCCCCTATTAAGTCTTTCAAATTCTATTGTTAACCAGTTTAAATTTTAACTGAAAATTTCAATTAGATGTCTAATAAATTAATAAATCTAGAAGATTGCTATAACAAGCTCAAAAATAGTGATAAACTGTCAAATATTATATGTGTTAAAGGAGCATATGATTATTATCATTATTTTTGTGATGGCTATGATGATGTTGGCTTTGGCTGCGGTTATCGAACTACTCAAACAATTTGCTCTTGGATTAAGAATCAGAATATTGCTCTTAATGCAAAATATGGTACAAATGAACCAATTATTCAAGAACCTTCAATTTTAGAAATTCAAAAGATTCTGGTGGATTGTGGAGATAAATCATCAGCATTCGTTGGTTCAAAAGAGTGGATTGGATGTTTTGAGTCAAGTATTGTTATTGATTCTCTTTATAATGTACCCTGCAAAATACTTCATTGCGATGCCGGTAATTTGGAAGCGAAAATTTCAGAAATAGTCAATCATTTTGAAATTTTCACCTCACCTGGTATGATGGGAGGAAATTTAGATAATGCTTCTAAAGGTGTAATTGGAGTTGCCTACGACAATTTTCAATCAATGCATAATTTTTTAATCGCTGATCCTCATTGCACTACTTTTCAAGATGAATTGAGCTTAGTAAATGAAGAATGGATCTCTTGGCGTACAATAAATTCATGGGAAAAAAGATCTTTCTATAATTTCTGCTTGCCTCAGAAAAAAGCTCTTAGAGATTAATGTTAAATAAACTTTGAAATCAAAGTTTAATTTAAAAATAAATTTTCTTTTAAGCTTATATTTGAGGACGTGAATCTAATACGAATCAAAAAACTAGTTAAAGAAGCTCTCTAATTGAATAAAAATTTCAATTAATTCAAATTTTAAGTAGAAATTAAGAAAGTCTAGAGCTTAATTTTTTGAATTTTTAAGTGGAAACTCAAATTTTTTTTTGAAACAAGCATTTGGATTTTGACTTACAAAATTAACAAAAAAGTACTATTAATTTTAATTCGACAAATCAAAATTAAAAAATATTAATTAGTTTTAAAAATGTGCAATATTTTTTAGAAATTAATAAATGCTTAATAATTTAAAAATTTATCTTGTATCAAAAATTCAAAATTTATTTGTCGATGTTTAATTAATATCATTTAATTCAAAAAGACAGGATAACTTGATTAAGTTGAGTGTTTTTTTTAGGATATTTAAAAATAAATTAATACATTAAAAATTTATTAAATGAAAATAATTTAGTAACAAAATTTTGATTAAAATTAATCAAAACCTTTTAAAATAGGAAAAATTTTTTTCTAATATTTTCTACTACTACTATAGCGGTTTATTAGAACCTACAAATTATAGAATTCTTTATAAACTAAAAAAATCCTAATACCTAATACAATTTTAAAATAAAATCAATACTATAAAGTTAACTTGACAAAAGTAAGTATCTTAAATATAAATTTCTTAAAAACTATTGTTCTTATTTCTATTCAATTTCGATCTATATCTGTACCGAGTTTGTCTGATTGTGTTCAGCGCACTCTTCCAGTAATTCTTGAACTCACATTCTGTTAAATTTTGAGGCAAAAATTTTTGTTTGGCTTCCTCTAAATTATCAAATTGTATAAATTGTTATCTATTACTTAATTTTGAATCTACCTTTAATTCTATTCATAACATCATACGAAGATCGTTTAATTTTTTTATAAGTCAAATTTTCGATCGGTCCGAACTCGATTATGAATCGTTGCTTGACATATTTGTTGAAGTTTTTTTGCCTCTCTTTGAATTCTGTCCAATTTGGATCTTTTTCTGGCGAGCTAACTTCCATATAACTAGGATCAGTTGCATCACTTGACGAGCATTCAGAATCCTGTTTTAACAACAAATAATTTAATAATCTTAAACTAGGAAATTAGAAACTAGATTACATTTCTACTAGAACTGCGGTCTGATCTAGAACAATCATATTGGAACTGGCTAGAGCTACTTTTGTTAATTGAGTTAATTACTTCCAGGGATAAACTGTTCATACATGCATTAAATTGCTCTAATTTTTGCAAATACTTAAAAAATATCTATTAGAACAAGTGTTGTTTAAGTTTTGAGTAAGTTAGAGTACCGATAGATAAAAACAATAATAGGTAAGAACTTCGGACTCCATGGTTAATCGTTTTGCTAGTATAAAACGGCAGTTCCTTTTTTTATTTGCTTTATTAAAGCCAAATTTATTTAATTTCTGTTAAAATTTAAATAAAATTTTAGTTGCTCTCAAATATATATATATATATATATTTATATATGGTCTTTAGCTACTGAAATTCATCCTTGTAATTTTACGTTTATTATACTTTTAAGAAGCTATAACATTTTAAATTAGAAAATTTAGCTAAAAGAAGATTTCTATATTACAAGTTTTAAAGCATTGTTCAAAAAGCGATCAAAATGTATCAAAACTCGCTTTTTTTATTTTAAGTAATAGTGGTGATATGGTGTTTTAATATTTTTCTAATATCATGCTTTTTTTTCAAAAATTCTCTCTCTCTAGTCTTACCATAAGCTGAATTTCATTACTGGAATTTCTACAGTTACATAAAGCTCTTTTTTTTAAAAAGACCACTTTTTTAACGCTAAAGCTTGATTACTCTTTAATACAAATAAAATGTAGATTTTGATTGAAAAATAACAAAATTTAATATTTTGGCTTTGAACTATTTTTTTAATTATTTAATTTTAATCATTCATTTTTAGGTATATCCAGTAAGAGTTGATATCATTTTATACAAAATTATTTTTTATTTTATTTAGCAAATTTGTACTTTGTTTTTATTTAACATGGAAATGAATAAATTTTTTGAATGAATTTTTTATTAATTTTTTTATAAGTTTATTCAATGAAAAAATTTAAACGCTAACAGTTATGGTTTACTTTTTTCTTATTTTGTTTTTAATTTGAATTGAAATTATCAGCATGATTATAGAAACTTTATTAAATTTATTCAATAATAATTAAAAAGGTAAAAAATTGCTGAATTGAATTCATTGAATCACAGAAAATTAAAATCTAATTAAATCTTATAAAAAGGTACTAAGATTTTTCAATAATGATTAAATAATTTTTTCTTTTACTTTATGAATTAGATAAAATTTTATATTTAGTACGCAATGGATTTTAATCTTAAATAATTTTTATCCATAAAAAACTAAGTTCTAAAATTAAAAAGTCAATCCAATTATTGTTCTTTTACGCATTTAAATTAAATTGTTCAAAAACTTGTTTTAAATAGCTTAAATGATCGACTTGAAATAGCATGGACAAAATTTTTGTTAAATATTGAATGTATGATATAGAAAAGCTTATCAGTTGTTCTTTGGTTAAGCAAGTTAAACAAATAATTCAAATGGTTCATGTAATTGGTCTAATTTACTTCTTACTATTTAATGATTAAACAAAAATTAAATTCTTCAAAAGACTTTTTAATTTAAAATAAGTATCTTCGTTCAGTTTTAAGATATTCTAAATAATTATTTGAAATTAAATGTAATTTAACTTTTTCTCCAAAAATTTCCTCTTTAAGTTAAGACAAAATTTCAAAATAGCTATGTTCTATCTTAATTCCTGCTCGAGTAACTATTCAGCATGAAATAAAAAATTGCAATTAAATGAAGTATACTCAAAGAAATTGCAATTTGAAAGCACATGCTTTCAAACAATTTGTGCATTCTGTTCCAATATTCCCTAGTCCTAAACAAAATCTTTTTAAAACATTCATCTATTTAAAACGACCTTAACTCTTTAAATCAAGAGTGAGTGAATTCATCGCGGCTGATTCTTTTGGTTAATTTTTACACACATTAAATTTGAAATAATACTAATATTGGCAAAATGGTAAGCAAAATTTTACCGCATCTATACCATTCTGATAAGTCACCAGCGCTTAAAAAATGTGATGTAAAGATTGGCACATTTTTCAGCACCATGTGACAAATATTTGAATTTTTTCCTAATTTTTTTTTTTCACAGGCCTTTGTTAAAGTAGTCAAAAATAAAGCTTACTTTAAACGATTTCAAGTAAAATACAAAAGGCGCAGAGGTTAGTTGAACATTGGTGTTGTACTAAATTAGGGTTATTAATATTGAAATCTTTTTCAGAGGGAAAGACAGACTACTATGCCAGAAAGCGCTTGATTCTCCAAGAGAAAAACAAATACAATACACCAAAATACCGATTAGTTGTCCGTATTTCCAACACAGACGTAACTACCCAAGTAAATTTCGATTCCTACTAATAATCGAACTGTGAAATTAGAGAATTAATAAAGATTGTTTTAAAAAAAGATAGTTTATGCCCGTATTCAAGGAGACGTTGTGATGGCTGCAGCATACTCGCATGAGTTGCCAAGATATGGTGTTAAAGTTGGTTTGGCCAATTATGCTTCGACTTATGCCACTGGTTTGCTATTAGCCAGAAGATTGTTGAAAAAGCTTAAATTAGACACTGTTTATGCTGGTGCAAAAGAGGCCACTGGTGAAGAGTACAACGTCGAGGACGTCGATGGAAAACCAGGCGCTTTCCAATGCTTCTTGGATGTTGGTTTGGCCAGAACTTCGACCGGAGCAAAAGTATTCGCTGCTCTCAAGGGCGCCGCTGATGGAGGTCTCCACATTCCCCACAGTGTCAAAAGATTCCCTGGCTACGACAAGGAAAGCAAAGAATTCAAAGCTGACGTACTCCGTAGATACATTTTTGGTTTGCATGTAGCCGATTACATGAAGGAATTAAAGGGCGAAGACGAAGAAGCCTACAGAAAACAATTCTCTGGATACATCAAAGCTGGAGTCACTGCCGATACCATTGAGGCTGTGTACAAAAAAGCTCATGCTGAAATCAGAAAAGATCCTGAATTCAAGCCAAAACCAAAGAAGACTTTAGCCCAAGGCCAAAAACAAAAGAGATGGACAAGAGCTCCATTGAATAGAGCCCAACGTAACGACAGAGTCAGACAAAAGAAAGAGTCTTTCCTCAAAAAAGTCGCTGCTCTAGCTGACAATTAAATTCATTCTTTTTTTTCTGATTAACTTTCTTAAACAGAGAAAAAGGTTGAGTTAAAATAAAAAAAATGAAAAAAAAACAATTTCTTTTAATTTTAATCTTTTTTTTTTATTTATCTTGTTCTTAATTAAGTATTTAAAAAAATATCATATATTTATGCTAAGCTAGTTAGTAGTTCTTGTTGGGACATTCTAACAAGAATGTGAAGCTGAAGCTGTCATAATCATTTAATTTGTTCAGCGTGGCAATGAAGGCTTCCGTGGATGCGGATTTTACAACACGATCAGGCAATCTGTTCAATTGTGGGACTCTTTTCAACCCTGTTTAAAAAAGCATCTTGGACTGTCACTACACTTACATAATTTAGAAGAAAAGCTCTCCCTGTCCATTCTCATACTTTTGCTTTAATATCTACTGATATAGATAAAGGGACTCGATATTATTCTAACCCATTTACTAGTTTATACAATTTAATCGAATCTCCTCTAGCTCGCCTTTCACTTATTTTGGTTAGGTCCATCTTTAGCAATTGCATTTTATAGTCGATACCTCTCAAAGGTATTTTTGTGACATATTATTTAATAAATGTTTTGTGATTTTACTGATGGAAAAGACAGACCAAGTGATTTTCTTCTGACCATAATTATTTCGTTTTGTATGTTTTTTTTTTATTTAAAAAAGATTAAATTTTTATTTTAAAAAAATCTCAAATTTTTACAATTTTTTTGTTTATTTTTTCAAAAAAAATTTATGCCCGTCAGATTTTGTCTTGGAAAATTCCTTACAACTTTTCCTGCTCTGATAGCATCCAAAACTAAAAGTTTAATCATGCTAAAAAAGGCTATTTAAAGATTATAGATTAATAATTTAGATCTAAACATCAAAATACAAAAAAACTTTATTTCTAACCAATATTGTGTATAGTAAATCAAATTTTTGTTCTAAAAGGATACAATCAATACCCAAATGCTTTCATAGACAAATAGATCTATTGATTTGCTTAAGATTATGCTATGTCGCTTTGACGACGTTGTATAAGTTTTTGAATTGTGAATTTCAAAAACAAACAGAACAAAAATTTTAATATCAACCTAAAATGATTTTTCTGATTTAGATAAAAGACAAATGTAAAGCATTAATAAGACTTAAATTGATAATTGATTTTGTTTACCTAAAAAAAAGAATTTAAAGTTTTTATTTTTGGTAAAAAAGATTTTTTACTTAAAAAATTAAAAATCAATTATGCATTTTAAATACATAGATATATAATACAAATAAACTTCCTGTATTCTTTTTAATTTTAATGAATATTTTGCTTAAAACAGCTATGTAACACAATCTGGAAATAATTCTATGAGGTTAATTCAAACTTAAACTTAAGTAAAAGAATTTTTCTTTTGAATTTGAATTTTTTTTTTAATTATTACGAAAAAAAAGCACGTAAAAGCACGCTTTGGTGATCATTTAATAACAAATATTCATAAAATTATGACATCGTGAAGTAAAAAAATTTTTTATTTTTATTTTTTATTTGATTTTTTTTCCATTTGATACTCACAAAACAAATTTTTTTTTGTTTCTGTCAAACAATAGTTTTTGCGTCTTTTTTATATTTAACGTGTAACTCTTTATTTACGCTTCCAAATTTATTTGTCTTAAATTAGCTTAAAATACATTTATTTAAAGTTTAAAAAAATATATTAAAAAAAAAGTAACTTAGAAAAAAATAAAATAAAATTTTTTAAATTTTTTTGGTCTTCGTTCTTTTGGTGTTAGTTTAAAAGCGTTTTTGGTTCACTAGTGTGATGAATAAAAAAATAATGCTTATAAATGAAGTAAAAGTACAAAAGTTGAATTTTTGGCAAATTCTAGTTGTTGTTTTTTTAATAGAGTGTAAAGTATTCTATTTCTTTCCTTTGATTTGTGTGCCAAGACTTCCGGGCATGACGCCCATCGAATTATTACTTTGATTGTTTTGATTTGATGGAGCATTGGTTATTCCCATGGTTGCGGTTCTTGGTGGGGTCACGGGACGACCTACGCTCATACCTCCATATTGGTACTTGGTTTTTTTCTCGCTTGGCTTTAAAATTTGAAACGAACACATTAGGGTCTCATCTACGGACATCATACCACCGGCATTATCAAATTCACCACAATAATTTGGAGCAGAGAACAATGTGACAAGTTGACGTTTAGCAAAAAATTCATAGCCGTCCTCAACTACCTTTTTAAAAGCAAAAGTCCTTTTAAATTAGATATTTTTAATTAATTTGCTAATTTTAAATCTTCTAAATTAGACAATAAAAAATCAACACTTTAAAATTAGTAAAATTTTACTTGATGAGCTCTACAGATTAAATCCATATCATGTCTATTTAGAAATTTAGCTACAACATCAGCACCGAATGTGAATGAGACTCCGCGATCATTTTCACCCCATCCTTGCACATCTTTGTCCGGATCGCTCCACAGCAAGTCGCACAAAAGACCAGTATCGGGCACATCAGTGGGTCGCATTATTCGTCTTATTTGTTCCATTGATTGCAAATCAGGCGATAGGCCCCCATGGCAACAAAATATTTTCTCGTCAATGATGGCCGCAATTGGCAAACAATTAAAACAATCGGTAAATGTTTTCCAAAGTTTGATATTAAAGCGTCTTTTGCACTCATCATAAAATCCATATATACGATTTATGCTGGCGCATTCGTGGTTACCTCGGAGTAGAAAGAAATTCTCGGGAAATTTTATTTTGTAGGCTAATAGAAGACAAATGGTCTCGAGAGATTGCTTACCACGGTCGACATAGTCACCAAGAAACAAATAGTTGGCTTCTGGCGGAAAGCCTCCGTACTCAAACAATCTCAATAGGTCGTTGAATTGACCATGTATGTCGCCGCATATCTTCAGTGGTGCTTCCAACTCGAGCAAAATTGGCTGACTCAAAAAAATTTCTCTTGATTTGATGCACAATGTGCGGACCTCATTCTCGGTCATGTTTACAATTTTGCCCGGTCGACTGGACCGTGCTTCCAACAAGCGATTGATCAAGCTGTCAAGCTGTAAATCTCCATTGTCTGCCATTCTATTATGTGCGTCCTATAATGTTTATCTACGCCCGAGTCCTTAGTCGTACTAAATCTAAACAAATTTTGTATATTTTATTCTATTTTTTGCTTCATTTTAAGGTTCCCCATCGGGTGTTTTATTTTTACCAAAGAAGAAAATTTTACACATTTATTAACTTTGGAGTTTAAAAAAGTTTTGAAATCAACTCAGCTAAATGTAGCTTCATGTTTAGAAAATAAAAAATATAAAGAATAAAAAATGATTATAATGCTATGAATGTTTTGCTTTTTATTAATAATTTATGCTTGTTGCGAGGCTTGCAATAGAAAAACTATGGCGGCACATTGCTTATGTTTCTTTGATTAAGCGAATTGCAAATTTCAAATACTTGAAGATTATTGCAAATTTATAAATAAATGTGCAATTTTTATGTTTTTTTCTTTATATCTTGAAAAAAAAATTAGTTTATCATATGAATGTCTTTTTTAGGCCTCCGTTAATCCACTTTGTTCACGTCGATGACCCAATTTTGCCAAAACTCATCAGTTAAAATTTAATTTTCACAATGTGTTTTCATATTTATTTATTTTTTAATAATTAACTAGCAAATTAATTCAGCTTAACATTATTTGCTTTAACTAATCACAAGTAAAATTTCTAATTTTATTTATTCACTTGGAAAATATTGCACTAAAAACAAATGTTAATTGATTTTCTATTTTTAAACTATTTTTAAATTAATTTAAAAATTATATTTAATAATAAAACACAATTTATTAAAATTTTGTTTAAATCTTATCTTAAGGCTAAAAATTAATCACATTTAAATATACTTAGATTTATTTTGTTCTGACTCTAACAGATAAAGCATTCACATTCAAGGAAAACAAGAAATCTTTGACATACTGTTTATTACGTTATTAGGCATCTTTCTTATCAAAAATCAACCAAATATCATGACAAGAATGTGCGTGGTTTAATCACGGAAACTCAATATCAAATTTAAAATGAGATATTTAAAAATTTTATTCTAATTACGAAATGAAAATGATGTTCCAATTAGTCAACTTTGACCATCAGTACACTCGTAAGAGAAATCCTTGAGGCTTTTATGTTTTTCGCACTGGAAATTCGCTTAACCTGATAAGAAAAATTCTACCTACGAGAATCAAAGATAAAAAATGAAATTATTTTCTAAATTTGATTTGATAATTTGATTATTCGATTGATTAATTTTTAGCTGAAAATTTTTTTTGAAAAAAATATTTTTTGGCTTTTAATAAGTTAAACAATTGAATTAAATCCACATCCTTTTAATTGATGTGACAAATAAATTTAAAGGAAGTTAATAGGATCTTTTTCGAAATTAAGTATTTAAGTAGTCATTATTTAATCGAAAAAGGCTTTAAGTCTTGTCAATTATCAAACTAAATGTCTAAAATTAAAACTCTATTCTCAATTATTTATTTTTCTAATGGAAAAGAAAGCAATATCAAATCTAATTCAATTTTCTCAATAACTAAAAAGATTAAATAAAAATCTTAACATAAAAACGAGATTGTGATGAGATTGAATGTAAAAGTTTAACTTTAGGTGATTAAATTGCATGATCAGGCAAAAATTAATTAAAAAAGAAAACTTTTCCGAGACAGTGCAATTAAAATTACTAAATTTGAAAAATGATCTAAAATTTCGGCTCTTGATTCAGTCATATATGGTGATAATAAATTAAAAATCTTACTCAAGGCATATAAAATTTAGATGAAATTATTCTATAAAGATATTACGAAATTAAAATTTCAAAATATACCTTAATTTAAAACGATATATGCTGTTGAAAATGTATAAAAATGAGAGAACAACACCAAGAACTATCAGAGTGTGCTGTTAAGATACCGAATAAAAACTAATTTTTCAAATCAAATACCTCTATCATTAGATATTTATATAAATTTAGCTATTTTCTTCTATATATTTATATTTCAACCTAAATTTTAAGCTTTCATGCAACCAAGCAATCAAACTTATACGAATAATTACTTTTGAAATTGAAAATATTTCGCTTTTTTTTAACTTGCTGAATTGTTAATTTCTGTATTAGTATGTTCGAAACGCTTATTATAAAAAGTATAAATATTCAGCTTTAGCAACTGAATAAATCTAGTTTTTTATCATTATAAACTTTTATTTTGAATTTTGTCGTCAAGCGAAAGCTATTCATAAACATAAGGTCCCGAACTAAAATTTTTATTCATTAAACAGATTGTATGCGTTTGTTGCTTATAAAGATTATTAGTAAATTCATTTTTAATCTGATCATGACTAATATCTGACTTTGTATTAATCTTAGCTTGGTATTAAATGATAAATAATTTTTTGCAATTAAGACGTTCACATCCCGCAGTTTATTTGATGATATGATCGAAAATTTATGCATTTAAATAATCGAATTAGGCACAATACAGAAGATGAACATTTAAAAAAAATCAATAATTCTCATTATCTATTAGGTTTATGCGGTTAATGCCAAAATGTTAAAGCATGTTTGTCTACGGAAACCAGTGGTTCATAAGTATATTTGTTTTTATGATTCTGCTTTGATTATTTGAGAAAATTTGAAAATTGATTTAAAACTCTGGTGAAGAATAAGGGTTCACTAGATAAAAAATTTTATATAACATCATAATAATTCTAAAAATATTATAATTAAGAACATATTTAAGCTGAGTTTAATATCTTTTTTTTCTAAATTATTTTCTTATAAAACCATTTAGAATGCAATTACTAAAAAAATTAATCTTTTTATCAATATTTAATTCATTTTCTCAAACATTAAGGAAATTTAAAGGATTCACTTAACACCTAGAAATTGGAAATATATTAATTTGAAAATTTATTTTCTATAAATTTTAAACCTAGATCGATAACTAGTTCTATTTCTTAAATTTTATTTAATCAATACTATAAAACATAATTAAATAGTTAAATAATTTTTAATTATTTATAAAAAAAAATCACGAAAAAAAAACAAAAAATCCCGTGATACTTGAATAATCATGAAAATTAAAATGGATTGTGACTTCAAAAATAACAATTCTAGATTAATTTATCTGTTTTTGAAGCATTATTTAAGAAAATATTCCTACTCAAAAAGTAAAATACATAATAATCTAATACTGTCATTTTAGATACTTGAAAAAAATTCAAACTTTTAAACCTCTTGAAATTATTGTTATCGACTTTTATCTAATGTAAAATTTTTATTGTATACTAGATACCTTTTTTATTGTTTTAAAAAACAAAAGATACAATTTAACAATAAATCTTTTTCGTTTCAAACCAGACTATTATATAATAAGATAACAAGTTTTACCAAAAAAAGCATTCATTTTTCAAGCAAAAAACTTGCTGAATTACGAAATTATTCATGGTGTAACATTAAAGTATTTTTCGAAAATAATTATATAAATTATTCAAAATTGACCAGTGGTCAAACAATTTTAAAGCTAATTTATTGGAAAGCTATTTCAAAAACTGTCTTATAATAACATATACCAACTTGTAATGCCTTTTCCTAATTAGATTTTGGAAATTAATGATATTGTTTTGAAAATAAGAAATTGATTATGGACTTGACATTATATTTCTCCAATACTTTTAATCAAATTTTCAGATAAAACTAAAGGGCTTTTTAAAACATAATCATAAAAAAATGATATCATAATGCGCCAAAATACTCTGAAAAAATTTGATATTCATACTATCTTAATTTGATGATTTTTTTTGTTTAATATTATCTTTAATATTTTTTTTCGATTCTTTTAACTAAAAAAAAATTATTAAAAATTTCCAAAATATAGCTTTATACATTGAATGTATAAATATTTTTATTCTAATATGCTTAAAATTTTCTCTAGAAGAGAAATATGTAGAACTTTTTATCTAAAAATTTTGATTTTACTTTTGAGTGTTAATTGTTAGATTAAATAGCTAAAAAATTAGAATGTGACAACAGAATATTATTGCTAAATGCACTTAATTTTTTTATTTTCAAAATTTTTAAAGACAAAAAAGTTTAATTATATATGAAATTAAAATAAAATATACAAGACTACATTTAATGCATTTGCTGCATTGAAATATTAATGCAAAATTAAACCAAACACACGTTTAGTTATTCATTTTGTTGAAAGAACATCGATTTTCAAAAACCATTAAAATAAAGGCTCTTGTTTAAATTTTTTTTAAATTCATATTTATTTTCTTAAAATTATAATTAGACCTTATAGAACAAAAGCGATAATGTCGCATACAATTCTTTTGGTGCAAGCCACGACCAAACTCGAATCAAGAACATATTCAGATTACGAAACAGTAAATGATTGTCTTGAAGGTAATTTAAATGTATATTATTTTAAGTTTTAATTTATTAATTAAAAAGGAGTTTGTAAAATGTACGAAGAGCATTTGAAGCGCCTGAATCCAAACTCACCTTCTATTACTTACGACATCAGTCACTTGTTCGATTTTATTGATCAATTGGCTGATTTGAGTTGTCTGGTCTTGGAAAAAAACAGTTTGACTTATTCGCCTCATAACAAAGATTGGATCAAGGAAAAAATTTACATTCTTTTGAGAAAACAAGCAGGAAAATAAATGAAATATTGTTGTTATAATTGTGTAAAAATAAAAAAAAGAAAATTGATTGTTTGATATTTAAAAATGATTTAAATAAAGTGTTTTATATAAAATTTCTTGTTAATTAAAAAACCATTTAGAATGGACATAAAAATCCATTAGACATTTTTTTCCATTAAGGTTTAAAATTTCCAACTTTTTAAATAATTAGAATAAATAAGTTATGGGCCGTAAACGAGATTTGGAAAATCAAATTCAAAAGAAAAGAAAGCCCGGAAGTCGTATTAATAAGCGACAGCAGGATCCTGATTCTTTTAAAAAACTTAAAAAAAATTTTGGTAAATATTATTTAAAAATTATCTTTATTTTTAATCTAATTTTTTTAAAGAACAAAGCAAAAAACGTGGACTTATTTCGGCTAAAAAACGCGATTCCAAAGTTAAATTTGATTTGGCCAAGAATCAAGAGACTGAAAATAATTTTGAGGTTATAAAAGCTGCAAAGCAAAAGCTTCAGGAAAATGGTGAAAAATTATCAAGTTATCAACCAGATAAGCCACTTAAAGGCTTACTTAAGAAAAAATATGGAAGCATCGATGAGACCAATAATAAAAAACAAAATCCTCCTAAAGAAAAACAGACAAAGCTTCAATTGAATTTGGATGCTTCTGAAGATGAAAATAGCGAGGACGATATTGCCAAGCATATTTTTAGTGATGATAGCGACGAAGATGAAATTCCAGATGATTTTGGTGCTCAAGGATCAGAGGAATCAGATGACCAAGAGGAAGAAGAAGAGATTGAAGAGGAAGAAGATGAAGAATCTAGTGAAGGCGAAGAAGTAGATGAAGAAGAAAGCGAAGATTTTGAGGAAGAAGATGAAGAAAATGATACTGAACCAATAAAACTCACTCAGGCAGGAAGTGAAGAAGATGAAGACGAAGAAATTGAGGATGATGAAGAAATGGAGGAAGATGGAGAGGAAAAAGAAGATGACCTTAAAATAAATTTGGCATTTGGAGCCAGTCAGGGTGAAGATCTCCAAATTATAAATCAAAGAATACAAGATATAGTCTCAATTCTGAGCGATTACCAGAATAAAAAAGAAGAAAATAGGTAATAACTTAATTAATTAAAATTTTGTTTATTATTATTTTATTAAATCAAAGATCTCGCCAAGAGTATGTTGATCAGCTTAAGTCTGATTTATGTGCTTATTATTCTTATAATCAATTTTTGGTTGAAAAATTTATGAATCTTTTCCCATTGAATGAGCTGATAGAATTTTTCGAAGCCAATGAAGCACAGCGCCCAATTACCATTCGAACAAATACATTGAAAACTAGACGTCGCGACTTAGCCCAAGCTTTGATTAATAGAGGCGTTAATTTGGACCCACTTGGCGAATGGTCAAAAGTTGGTTTGGTAGTCTATGACTCCCAAGTGCCCGTTGGTGCTACACCCGAATATTTGGCAGGTCATTATATGCTTCAAGGTGCTTCAAGTATGCTACCAGTAATGGCTCTAGCACCTCAAGAAAATGAAAAAATTCTAGACATGTGTGCTGCACCAGGTGGAAAAACAAGCTATATTGCCGCTTTAATGAGAAACACAGGCTGTTTGGTAGCCAATGATGTCAACAGAGATAGACTTGATTCAGTTGTAGGTAATTTACATCGTTTAGGAATCACCAATTCAATTGTATGTAATCTTGATGCAAGAAAAATAAGAGAGCACATAAAAGATTTTGACAGAATTTTAGTAGATGCTCCATGTAGCGGTACGGGCGTAATATCCAAAGATAGTGCTGTCAAAACATCTAAAGATCCGATTGACATTCAAAGATGCTCTACCATTCAGCGTCAGATATTGTTGGAAGCAATAGATTGCTGCAATCATAAATCAAAAAGTGGAGGATATGTGGTCTATTCAACTTGTTCAGTTTTAGTCGAAGAGAACGAAGCCGTAATCGAGTATGCTCTAAAGCATAGACATGTTAAGCTTGTTCCCACTGGTTTAACATTTGGCAACGAAGGCTTCACAAGTTTTAGAGATAATACATTTAATCAAAAAATGAATCTTACAAGAAGATACTATCCACATAAACACAATATGGATGGATTTTTTGTTGCCAAGCTGAAAAAAATTTCAGACAAAAAACCAAATGCCGAAATAAAACAAACCGAAAATGCTGAAAAAGTAGAAAAAACTGAAAAAAGTGACAATTCGATTAATTCGAATGGAGAAGCTAATGGTAAAAAAGCTAAAAAAGTATTGAAAACAAAATCAGATAAGAAAAAAAATAGAATTATAAAAGATAAAAAACGCTACTTTAAAAAAAAGTCCAATAAAAAATAAAATAAATTAATAAAGTTTAAAAAAAAAAGATTTTTGTTTTACTTGTTATCCAAAAAATTGTTTTCTTATATAAATAGAAATATTTCTTTTAAAGATATTTTTTAATCCTAGATGAAAATATTAGTTAAATTATTATTAAAATTTTCTTTTAAACTTTAATATTTTTATAATTAGATAAACATTAAATTTAGTTTCAATTTTCAAAATTGAACTTGTTTTTAAATTAATAAATCAAGATAGATAATTTTCAATAAGTTTTTTTTTAAATAAAAAAAAATAAAAGATTCAATTTGAATTTAAAAAAATGAGACAGTTATGAAATTTTATTATTTACATTAGTAGATTATTGATTTTGGCTCTTAATTGTATTGAAAAAATAAAACCTTTCTAAATTTAATTGTCTTTATAAGAAATTTTAAACTATTTAAATTATTTTTTCAAATTTTTCTTTCCATTTTGGTTTGATGTAAAATTCATACCAAATATAAATGCATAAATCAAAAAATTAAGTTTAAATGAAAATTTTAAATTTTAGCAAATTATCATAATATGAAGACATTCAGACAAATCCTTCAGTTTTCAAATTTTTTATATAGAATTCAAACTAGAAATCTAACTACTGAGAGAAATCTCTATTCGATTCTAAATGATAAGGACTTCAAATTTTTTGAAAACCTTTTGGGAAAACAACGATGCATAGATGATACGAACGCTTTAGAAAGTTATAACGAAGACTGGTTGAAATCGTGCAAAGGAAACAGTAAGCTCGCTCTGTTGCCTAAAAATACCCTCGAACTATCCGAGATACTCAAATACTGCTATGAAAAAAATTTAGCCATTTGTCCGCAAGGTGGTAATACTGGACTCGTAGGTGGAAGTGTACCAGTTTTTGATGAAATTATAATTTCAACTAGGCTTATGAACAAGATAATACATTTGGATGAAGAATCGAGCATACTTAGTTGCCAAAGTGGCTGCATTCTACAAAATTTAGACGACTTTGTTTCTCAAAAAGCTAATTTGATAATGCCTCTTGATTTAGGAGCTAAAGGAAGTTGCCATATAGGAGGAAATGTATCAACTAACGCTGGAGGTTTACGCTTATTACGATATGGATCATTGAAAGGAAATGTTCTTGGTCTTGAAATAGTCCTATCTAATGGAGAAATTATAAATTCAATGAAAGTTCCTGTAAGAAAAGACAACACAGGTTTTGATGTAAAACAAATTTTTATCGGTTCTGAAGGACAGTTAGGTTTCATTAGTGGAGTTTCAATACTTTGTCCACCGAAACCAAGAGCAGCCAATTTAATTCTTGTGGCTTGTAATGGAAAATCATTTAAAGATGTTGTTAATATTTTTAAGACAGCTAAGGTAGAGTTGAACGAGATTTTATCTGCTTTTGAGTTTATGGACCGTGAATCTTTGAGAGCAGTTAAGGAAAATTCTAATTTGGAGAATCCATTTGGCAAAGATGTATCGGAAAAGTGTGAATTTTATTGCTTAGCAGAAACTCATAGCTCTGATGAAGAATCAGCTCTGAAAAAAATTGAAAAATTTTATACAAAATTAGCAGAAAAAGATTTGGGCCTTGATTGTATTGTAGCAGAAAACAAGACTCAATTTAATTACATATGGTCTTTAAGAGAACGTATTGCAGAATCTTTGACAAAAGATGGCCATAATTATAAATATGACATTTCTCTTCCAATTAACAAGATGTACGATTTGGTAATCGACATCAGGAAACGATTTAGTGAAAATGATGCTCAAAAAGAGTTTTTAAGATGTATTGGCTATGGTCATTTGGGTGATAGTAATTTACATTTAAATGTTACATCAAAAAAATATAATGACAAGGTGTTCAATCTTCTCGAACCATTTTTGTATGAATGGACGAAAAATAATAATGGTTCGATTTCAGCAGAACATGGATTAGGACTAAAGAAGAAAAATTATATATACTATTCAAAAACAAAAGAAAATGTTGAATATATGAAAAAACTAAAGAAATTGTTTGATCCTAAGCTTCTTCTTAATCCGTACAAAACTCTTCCAGACTTCTAAATACTTAATGATAGAAATCAATTTATTTTTTGTTAAAAAAATTTATTTAAAAATAGTTTCGATTATTTTAATCTGTTAAAAATTTTAATAAATTACGACTTAGTAGTTATTTTGAATTATATATTTAAAACATTTTTTATTTAAACTTTTTTTATCTTTTCTTTTCAAGATTCAAAAATACATATTACAGTAGTCTAATTGAAAGTTAAGGCCCGGTTAGCTCAGTCGGTAGAGCGTGAGACTTTTAATCTCAAGGCCAAGGGTTCGAGCCCCTTATCGTTCGATTTTTTTTTGAATGAAAAAAATTAAGTAATTTTTAAAATGTTGAAAAAAAATTCGCCCGATAAGGGGCTCGAACCCTTGGCCTTGAGATTAAAAGTCTCACGCTCTACCGACTGAGCTAACCGGGCCTTCAAACATGATAACTAGATAAGTTAATGTTAAAAAAAAATTTGCCAAATTTTAAATGTATGTTAAGGTTTTTAAAACTGTCCCTTAAAAGCGAAAATTCCAATGTGGTAAAATTGATTTGTTTGATATATTGAACATATTTATCTTTGATTGGCACTTTCGACATTATTTTGTACCAGGAATTTTTTGCTAATTTTGTAAATATTTTTTCTAAAGAAAAAAAAATTTAATAAATTCATTTAGATACAATTTTTTTTAAAATCGAATCCTTTTACTTAATAAAACCCATGAATCTCTGATTATAAATTGGCTTTTTGAAATATTTAAAATGCTTTTTGACTTAATGGTTTTCTTTTTACAGATGGTAAATTTTCAGCATAATTTTTTAAAATTTTTTGTCTTTTGATTTGTCATGAGGACCTGATTCTCAAAATCAAATCGAGAAATAAATTCAGCATCACATGAATCAATTTCCAGTGAATTAACATACTTGACTTGTTTATTAGGCAAAATAAGCACTAGAAAATTTTATTGTGTTAACAAATGTAAATAAGTTCTCTAATTATTATTTTTTGCCTCAATTTGTGCTGAGAATTAAAAAAAATTATTAGTTTAATGAATTTGTTTGTATTTTTCTTTTTTTTTTTGACTTCTTTCTAATAAAAATTCTATTTTCTTAATATGTGTTCATTATTTCTTTAAATTGTTCTTATTCTAATAAATCAGTTCATATTTTATTAAATTTGTGGTATATTTTACAATTTTTGTGGTTGAAAAATATTCATCGTCATTTTATAAAACCACAAGATCATTAAAAGGAAAAGTGTTCAATGACGACATTTTTTTTTCATTTTAAGTTTAAAATTATGAAATTTTTGAATTTAACTAATTTGAAATTATTATTTAAAATTTGACAGACATATTGCTTGTTCAACTAATGGTTTCCCTTGGCATTAACTTGTGTTTTAATCACTTTTAAGCTAGTAAGTTATTTTTAAAATTTTCTATAAAAAGTTAACAATGGAGTTTAGAACAAAAAACATTTTTGGAAGAGTTTTTTTCTGAATTAAAAAATACAATTATTCTGATTAAATTAAAATAAAGTTATCAAATAGTTTATAATTAGAATTTTTATTGTTCTTAGTAAAATGATTAAAAAATTTGTAAAAATAAAATTTATAAAAAAAAATTCAAACAATTCCCTTCAAGTATATAAATTTATCTTTTTCAAATGTTCATCTAATTTGTCGAATGTCAATCACGAGTCTTAAGTATGCTATTTGCCAATTAGATATTATTACATTTTTAATTAAAGTGATTGAAAACAATTAACAAAATTAGAGAATCTTTATAAAAAAATCGATTGAACAAAATAACAGAAAAATTAATCTTTAAAAAAAAACTAATAAATCGTTTCTATCACTTTGGCATAGGTCATATGCATTATTTTTTTAAAATACAGCTACACATATTTTACAAAAATTAGTATTAAAAGTATTGTATAATAAATAAAGATATTTATTAAGTCGTCACGTTTTCACCTTACTGTTTATGAACCGGTTACTTAGTCAAATGCATTTCATTCATCCCAATCACTATTTTCCTCTTCATCTGAAGAATCTCTTACATGGGGTCTGAACTTACGGACAAAATCAATAATCGCCGCTACATCCGAATTGTTAACTAAACATTGAATTGCTTCTCTCCCTGAATCATTTCGTCCATTCTTTTTATCATCATCTACCTTGGTTGGCTTAAGCACAAATCGCTTTTTGTTTATGTCATCTAAGAAACTAGGAGTGGCAGAAGGTTTATCTACTGGTGGTTTAGGTGTAGGAGCAGTTGTGCTAGTGTTTGTAGCAGACAAGGAAGAGGTGGATGAAGTAGAGTCAGACTCAACCAAAGAGGGTAATGGAGGTGGAGGAGGCAAAGGTGGGTGATTATTTTTCGAGCCAGGAGGAGAAATAGGTGGCGGAAGCTCTATTGTATCCTGTAACTCAATTGGTGGCGGAGGCAAAGGCATGTCAATAACTGAATCAGGGGTGTCTGTTTTCTTTTGGCTAATTGTCATATTGACAATTCGTTGGTTCAATGAAATATTAAATTTTGACTGTTCGGAAAAGTTGGGAGGCGAAGGTGGTGGCGGCAAGTCACAGTTAAATTCAGAATTGGGATTCTGGCTTTGGGAAACAGCATGGTCGAATTTTCGCATCATTTGCTGTTGAATCTGTTGCAGATCACTGAGGTTGTTGTCAGGAATGGGAGGCGGTGGGAGACCAGGTCTGTCCGTTTGCGACAATCTTACCTGTTGAACCATTAGTTTACTATTTCGATTTCCATTGTTCGTTTGATTTGATTCGGCATATATTTCATAATTGCTCATATGGGAATCGGGCTTTAGAATATGCTGTGGCGGAGGTGGTAGCGATTGCTCGCTAAAATTTCCATTAAAATGCTGTTGTTGGTAGCTTATTTGTTGATGCTTGAGTATTTGATTCTGGATCAAATTTTGCTTAGGGTCAACGTCGAGTCTAAATTGTGGATTTGGGCCCATTTGTAAATTTGATGGCTCATTTAGATCGTTTTTATGTGGTGATTTCAGATTGTGTTTTTCTCCACCACCAGTCTTAAAAAAGTATAATTTTAATATTATTTAGAAATTTTTTGAAAATTTCAAATTTAATAATTTAATAAAAAAATAATCAGTAATTATCTTTTAACTGAATTTTAAAATCAAGCCAAATCCTTGTCAATATTTAGAATAAATATAAATATTCTTAAATATAACTTATAAATATTTTCTTTTCTTTTTGAATTTTAGATAATAGCATGAAAAATTATATTTTATGCTTGAATATACTCAATAGACTGTGCTCTACAGGAAAAAAATTTTTTTTGGAAAATTTTGATTTTTAATAATTTTTCCTAAAATTTGAATAAATTTTTTATGTAATAATTTTCTTTTCTAGCAAAAACAAAAGTTTTAAACTAATTTTGTGTAATCATAAATACTAAAAGAGTCAAAGCAATCATTATCTCAAAGGATTAAAGGGAAGATGTTTTGGAATTTATCTAAATATCTTCATGTCTTGATATTTCTAATTAATTTATCAAAAATAAAAATAAAATAAAATAAACCTTTCGGCGCTTCTTTTCTTTCTTGCGTGCTTCATTATCTTTTATCAGTTCATTACACCATATGTTGAAAAAGAACTCTGGATCCGTATAAAACTTCATACAGTCTTTTCCATCTCTCCTGAACAAAATTTAAGTATGGCTATTTTGAATTAATAAGTGAAAAAGAACCAACCTGTAAGGATTCAGACGGTCCAGAGCTGGTGGAGGGTCAGCATTTTCATACATTAATCTCATCGCTTCTGGCATTGTCTTTCGACTGACCACTTTTTGATCTATTTTGACCGTATTTCTGAATTGCTTCTTATTATGGCAATCCTCTAGCGACACTTCTTCGTTTTGAATGTCCAAATTGGTAACTTTTTGCTTTAAATTATCTATCCTCTGTGACAACAACTGACTGCGGTTGTTTATTTTGGTTACATCTTGGACCAAATCGTCAAAAATTCGACCAGCATGTTGACCAAGCGAGCTAAGCTGTCTAATAACATTGGCTAATGTTAGATTAGAAATGCATTCTAGTTCGTTTGGTTCGCCAGGAGGAAGAGGACATTGACTTATGTTAATTGGTTCAATAATGTGCTTTGTGAACGGCATTTTCAGTTCGAAGGGTTTATTTGAGTTAACAGAAGCTAATTAGGAGCATAACTACTTGTGTTAATAATATCTTTATGAATAAGAGCAAGTAAATTATATTTGTCAATTAAAATGAGTCTTAAATGGCGTTTAAGTTAGAAATTATTAAAAAATATTCTCAAACTAGAAGATAATGTATGAAAAGTGCAGTAATTAACAAATTTAAAACATCTATAATTATTTGCCCATTCGGTTCAATCCGAGTATTAGGCTGACCAAATGAAACTAATTATAAAAAACTGAATTAATACGGATTAAGTGTATGGTGTTTGGTTTATGTTTGTTCGTAAAAAGGTCTGTCGAATAATCTTAATTTAATGACGGACTTATTATTGACATTGTTGATTGGAATAGATATCAAAACAAACTTAACATTTAAACAAGAATCTTTATTTATTTTAGATCTAATTAGAATTCAAATCATGTCCTACAGTGTCACTATATTATCTCATTTTTACCTAATTATTAGTTAAGGAAAAAATTAAATTAACTAGAAAAATTTAAATCTTTAAAGAATATAACTAAAAAATATTTTTATTTTATATCAATTTAGTTAATCGAGATGGACAAATTTTTGCATTTGAACTGTTTAATATGCATTATTCCTATCATTATAATATTTGAATGAATAAATTTGAAACATATCTGTTATCTATGTTTTTAATCATTGAAAATTGAATAAATTAAAAAAAAATTTATTTTCCATATATTGTTGAAATTTATAACTTTTTTTTTTAAACTAATTAGTATGTTATTTTTTAGTTATATTTTATCCAACTTTTGCTCTTAATCTAGAACTTAACATTCTTTGGTTAAATGATAATTGGGATGGTAAATTTTTATTTAGTTAAGAAACTAAATCTAGAATTAAGTTATTTAAAGATTTATGATTAAAAAATATAGTAGAAATTTCGCTTTGAACCTTACCAAATAACTTAGAAACAATTAATTAAATAATCAATTTGTTTAAAATAAAGTGAATTATGAATATAAAAATATCTATTTTAAATTAGCTTAACTAGGATTAAAAATCAAATTAGTTTAATTTTTGTGTATGTCGTTTGATACAAAAATTTGAAAATGTCAACCATCGCAAAAATATGATATTTTTTAATGTTATTCATTCTAATAAAAATGGATACGAAACTCTCACGGTCGATTTCGACTCTGATTTTTATTTATTATTTTTTAAAATATTGGAATTTGTTGTAATCAAATATTATTTGTCTGCTCTTTTGATTAAAAAAATCTTGAATTTAAAAACATCAAGAAATAAAACCAAAAATATGCAAAAATGTAGTTGCTTAATATTTTTGTTATAATGATAAATAGCTTTAGATTTAAATCTGGTTTTTACAGTTATATATATTTTAATTACCTATAAAAACATAATAAATATCAAAAAAGAAAATATTACACATTTTAAATAAATTAGAATTTTTTTTCTATTTCAACAATTGAAAATTAATAAGTATTTACTTAACCAACTTTTTTCACCTTGCAAATCATAAATTTAAACTGAATTGTTTTAAATATAATAATCAATAAAGTTTGTTTGGGCCAAATAATAATAAACAAAATCGTGTAAATATTTATGGCTAGCAAAATTGTTTCTAAATATGAAAAATGTCAAGTGATTTGAAAGTTTTATTAAAAAAAATCCAAATCCAAATCTTCTATATTAAAATAGAAGTAAAAAAGTAATTGTTCTTGATTTTAAACCTCTTTTAATAAAATTAGACCATTTTTGTCACTAATTATTTTATACAATTTGTCATATGAATAATTAATATCACTTTTCTTTAAAACAGATTGAACACTAGCAGCATGTTTACTTTTTTTTTTCTTCTTAAAAAGTAATTGTAAAATTAAAGTTGATTAAAAATGATAAGCTAAATTTTACCAAATTATCTGAATCAATATTCTCTGAATTTTTTCCATGACGAACTTCTTTTTGATAGTTCTTATTTTGGTAAGTATCTAAAAATCTAAGTTTTTTTTTTATTCTGATTTCGGAGCAGCGAGTGTTAATACTACTATCGTCAAATGAGTTACTTTTTTTAAGCAAGCTCTCTGAAGACTTATCTTTTAGCAAATTTTCTTCAGATGAATTTTTTGATTTGCTTCTTATCAACTTTTCTTGAGAATAAACAGTGTTAGCCGATGATTTTGATTTTCCCAACTTAGGCATTTCATAATATTCATATTGAGAATTGGCATGTCTTTGGTATGGACTTGTATAATATGAGAATTGGTAATTATTTGGATTTAAGGGTGTTTGATAAGAAAAAAACAGATTCGGCACTGATTGTGATACATAAAAATAGTGATTTATGTAATTTGGAAACATTATCTATTGATGTTTTATTTAAACTGAACAAAACCTCAATCAAATATAAATTTTAGTTTATATAGTCTCTGTTTATGGGCCGAATTTGTCAAAATATTCTTGTTTTTTTAAAATAAAATTAGTATTTTTGTCATTAGCAATTAATTAAAGATTGGATTTTAATAGGAAAAAAAATTTATTTCTTTTAAAAAACAAGTTAGGTCCAAATTGCACCAAGTGTTAAAAAATTTGTCGTATTCTTCTAAAGTTTTTGCTTGGTTCAACTTTTCATTGTCTTCCAATTTATCAATTGTTTCCAGTTTTTGGTTAATTTCCTTCATAATTTGAAAATTAAAAATTAATAAAATATTAACCAAAAATTTCAATTACATCTATTTCCGAATTTAAAAAATATTTTTCGACTATTGCTGAATTTAACATTTTGATTGCTTCATTAAACTTTAGAAACAATTAAAAAAAAATAAAAATAATAATTAATCGTCTTTTTTAGCTTGTTAATTTAAAATATGTACCCATGCTTGACGTTTTAATTTTTGTTTAGAAAATATCTCACTGCGACTTTTGTTCCCATGCTTGTTTATTTCTTTGATTACAAGCAAGCAAATTAAGCAATAAATTTTGTACTGATGTTCTGAGACTCTGGAAATGAGACAATCATACAGCTTCATCCACATATTTACATACAATGGATGCAGAGTTAAAATTTTGCATAGTATTTTTATTTTATCTAGTTAAATTATTATTATATAAAAAACTTTAATTTATAAAACTACCTTCAAGATATTTTTGATCTAAATTTTCTGATATATTTTCCAAAAGATTCAAATGAACATTAAGACTTGTTGAATATTGTTCATAATTGGTTGATGTTTCTTGCTTTTGAAATTTTGCACAAGAGATAATTTAAAATTGTTAAATAATTACCAATTCTGAAATAGTTTCTAAAGCTTTTTCACGACTTCCAAGATTAAATAAACTTCTGCAAATACTTTCTCGTAATTCTCGTTGAAATATTGTATTGTTTAATGAATTCGACTTAGTTGATGTATCTTTGATAAATAGCGAATTTAAATTGAATAAGAATTTTTAAACTGCTTTAAACCTAAACTTAGTCGGTAATTTTCAAGAGCTTTGTCATAACAAGATCTAAAGTAATGATAATCGGCCTTCATTTTATACCAATTAGCCAAATCATCGATTTCCAATGGTTTTTCATTTAAAAATCGCTAAAAATATTTTCATCAAGACAATTTCTATTTTTAAACTTATTTTGGTATACTTCCGAAGTAACTTTTTTTGGTTGGTAAGAAGAAATTACTTCAGTGATATCTTGGGTCTTTTTAGCTGGTTTTGTTTCAAAGAAATCATCGTCAAAATCTCCGAATTCCATTTTTTATTTTCTGATATTTTCAACTTAAAATCTAGTTAATAATCTAATTTTTATTGTAAAACTATCAATAAATCAATAAAGAAAAAAATTCATTTTTTAAAAAAAAATTCTTTTTAAATATTTAAATTAATTTTGAAACACATTCATTCATTAAAGTAATATCAAATTTTTTTGAATTTTTTTATACGTGTGCATAATTTAAGGAAAGCATTATTGTTAAATATTGAAATTCAACTTTTTATTTTGATATGAGGTTAATTTAAAATCCAAAAATTACAGATATCATTCTAGAAATTTTAGAAAAGATAAATCAATACATGATTTATTAGACGAACTGTATACGAACAAAGTTTAGATAAAAGATTGAACTTTTGAAATAAATACGGCTGATCATGAATTCAGTAATTCTAATCGCATTAGGAATTATCTATTTTCAAATAAGTTTATTTATATTAAACTATTTCGACCAACACGTTCACTCTCCATATATGGATGAGATATTTCATGTGCCACAAGCTCAACAATACTGTTTGGGAAATTATAATGAAGTATGATCAATAGATATATCAAACTAAGCAGAAAAAATAAAATTTTATTTTCAGTGGAATGATAAAATAACGACTTTGCCAGGTCTTTATTTGGTCAGTACTAGTTTAATTAAAATTTTGAATCTGATTTTGCAAAGCAAGGAAATTTTGAGCTTTTGTGACACTTATTGGTTAAGACTGTCAAATGTTGTCATATCCACATTTAATTTCATTATTTTGCTTAAGATTTTTTATCTTTTGAATTTGAAAAAACTTTTAAGCATAAAAGTAAGTTATTTAAAACTTAAAAAATTATATTTGTATAAAAAAAATTATAAAATTTGACTAAAAAATTAATTAATTTAAGTTTCCATTATTATTTAGTGTAATGAGTGCATTTTCAATGAGCCTGTTTCCATTAAACTATTTTTTCCAATTTTTATATTACACTGATTCAGGTTCCACTTTTTTTGTTCTACTCGCTTATTATCTTCAACTCAAGTCCAATTACGAATTTTCGGCAATATTCGCCAGTTTGGCCGTATTGTACCGACAAACAAATATTGTATGGCTAGGCTTTAGTGCCATTTTGCTCATCTTATCAAACATTGAGTCAATATTTCAGACTAATAAAGATAACAACTCAAAAAAGGACATCAATGAATCAACTTTAATGGCCATTGCTCAACAAAGATCCAAAAAGCACTCAAATCTATTCGAATTAATTGCCAAAACTCCAGCCGAAGCATTTAACAATCATTTTTGTCCAAGAAAATTTTTGCAAAAAATTTACCGAGAGGACTTTTTTGGCAAAAAAATTATTTATTCAGAGATTTATGATGTTTTTGATTACAAGTCACTACAGCCTCATTTAATTGCTGTCTCTGTATTTTTATTTTTTGTCTATGTAAACAATGGTATAGTAGTTGGTGACAGATCAAATCATCAAGCTTCATTTCACTTAACACAAATATTCTATTTCAGTGTTTTCTCTTGTTTTTTCACAGCATCGACCTTTATTTTCAATTTAAAAAAGATAAACAACCTTCTAAAATTTCTAATTTCCAATTTTAAACTTTTAATTGTAATTGTTCTTCCTGTTATTTGCATCATAATCCATAATTTTTCATTCGAGCACCCATTTTTGTTGTCAGACAACAGACATTACACTTTTTATATTTGGTCAAAGCTTATTCGAAAGCATGAATTGGTTAAATATTCATTGGCACCAGTCTATTTGGCAGCAATGTATCTTTTTTATAAAAATTTGATAATTACAGGAAAAACTCTTGGGTGGCTTTTGAGCTTTTTGTTGTGTACTTTTGTCTGTCTAGTACCTCAAAAACTAGTTGAATTTCGCTACTTTATTATTCCATTTTATATTTATCGTTTAAATATAAATCTGACAACTTGGAAAGAATTGATTTTCGAATTTTTAATTAACACGGCTATTAACATTGCCACAATTTATTTATTTCTCAATAAAACATTCAAATGGCCAGACAGTGATGAAAATCAAAGATTTATGTGGTAGAATTTTGACTAGAAATTTATTTTAAGAAAATTTTAAAGAAAAATTTTTTCTTTTTTTGTTGGATAAAGGACTTAAAAATTCTTTAAAAAGAAATACATAATTATAATTCAAATTTTAATTAATCTTTTAGATATGGTAAATAAAAAAGGCAGAGCGGGTAGTGAGGAGAAAAAAACAAACCGATCAACTGCTCAATCGAATGAATTTAATAAGCTTATCTTAATTCCGGTAGTTGTATCAATGGCAATAGGCGTATCAATTTATTACAATAATTGGCTATCAAGCCAAGTCAATACTCCGCTGAATGAACCAAAAATAATCAATGAATCTGAATATAAATCTGCTGAAAATTTAGATAGATTTTGGGGCACTTATAGGCCACAATTATATTTTGGTCTTAAGACAAGATCTCCAAGCCCCCTTCTTGCTGGTCTTATGTGGTTTAACCAATTTAGTCAGCGACTTCAAATGAGGTAATTAAAATAGTATTTTATTAATAAATAAATGATTAAAAATTTAAATAATTCCTAAAGACACTGGAGTGATCAAGGCGATGGCTTAATCAAATATGGTTGGATAGCTCATGATGGACGAAATTTTGGAGTTCACGATGTGTACGAAAGCAATGAAAATGGTTATTCATTAAGAACATCTTGGGTTAAAAGAAACGGGGGCAAAGATGGAGGAGATTGGACCACCCGAGTAAAAGCATATTCATTCAGTGCTGATCAGCCTCCTCAATTTATATCACTGATTTTTTATTTTTCCACTGAATATACTGGATGGATTCAATCAATTAAAAAAGAGTCTGCTACTTCTTCAATTATGAGTGGAGAGACTAAGGATGTTGGAAAATTTGTAGCTAAAGTTAAAGTTTTACCAAATGACGAAAAAAAAGCATTTTTAAATCAAGTTACTGGAAACATATCAAATGCTCACTTAAAAGAATCTCTTATAAGAGATGGTTACTTTGATAGAATGCGCACTAAATCTGGTGATATAAAGGAATATATTGGGTTTAACTCAGATAAAAGCTTACCTCTTAAGGACTCTAATTTTATTGCTTATCAGATAAGTGGTTTTCTTCCATTAGAATTTGAGGTTATCTTTGAATCTGATAGTCTGAGAAAAGAGCTTAAAGAAAATGCTAAACCAGAGCCAGTGGAACTTTCAGGTGCTGAATTTGACTCAATGTTGGTTGATTATCATTCAAAATTTTCAGACAAATTTGAGGATACTTTTAAGTTAAAGGAAAAAAATTTCTCAACTTCGGCAATACTAACTGCTCAATGCGCTTTGAGTAATATGCTTGGAGGAATTGGTTTTTTTACAGGACAATCAATTGTTCGTTCTCAAAACAGCAAAGACCCAGTGCTTTACTGGCCCGCTAATTTGTATACCGCTGTTCCATCTCGTTCATTTTTTCCAAGAGGATTTCTTTGGGATGAGGGTTTTCACAATATCCTAATATCAAAATGGGACTTGGACATAACAAAAGACATAATTGGTCATTGGTTGGACTTGATGAATGTAGAAGGATGGATACCAAGAGAAGTTATATTTGGCGATGAAGCTAGAGCTAAAGTTCCTACCGAGTTTTGGATCCAAAATAACCAATTTGCCAATCCACCAACACTTTATTTACCTCTATCTCAAGTAATTCATCGAGTAAATCAACGAGTTTTGAACACTGATGAGAAATCACACGAAAACAATCCAGATTTTATTTATCTTAAAAAGACTTTTAATCGCTTAAACCATTGGTATGATTGGTTCAATAATACCCAATCGGGAAAATTACCATTTACCTATCGATGGAGAGGTCGCGTTGCTGATTCAAAAACTGAACTGAATCCAAAAACATTAACCAGTGGCTTAGATGATTATCCAAGAGCTTCGCATCCTAATGACCAAGAAAGACACTTAGATTTGAGATGCTGGATGACTTTAGCTTCAAAAGTTATGGGTGATTTATCTGAAATGGTTCTTGGAAAAAATGACCAAAAAGTTAAAAGCTATCAAACTCATTATCAAGTCTTAAGAGATAATAAATTAATGGACCAGCTTCATTGGTCAGGTTCACAGTATGCAGATTATGGATTTCATTCAGATAAAATACGACTAGTCAGAATGAAGCCGACCGACCCGCGAACTCCTCCTGAATCAATGGGAATGATACGATCTGTTGAAGCTGAACCAAAATACCAATTTGTCAATAGTGTTGGTTATGTGTCATTATTTCCTTTGATTTTAGAGCAAATAGATCCAAACTCAGAAAATTTAGGTGTCATTTTGGACCAGTTGCGAGACCCAAAGCTCTTATGGACAAACTTTGGAATTAGATCTCTAGCCAAAAATGCACCTTTATACGAAAAAAGAAATACTGAGCACGATCCGCCTTATTGGCGATCAGCTATTTGGATAAATATTAATTATTTGACACTAAAATCATTGAAACATTACTCTGTTATAGATGGTCCTAATAAAGAAAAAGCAGCCAAAATTTATACTGAATTGAGAGCCAACTTGATTAATAACATAATCAGAAATTATGAGACGACTGGTTATATATGGGAAAATTATAATGATATTACAGGTAGAGGCCAAGGGTCTCATCCATTCACCGGATGGTCTGCCCTTGTTGTTTTAATTATGGCAGAAGTCTATTAAATAGACAAGAGTTGATTTTTTTAAAGATAGATTTTTAATTTAAAAATTTAATTCGTATTGTTTTGTTTTATTGTTCATTTAAGTTTGAATAAATAAATTTTAATTTAAGCTTATTTAAATAATTTATTTAAAAAGACAATTTTTTATTAATTCGTGAATATTATGGAATATTCTGATTATTAGTTCTCTAACCATGTTTTATTTCTTAAAACAAATAAAGTTTAGAAATAAAAATTAAAAAAAAATAAAGACAAGACTATTCAATTTTGAAATGATTAAAAATTAAAAATGAATTCATGTCAAAATTTTTGTTGTTTTTTTAATTAAAATTTTAATTGAATTCTTATCTCAAAAGTTTGGTTACTTAACTAATTAATTAGTTTACTTAAAAAATTGCTTTTTATCACCAGAGATCTTACTCATTCAATATAAAAATTAAAAAAAAATTAACAAATAAAGATATGAGTAATTACTTTTTATTTCTTTATTATTTAAATCAACAAGAAAATAAATATTTCACAAAAATTTGTAACCTGATTATGTAATAAAATTTATTAAGACGCAATATTTGTTAATTTCGTCTAGATATTTTGTATTCTAAATTTTTAATAGTTTTTAAGTATTCAAGTGATAAAAAGGACGCTTCTAGTGAAATATTTCATTTATTATTAAAATTTCGTGATAATTTTTGTAGTTTAAATTAACTTTAGGACCTAACTCATAAAATTTAGGAAAAAATGGATATTGAAATTGATGACCGCCTATCTGATGAGTCCAAAGCTTTTATTATGCAGTCATTTAAAATAGCTCGACCAGCTGATATTTTGAATGCAGATCTTAAAATGATTAGAATGCTGAAAGACCAAGCAGCCATTCATTTAGGAAAAACAATGAATTTGAATTTCGATGACATTGATATGGAAGATATGGTAATTGTGAATCCTGATGACGGTCATCAAATTGTAGTTAGAAAATATACGCCAAAGAATTCTGATAAACGAACAATAACAATTTTTTTTCATGGTGGTGGATTTTGCTTAGGATCTAGAGAGACTCACAGCCATACAGTAGGATTCTTGGCTCGAAAAACAAATTCAATCTGGCTATCAGTGGAATATCGAAGATGTCCAGATGAAGGACGGTATCCTGTGCCATATTTGGATTGTAAAAGCGTGGTACAATGGGTTATTGAAAATAAAAAAGATTTTGGATCTGAATTATTAAAATTAGGAATTTGCGGAGATAGTTCAGGTGGTCAGATAGCTTCTATAATTGCTCACGAACTAAAACATCATTTAGACTACCAAATTCTCATATATCCTTGTGTTCATTTTTCGGATGACTACAAATCAGCTAAAGAATATACAAAAGAATGTTTTATTCTTGTCCCTGAAGTAGTTGAATTTTTTACAAAAAATTTGTCAGAAGAACCCGAAAAATATGTTGATCATCTGTCGCCTATAATGTATGATGATTTCACAAATGTGCCTAAGTGCCTAATAATAGCAGCTGAGCTGGACCCACTAGTTGATCATTCAATTTATTATCATAAAAAGTTGACTGAAAATAACATCGAATCTTACATAGGAATACTTAATGGAACTATTCATGGATATTTTAGTCAGCCTTTATTTTTCAAAAATGCATTCCAAGAAACCGAAAATTTAATATATGATTTTTTTCAAAAAATTTAATCTCAATTATTTATTTTAATTTTTTCTTCTTTTAACAGCTTTTAATTTTATACCAATTTTTTAACTTAAATAAAACTTATTAAACAATCATAATTTTGGATACAACAACAATTGTAATTATTTTCTTTTAGCTTTAACATCAAAATTTGATTCAAATAAAAAAATAAGAAAAAAATTAATTTCTTTAATGTTAATCAATATCGGTGTATTTGATTTTCATCCACCGACTGAACCCATACGTATGGCATAAGATGGTTGGTACACGTTCCTTCAAAGAGTCCTCCTTGACCGGTACAAAGTGTAGACTTGGGACAAACGCATTCAAAATACGGCTTGTATCTGTTCTTACATACCTCATTGTAATAGCAATATCTCTATTAAAATAAAAAAATTTACTTGATCAAAATAAAAGAGATTCATTACCATTGATTTGAAATTTTCCAAATTCATGTCTAAACTGTATCCATTATGAGTCAAAGATTTATATTTTTTAGTATATTTTGCTCTCTTGTGAAACATTTGATCGTCATTCCACGTTGGTTCATCAACGTCGGCTTTAGATATTAGATAATCAAATTGCGGTAGATCTCTACCTGACAATTTTCTATTAGTTAAGTATTGTGAGATTTCATCTAAATATTTTCTTTTCAAAATGGAGTCAAACTTATTGATTTCTGTCTTAGATGATTTGCATTCAAAAATTGACGTGGTAGTCACGAAATAGGCCAATAAAGTAAAAAAATACATTTTTATTTCATTCAAATTTTTAAATGTTTAAAAATATATATTGATCTAGCTATTAGTAAAAAAGAAATTAAAGAAAATAAAAACATTATCAAATAATATCAGCGTATTCATATTAAATTTCGGTCTGATAAAAATATATATTTTTTGCTTAAATTAATGTCTTAAATTATCATTAAATATTTTTTTTTAAATGTAATTAGTAATTACTCAATTGATTAATGTAAATAATTAAAAAATTAAAAGAAAAATAATGAACCAAAAAGTAATAGTCTCCTTTTAAATAATAATCATTATTGTATTGAAAATTATTTAAATTTGTTTTCGGTTTGAAGGAGTAAGTTAAATACATTTTTAAGAAAAATAAAATTAAGCTTTAAAAACAAACAAATTAGTTCGTTTTCATGATTAATAGAGGAAAAATTATAACATTTGATAGATTTTACAAATAATAAAAAACAATTTAAAAATTACTTGAAAATTTTGTTTGATGATTTTTTTCATAAAAAACCCTTTAAATATGTCGCTTACATATCCGGTTAAATTTTGATTCCTAAAAACTTATTATTTATCTGAAATGAATGCTTTTGTCATAGTCGTTATTATTAAAATATTTAAACAGATTAATTCTTAAAGAAACAATGAAGCATTTTATTAATCTTAAGATTTAATAAATTTTGCGGAGAAAAGCCAAACTAGTATTTTCACGAAATATTTAATTCTATCATCCTAATTCTGTTAGGGAATAATAGAGTGGTATCCTGATTTTAAAACATTATCATGTATTCCAAATTCAAAAATCAATAATTAAATTTTTATAAGTGCAATTGAATAAGAATTGGTAATTTTTTAATTAAATTGCATTAAAAATAGACGACATTCGCAAGTTATTTGTTTAAATATAATAAAGATATTGATCCTATTTTAAAATAAAATTTATACCAATTTTTCAGGAATGTTTTTTTTAATTTTATAAAATTATTTAAACGAAATAAATGGAATTCAGTTTACACACTTGAGCAATCGTGTTGTGATGACACTTTAATAAACTCACTAAATTACATCATTTTATAAATTATATTATTAATAAAATAAAAATTAATCTAGTTTATTATAAAGAATCTTATTATTTCTTTATAATTGCACAAACTAATATATATAGATTTTGTTTATAATGCTCAAAAAGAGATGAATATTTTAAACTCGGTTTAGTGTTTTAAAAATATAAAAAATAATCAAGTTCGAAAATTTTTCACATTTTTGAAATTTAAATTTTTATAATCCTCAATTTTAGGAAAAAAATCTAAAATGTCAATTTTTAAAAAATGTATTTCAAAAAATGATAAAGCTCAAAAATACTTGAGACTGAGAATAAAATGTTCTAAAAACTTAACAAAATCTTAGATCATTAAAAAGCGAATCGAAACTAAGTGATCAATTTTTCAATTTTCACATTTATTTCAGCTCTAAAGTACCTTGCAAAACTTGCAAATATAATGAATTATAAATATGATTTATATCTTCAAGCCTTATACAAAGAGAATATATTATAATGAATTATATTTTCAAAAAATAAAAATAAATAATTCAAAACACATTTACAATATTATTCACATTTGTTACAAAATACACTTGATCCAAATTGGAACTCGAGTTTATTAGTTTTAGTGACTTACTAATTATCAAATAAATCATGTCTTCTTGGAAAAAAGCATCCAAAACCGGACAAAAATTTCACAAAGAAAGAGCTCAAGTAAAATAATAAAATGGTTCATATTTACATCATCTAGTAAATTAATTTCTAAGGTCAAAGAAAGGGAACATCTTGGCTTGCTCGAAAAGAAAAAAGACTACAAGCTAAGAGCTCTGTAAACTAATAATAGACAAAGTTTATATTTAAAATTTAAATAATTATTTTTTAGAGATTTTCAAAAAAAACGTGATGTAATTTTAAATCTAAAGCGGAAAGCGCTGGAAAGAAATCCAGATGAGTTTTATTTTAACATGACCAGAACACAAATGAAAGTATGACTGCTTAAATGCCATTTTTTTTACCATTTTTAAAAATGAAAATTACAGGACGGCTCTCATCAACTTAGAAATCCTTATAAAGACTTTACTGAAGATGAAATCAAATTAATGAAGTCCCAAGATAAAAATTACATTAAGCTGAAGCATCAAATAGAGCAAAAAGTAATATTTTATCTAAAAGTTTTTATAAACTTTACTGAATTGGTATCATTTAATGAGCAGAAGATAGAAAAACTAAAAAATTCAATGCATCTTATTGATGTTGATAAAATGCCCGAAAACAGACATAGATTTTTTGTAGAAGACTACGAACAAGGGCGTAAATTTGACCCTGCCGAACAGTTTAATACTCATCCAGAGCTTTTGTCTAGAAAATCAAATCGCTTGACCAAAGAACAATTGGAAAATTTAAGTTTGCCAAATTGGATTGATGACGAGTATGTTAAAGATATGAATAAAGCCCGAGCAAAAAAATACAAAGAATTATCCGAACGGGTCAAACGACTTGAGTCGTTGAAGAAACTTGATCAAACTTATGATCTAAAAACAGTACTTTTAACTTAATTTAATTAATTAAATAATTTTTAATCTTCCAACTAGACCAAAGTAGATCCAGAACAAGAATATGATGAAAAATATTCTCAAAATTATTCGAATGATGTAAATTCGGATAAAAATGTATCCATATCATACAAAAAAATACTGCCAAGAAAAAGATAAGATGATAATGTTTTTCTTTTTAGTTAAAAATAATAAATAATCGATGATTTAATTTATAAATTTTTATAAGAATAAAAAGGATATAAAAATCCTTAAATAAGCTGACTAATCAAAATATAATAATTAAATTTCTAAAGCTTTTGTCGACAGAAGTCACATTTTTTTATTAATTTATTTAAGTAATTCTTATTGACTAATTTAAATATTATTTTAGATATTTTAATGATTTGGTTAAATGCTTGTTTAGCTTTATTTTTGTCACTATTTTTCTCCTATCAACTTGGGTAAATTCAACAAAATTTAATTTAATTTTTCTTTTTAACTTTTCCCTAATTAAGAGCTGTAAATTTTTTTTTCATTCTTATTTCTGTATTTGTTGGATATATCGGTTCAAATGTAATTAGAAAGTAATTATTTTGAAAAATTAATTCAAAATTTAATTATTATTTTCAAAGAATAAAACTGCCCCCATATCGGCAAATCCAAAGACAAAAAACTAACTCCTACTTTCTTGCATTCAAACCTGATGCTGTCAAAAATGTGATAAATCTAAAAGGGTCTTTATCAAGCTCTTCCTTACCTACACACACAACCAATGCTAACAGCTTTACAGCCAATTTCAAGCGTTCATATCCTTGGCAAGCCATCTTTATACCAGATATTGTTGATAAATCCATTGAACAAGTATAAAATTTAAATCAAAAAACATTTTTTCTAAAAAATTTTTTTTAAGATCCTGTCCAAAATAACTCAAAGTTTTGTCTTGAGTTGGTATAGTAAGATATCAATAGACGATGGTCTTATTTATGAAGTTAAGTCATTATTTCGGCACATACTGGCCAATTTAATTTTAAGAATCAAAGAGGTCGATTGGGCTCACTTTATTACATTTCGAATTAATAGCATTCTGTACAACCATATTGCTGAATTTAAAGACTCTTCCATCATTTATAGTGATAAAAAAGAGCGTTTTGAGAAACAGTTCAAATTGTTAGATAAAATTAAAGAGGCCAGAGATGACAAATCAATTCATGAAGCCTTAACTTCACGAGAGCAAGAACTTAAATATCTGAAGCAGATTAGCAGAAAAGTATTGGGTTATCTACTGCCTGAACATATTTTAAAATGCAGGTACTCATTTATGAATCTGGTTGAATTATTTTTTAAATAAGATCTTAAAAAGAATATCCCTCGAACTGATAGAAGAAATTATGAGTCTGAATTTGATGATGAGAGGCTTGGATAGTTTGGCTGAACCTGACTCAATGAATAAAATTTTGGCTAAATTATTCCAAAATCGAAATAGACCAAGTCAAATAAATTCAGTAGATAAAAGAGAAAATGTTCAATTGCTTAAACATTGGTGTCAAATGAATGGTAGAATCTTTAAATCAGTAATTAAGCATTATATGAAAAAAGTTTTTTTAATGAGAAATTTTTTAAAAAGATTTTGGCACCAAGTTTTGAAGAAATTATCGAAAACAATGATTTACTGCATGTTTTTATCAACTACCTTAACTCAATTAATTCACTTACGATTCTACAGTTTTATCTAATGATAAGTAAATTTTTTTTATTTTTAGTTTTTAACTTTATTAACAATCAACTGTTCTCAATTTTAGGGGATATTGATAAAAATTTTTGCTTTGTTGGCAAATCAGAAAATAATCGAAATTTAAATTCTCAAATAGTAGAATTGAAAAACTGGTGTCAAATGAACAAAAATTTGTTAAAATCTTTGGCTTTTGATGAAGAGAAAAACTTTGACCAAATAATGGAAGCGTTTATAAATGAGGCTGAATCGAGCATGGATAGAACCAATATACAAACTCGATTTAAAGAGTAATTAAACTAAAATAAAATTAAAAAATTTTTATTTTATTTTAATCAGAATTCATGACACCATGCATGAAATCATAAAATATTTTTATTATGACCAATTTATTAAAAGCGAATATGTAATTTCTCATATTAGATTTAATTTTAGATAGTTTTAAATTTTTTGTTTTAAAGATGTACAAAAATTTTATTGGTTTGCGTAAAGTTTATTCAAATTGGTCAAATAAGAAGAAAAATGACAAAAGTGTAGACAGCAGATCTGAAAACGAGAGCAGTTCTCTTTTTTTTGACGAAAATGATGACGAAGAGCTAAGCTTAAATGAAAATCATTTTTCCATTGACAAATCTGATCAAATTGAGGAGACAAACGAAAATGAATTTGATCAATTAGATTTTAATATAATTGAAGATGAAATGGCAAAGCCTGGACCTCAAGTTAGACTAGATCTGATCAATGAAATAAAGGATGAATTCACAGATAGAAATGAATCTGTTTCTGAGAAAAATTCAGAAAAAGATGAAGATGAAATTGTAGAAGACTCTGATTATGATAGTGAAGAAAATCAAATAAACTTGAGCAATTTAAGAATTGCCATTGACCAAATTGAAGAACTCGTGGACAAGTCAAACAAAGCATGTTTTGTATTTGTTATTCAAGTGTGGATAATTGATTCCCAAAACAGCAATGATTTTTTTAACCAAAAACCAAATTGGTGCGTGAAAAGAAAGTATGACGAATTTTATGTCTTGGACAATAGACTAAAAGAATTTCATGGAGAGCTAATAAATGATTTGGAATACAATGTAAATAATCCAAATGCAATCACTGTACAACTACCAACCAAACCTCGCTCTGTTTTTTTCAGCAATTCTAAAAATATTGATTATTTAAATTCGGTAAAAAAAGATTTTGCCAAATACTTGCAAAGCTTGCTGTCAAATCCTATTTTATCTATGAGTAAATTGATTAAAAGCTTTCTGGATCCAAACAGCACTGACTTTGGTTCGAGTATTTTTAATGACATAACAAACATTGGTAAGATGGTAAAAGGTGTGCCGTATAAACTAAGGTTTGAAAGGGGTCAATCTCTGGATCCTTTTTTGATTAATTTACTCAGATCAGTGAAACAGCATAAGCCAAGAGAAGGTAGAAAGCAAACTTTAACCGAAGATGCAGTCATCAAATTAGTACTTAATATTCAAATTAAATGTCTTTGTTAATTAATTATTTTAATAGCTTAATAATCCAGTATTTCAAAATCCAAATCAAACTAATTTAAATGATGTAAAACTTCAAAATGAAAACAAATTTTTCAATAATCTCGTTACACCGTTTGAGTCTTTTATATTCTTAAGTAAAATTTAATAATCAAAAATTAATTAGGGATAAATTTGATTTTTTTTTAAAGTAAAGGAGATATATCGAATTCCTCATTGGTTAGCTATGCTTGTTTTTTCATTGAAAAATTTGTATGAAAATTCTCTCAATTCATTTGTTTTCTGGACGATTAAAACGAATTTAAAAAATCAGATGGAGCCTGATTCATTAAACAATTATTTACACCAATTTGAACATCTTATCTTTGAAAACGATGATACCAATCAAGCTTCTGAAGAGCTTTATAAAATAGCTTCAAATTCTATCAATGAATTTGTCAAAGAAATATTGAGCCCATTTTTTTTGAGTACTTTTTTTGTTGATATAAAAAAATAATTAAATTTATTAATTATTTAAGCATCAATTACTTCTACAAATGAAATTATTGAAAACGGGACCAAATGTTTTCTAGAAGCTTTTCAGTATCCAATCTGGAATAAACATGTAAAAAGATTTTATATTTTTTTAATCTTTAAATTTATAGAAAAGTTTTACATAAGTGATTTAATAAGCTAATTGATAAAATTAAATAACTATTTTAAATAATTGTATTTGATAAAGTAAATTTTGAAATAAATTTTTTAGATCTTGCCCTAAATGTGATAAGTCCTCAGTTGCTGGTTTTGTCTGATCAAATCTGACCAAACTTAACCCTCGCAATACTTGATACATAATAAAAATATTTCATTTATTTATTTGTTAAATCAAATAAATAATTTTGATTATCTATAGTAAAATCACGATCACTTAAATATTTCATTACAGAATTTAAAAGCATAAATCATGTGGAGACATGGTCACAATTTGGACATAGTTAAGGTTCATTTTTATTTCATTATTTTTTCTATTTCAAATTTTTCTAGTTTAAGTTGATTGATATATCTAAAATTAATTTTAATTTTTTGAATAGTTAACGTATCAGCTATTAGATTCTCTGATTGAAGAATTATTTCCAGAGTTGAGTAAAATGGAAGAGACAAATTTTTAATGTTCTACTATCAACTCCAAATTTTATAAGAATCAGTGTTTAAAAAAACCAAATTTGATATTTTTAAAATGTTTTTATAACCCTTTTTTTAACTTTCTTTTTTGTACCTTTTTAAAATAAAATTTTTTATCAAATTCATTTTTATTTCTTCTTCCAGTGGCTTGTAACATGGTCAGAACGGAAATAACCAGCTTTAAAAATAAAATATTGATTTAAAAAAAATCTTTAGGTGCAAAAAATGGAATCTAAATTATATAATTATGCCAAATGTTCAGTACCGGTATTAAATAACACATCACCAAACAATTATACCATAATGTCTGCTCTTTTATCACACATAGACTCACCCTTAGTTTCCTCAAATTCTCTTTTATCTTCTTCAGTTAATTCTTATCCCAACATAATATCATCACTGAGTCTTACTAACCAAACCATTCAATCCACTTTTTGCAAATCAGGCCGGCAACGTCCTATGATTCAAAAGCACACAAAGTGTACAAATGAGAACACTGGTTCCAAGGAAATTATATTTACAGCTAAAAGAATTAACATTCCAAGTATGGAACACAATGGACGACCAAATCAGAATATAATCCTACAAGAAAGCAATTCCGATATGAATATGCCACAAAACCAGACAGATTTAGCCAATGACCAGTTTCCAAGTGAGCAATTGAATAATTTAATTGTGATCGAAGCTCCTAAGAACTTTGCAATAGACTCAACAGCGTCCATGATAAACACAGATTTAATTCAAAATGCTTATACTTTGGAAAATTCATTTGAGAATAACCAAACATCACAGGCATCGCAAATTTTGGACCAAATTAATTTTGAGGCATACAAAAACTATGTTTTGAATGAGCAGCCTAATTTTATCAATGATCAAAGTGAACAATCTACCAATAATCAAACAAATGATATCCAAAATTTGGTCACCTATACAATTAGCTGTCCTTCCGATTGGCATCATAATCTTGACCATATGCTCAATTGTTTTGTTTTCCTGGAAGATTGCAAAATTGATGATGTTAAGCTAAAATGCAGAATTTGCTTGAAAACATTTTCTAAAATCGACGATCTGGTAAAGCATAAAGAACTGAATGAAAGGTGTTTGAACAATTTAAGTATCGGAGACCATTTTGAAAGCTCAATTGAGACTTCAGATATTGAACAAGATTTAGACATAGATGATAATTTTAATGATAAACTATTTGATGAAGACGAAGAACATTTTGATAGATTAAATGAAGGAATGAAGAACTTTTTACTAAATGAAAATGAAAATGATTTAAGTGATGAGTCAAATCAATCAGATGTTGATCCTGATAAATCGAATTGTTTATATTATAACAATAAATTAGTCGCTAAAGTTAAGCTGAAGAATAGTCAACGAGTTCGAAATCGTGACGATTCACCTGAAATTGACAAAGAAGACATTCAAATTGAAAAAATGCTTAAATCAAATCAGAATAAACAAAAACAAAACAAACCAAGGCGAAAGTATACCAAAAGCAAGGCCAGCTTGGCAACAAATTTAAATTGCGAGAGTAATAACTTGGTAAATAAATGGAACAAAAATTTTATTATATTTTTATTTAGAATGCAATAAAACTTGTCGTACTAAAGCCGAGCTTTTGGTCCATTTGCATAAACATGCGGGTAATGGACCAGAATGTTGGCAATGCGGGAAAAAATGCGCCTCGTTTAGTAATTTAGTTTCGCATGTACAATTACATACAGGCGAAAAACCATATACTTGCCAATTTTGTGGCAAACAATTTACCCAAGATGCTCATCTTACTCGGCATATACGTCTTCACACTGGTAAGTGGAGGCTTTAATTAAGAAATAATTAAATTTAATACTTTTTTTAAGGAGAAAGACCTTTTGTGTGTAATATATGCGGCAAAAACTATAAAGATTATAGCTATTACAAGACGCACTTGAGGATACACAAGGGAGAACGTTTGTACAAGTGCAATTACTGTGGTAAAGAGTATTATGACGCAAGCTATTACAAAAAACACACTCGGCTTCATACAGGAGAAAAGCCGTACATGTGTACAGTATGTGGACGCCAATTTCATCGAAGCGATTACTTAAAGCTTCATTCTTATTCACATACGGATGAAAGGCCTTATAATTGCCACATATGTGGCAAAGGTTTTAAAATGAATTATAACCTCAAACTTCACCTAAAAAATCATGAAGATCAAGAAATAATAAATCAGTCAACTTTAGTTAATAATAATGAAAATCAAATTTCTTATCTGATCTTGAATTCAAATAATAATTAAATAAATTAATTTATTGAATAAATTTTCAATTTAATAAAAAAAAAGTAAATGAGAAAAATTATTTCTGGTAAGCATGTGAATATTTGTTTATTATTATTAGTAGTAGTAGTTCTTTCTGCGACGCCTAACATGTAGAATGTCTGAGACCACCACTGCCATTAGGCAGTGCAGAGCTGCAGCAGTCTATTCCATTAAATATATCTAAAGTAGCTTCGAACCCTGAGACTGACTTATATGTTACCAAATTTTTCAGTGCTGAACTACTCTGTTTAAAAAAAAATGCCTTGTGCTTCTTCTGAAAAATAGTTTCTAGCTCTCTTTATCTCTCTCTGATGCTATTCTCTCTTATTGCTAAGGCTGGACCTATAATTACTCAACTATTTACCAGATTACTAATTTGTCCATTTCGATCTAACCAACTCTCACTCATCTTTCACTTAACCTTGTCAAAACGACTCTAAAAATCTTGAATCGATACGTACATACTACTTAGTATACTTCTTAGCGACACAGGGAAAATCAAATTACATTGATCTCTTGATCCAAATTTTTTTGCCATTTGCTTAGATTACATTATATTTCAAATTTTTTGAGTAATTCTTCTAAACTCACTCTTAGATATTCAGAGAATTATGAAAATATAGAATAAGATATAATTTTTTTCTTTTTTTCTATTATTTATTAAAGTATATAAACCATATTTTTTTTAACTTGTTGATATCATTAAAGTTAATTACTTCAAAAGCAATTTAAATATCGATAAAAAATATTTTTTAGTCAGTTATATTATTGCCTCTTTTGAGAAGTAGCGAGCCGAGCAGTTATCAAAATTAGATAAAATAAACGTCTTAGAAAACTAGATTTACACAAGTTTATAGAACGAATAGTTTTTTAATACTTAATGATTTTTTAGTTAAGATTAAAGAGATACTACATGCAAGCTTAGAAAAGTTCAGATTTTATTTAACTTAGATAAAAAATTTATTTATATTTAAATTTATTTGATATTAAATTTTATATTTTTATATTTTATTATAATTTACTTTTAAACATTCTTCTTCAAAAAGCTAGACTATTTAAAAAATTGCATTCTTAAGCATTTTCAAAATACCTATTTTATTTATATGATTTCTTTAATTTGTTCATTGTAATATGAAGTTAAAACTGTAAAATTCATTTTAAAAGATAAGGATATTCAAAGTTTATTTATATTTTTTAGTTTATTTAATTAAAAAATTTTGCAAAGTGAATTTAATCAATATTTTGATATCACATTTGCCAATAATTTGATATCAACGATGTCCTGAAATTTTCTAAATTTACTGAATCATTTGACTGAGTAGTCATAATATCAAATTTATTTTTAATTAAAGGTTCTTTTAGTTCGTCGAAACCACTCGAATTTAAGCTTTCCTTTCCATCGTCTTCCTCATTTTTTAAGAATTGGCTTATGCTTAAATTTAAGCCTTCGTACGATTGCCCTTCAGCAAGACCAAGCTTTAAATTTTCATAATTCCAATCGATCTCATCTAAAATTTTAAAAATTAAAATTAATATTTTTTCTATTAGAAATAATATTTAGTAAACTTGCCTATTTTTATCCAATCTGATTTTATTCGATGTTTATTTGAATTAGAAGTAAATTTAAAATTATTAATATCATTGAACGATTCTTCTTTATTGATATTCATTTCTTGGAAAAAAATTTTTTTTTAATTAAGTATTTAAATTTATTGTCCTTACCAATGTCATAAATTGTATAGCTTTGATTTGTATCCATTTTGATTGTTTCCTCATGAGAAACTATTTGATCAATCGATTTTTGATCATTTTCATTAATTATAAAAGTCAACTGAATTATTTTGCCCAGAGATTCTGGACTGATCAGCTGATTAATAAACGACAATTTAGATAGTCTTTTAAAGTTTTAAAAAAATGAAAGCTTCTTTTGAATTTTTTATATCAAATTACTCATTTAGAAATGGAAGTGAATATTTTCCTTGTTTTGGTTTTAAGATTTGTAATAAAACTTCATTAAGATTATATTCAAACTCAAATTTGGAAATTTTTGATTTATCTTTGGTACAATTTTTTAAATATATCAAAAATAAATAATAAAATACCATTTTTAAATGAGTTTAATTTTATCAAACTAAGAATCCACGAGAGCAAAAATTTTTCTCTTAAGTGATCAGATTGAACTAAATTACCAACTTCATTGTGGTAAGTTTCAATTATTTTATCAAACAGAAGTCTTAATGAACCCATTTTTTTATTCAAAATAGTTAAAATTTCCATCCAAATGTTCAGAAATATTTTAGGAATTGAAATTTTTTCGTCATCAATAAATTCTTTAATTCAAATTTAGACTCGAAAAATAAATTTTATTTCTCTTTACCTTCAGGAATGATACCAATCGAGATTAGCTGATCTTTTGTGGGAATCATAAAACCATTTTTTAAAAGCAAATCAATCACTTCATTTTTAAATTGATTCATAGCCAGATCAATATCTTCATTTACAAGTTCTACATGGTATTTATTTTTTTTTGAATTCATAATAACCTTTTTTAAAAATTCAAATATCTCGAATCTTTTAGTATTTTTAATTACTTGATATCTTTCGCTGATATAATCTTTGAAATTAGTTGAAATCCATGCATTAACTTTTTCTGATTTTGATTCTTCGATAGCTGTTTCAAAATATTTATCTACATATTGTTCCTAAATTAAATTAACAATAGATAAATTTTTACTCAAATTGATCTTACTTTTAGCCATTTGTAAAGATAGTCCCTAGCATTTTCTAACAATTCAATACTTGGCAAACTAAAATGAGTAGCGTTATGACGCAAATTTACAATCCAATCAGGAATTCCAATCTTCAAAACATTTCAAAATTTTAAAAATTCCAAGTGTTCAAAAAATTCAAAGTACTTCTGTAGCTAATGTTTTGACTGGGATTGCCTTTGGTTTATTTTGGTACAATTCGGTAATAAAATTTACAAATCTAAAGTAAAATTATTGTAATTTATTTAAGAATAATTAAGTGATTTATTTAACCTGACTATACTCATTGCCAAACATGATTGATACCAATATATTTGCTCAATAGACGCTGTTTCCATGTCTATTTGATAAAGTTTACTGATCAAAAGTTCTTTAAGACAGATCACTGTTGCTGGGGTTGAGTTATCTCTTGATTCCCAAGCAACAATTTTATACAAAGCACGTTTATAACGTTCAAAATTGCTGTCTGGATTGTACGCATCTTCCACTACCGATTTCCATTCATTCCTTTCAGTCAATTTAAATTAAGACTGGATATCATTTTAATTATTACCAGTTCAGCCAATTGGTTATTTGTTTGATTTCCATTATTTAATTTAATAAATTTTAAACAATACTGAATTTTTATTTAAAAAATTTAAATATAATTATCTAAAGTAAATTGTAAAAAAAATTGTCTTTATATTTTTAGGTTTAAACCTAAAAAAAGTTAATTTTTTTGGAAATTTTTAAGATCATAATTTTTTTAAATTTTTTAGATTATCAGGCGGCCTGGTGGTCTAGTGGTATGATTCTCGCTTAGGGTGCGAGAGGTCCCGGGATCGATCCCCGGCCAGGCCCCATTTTTTAAAACAAATTAAAATTACTCCTTTTAAAAATTTTTTTTCTTCAAAATAGTCAATAAGTTATTAAATTAAAAAATTATTTTTCTAATTATTTTATTATCAATTATTTAGATTTTAAAATTTTCCTCTTTAGCAGAATCGAATGTCTCTCTTGGGCTTAAAATAAATAATTAATAAAAAATCAGATAAATTTTAAAACTTTACTGCTTTGTCTTTTTATTCCCGGTCGATTGAACATCTGATTTTTGAAAGCTAATGCTTTTTCTGAAGCTATGAGAGGTTTTTTATTGGTACTTTCCAAATTTACGACTGAAATGCCATATTGTCTGGCAAAAAAATTATTCAAATTAACAATAATTAATTTAAAATTACTTATATGTCTTAAGAGGTATAAAGTCGGAAATGACATTATCTTTTAGTGAGTCTATTATTGGATTTGATTTTGAACTAAGATCAATTTTATTTTTTTTTCCTTGCTCCCTTTGATCAAAACCAACTGGTTGCTCGCTAAGCTCTTCAAGCAACTCATCAGGAAGCTTCATCACCTCAAATTTTTTTTTCTATAAATTTTTTTTTATTAAAAAAAAAAATAATATAATTATAAGTCCTACCTTCTGTTCTATATACTTCTCTTGTCGCTCGATTCTTCTACGTTTTTGTGATTCCCTAATTGAATTTATTTGCTCTTTGATTTTTTGGTTTTGTTCAGCATTTTCGATTTTACCTGATTCAAATGATACACTTTCTGGTGCTGAATCGTCATCGCTTTCGTGCTGCATTTTACTCATTTTAGATTTTATTTTCTAAGTTAAATACAAATTTTAAAATGATAACCTCTTTTTAAGTTAAATTTAGTTTAATAAACACAAAAGGCTTAAATTTAATTCATTTTTATTTTAAATTTATATTTACTTATGTTAAATATTCTTTTAAATTGTATATTTAAAATATGTTCAAAATTAATTTAACAAAAAAAAACAACGAAAATGAAACAGTTTAAAATTTATTAGTTCTTTATTTTAAATTTTCTTTTAGTAAAACATTTGGCTCAGGGTAGTCAATTTCTAATTAATAAAGAGTTCAAGTCATGGTCAATTGGTAAATTCAAGAATCTTTACGTGGCATTTGTTAGATCTCATTTCGAGCACGCAGTATCGTCTTAGTGTGCGTGTCCGTACACGAAGAAGGACATTTTACTGCTCGAGAATGTTCAAAGAAGAGCAACAAAATTGGTCAAGTCACTTAGGCATCTATCTTATGAGAAGAGTTTAGAGAAGCTGGCACTCACAACCCTGGGTAAAAGAAGAAAGAGAGATCTTGTCAAATATTTCAAGATAGTTAATGGTTTTACCAAAGTTTTACCAAAGTACGATCTAAACAAACCTTGCGATTCGATGAGCTGTTCTGGTCCAGCGAGAAGTATACGAGGGTATCAACACAGAATGTCCAAACAACTGACGAGAATCAAGCAACGAGAGCATTTCTTACTTAGCAGAGCAGTAGACAACTGGAAGGTAATGACAAAAAGCGACTATAGCGATCGCAAAATGGGGTTTCATTTGGTGAGATAGACCACAATAGCTTATTATTATTAATATTAATTAGTTATTTCAATATTCTAAATTTTTAAATAAGTTAGAAGAGTAAATATATTTGATTCTACTTCTTAATTAATTTTATAGATGATAGATTCTGTGATTTTGGTACACAATGCCAAAATTACAAACTAGAACATATCTTTTATATCAAATCTATTATAGCAATATAAATATCTTGCTTAGAATCTCCAAGTTAAGTTAACAGTTCATTGCAACAAGACTAATTTCATAGTGTAACTAATAATGAAACTCTGTAAGGGAAGTGATGATGAGTGCTGCTTATACATCGTTATCAATATATTTAATTTTTTTTAATTGTATTTTCAAATTGAATGGTAAGTAAAAAATAATTATTTATCATGGCTAGTTCGTCATTAATTTAAAATATGGACTTTTAAGATTTCATTTTTCATATTAACAAAAACTAACGAATTGATCTAAAAATGAATGTTAATTTATTTTAATATATCTATTTTTCATTTTAATAATGTGAAGTTAATCTCAAAAAATTCTATTAAGTATCATATTTTTTCTTAATAAACTAAAAATATTATATTTGTGCAACAAGATTTCAATTATATTATAATTATAAATTAATAGTTGTTAAAAAAAAACATGCAATAATTAGAATTGATGGATATATCTTTTGAAATTTCACCATAAGTCCGTTAGAAATAATATCTAATGCAATCTCTTCTGATGATATCGTCAAAAACGTGTTGTTTTGTTTTGCACTCTGCTGACATGACATCGCAGTTTTCCCAGTCTGTTTCTGGCATAAGATTTTTTTGTTTGGTTTTTTATCTCTAAAATTTCGGTCGCTATGAAAATAAAAATTCATTAATAGTAAACTCTCGTATCAATTTTAATTTTTTATAAAATAAAGGAAATTTAATTTTCTGAAGTAAAAATATTGTGAAAAGTACGACATTTCCATTCAAACAATCAATATAATGCCATTGACTTTAATCTCCTTGATCATATGGAACCAAATAAATTTTATTTTCGGTTGGAGAATATAGTCCACCATTGTAAGCTTTATCAACTAAAGTAATTGAATGATTGTATCAATCTGTAAATTCCCAATCTGATTTAATTAGATTATTTTAAAATATAATACTTTTACTAAGTAAAATGTATTTGTAGACATTGTTATATTTTTCTTTATTAAAATTTTTATTAAACCTCATTTATACATATTCTTGTTTATTTTTGTCTATTAGACCTTATATTTTATTCATTTGATATTTTATATGATTTAAAATTTGATAACAATTAATTTTAAATTTATTTTGACATTATTAAATTAATACTTGAATTTTACTAAAAAAAAGAAAAGTTTCAAAGAGATTTTTATCTTCTATGAATACTCTTTAAAAAATATCTTTTATTCAACTATCTAATTTAAGAAAAGGTATAAAAGTTTCTTTAGTACAATAGATTTTCGATTTAATGAAATGGAAGACATTATTTGGTTATAATGTGCAGTATTATTGACTGAATTTTTGATGGTCACTAAATAATATCTTTTAATGGTTAATTGACTTTTATTTTAAAAAATAAACATTTAAATTACATTTTGTTTAACAAAAAGAAGAAACATTTTAAAACAACTAAAAAATACTGAAAAAAAATTACCACATTTGATTTTTGAATTAAGAGGGAAAAATTAGTTAAATATTTAAATTATACAATTTACACTAAAAAACCATTTTGAAAATTTAATTCAAATTGAATTCGTTTTATAGAATCTAAAATGATCATTTGATGATTCGGATCGAATATTTCCATCTTAATAAGATCCTCCAATTCCAGACTCAAAACTTGAGAAAGATTAAGTAATCGTCTATTTACAAACAAATTGATATTTTCTATCATATTGAGTGAATTGAGCCATTCATGGACACTAGTTAAATGGGTAAAGTTCGGCCGGTTTGTATCAATATTTGTATTTGCTCTAAATAGTTTAAAGAGAAATTTTATTATCTTATCACTTATCGAAATTAAACTAGATTACTTTAAATTTTTAGCAGGTACAAAAAGAGATTCTTTTCTAGATTTAATCAAAAGATCTAGATCGTTGACTATTTTTTTGAATTTTGGCCGCATTAGTCTGTCCGCTTCCCAACAGTCCAACATCATGTTGTACAAAACTTGAGGACATGCCTTTTTATAAATAAATTTAATAACTTTCCAACAAAAAAATTTAATTCTAAAAGATTAAAGTTTACCGTAGGTATCAATAATCTAAATCCTTTGTCAACTGCTTTGATCACATCTGTATTTGACCAATTCCAGTACGGCCTTTCTCCATAGCTCATAACTTCCCACATTACAACGCCAAATGACCAGACATCGGATGAGCAAGTAAATTTTGTGTGCGTTATAGCTTCTGGAGCAGTCCATCTGACCGGAATTTTACCACCTTTAGTCCAGTAAACTCCTTCTGTATTAGACCCCTCAATTTCACGGCTAAGACCGAAATCAGCAACTTTACATTTCAAATCTTTGTCTACCAGTATATTTCGCGCTGCCAAATCTCTGTGAACAAAGCTCATTCCTGATAAATACTTCATACCATTGGCAATATCTTTGAGCATCTTGACCAAATCGTAAATATTCAATCTCCACGAATTGAGCTAAAATAAATGCTTAATTTTAATTCTTGATTTTAATTTATTTATTTTTTACTCTAAGAAAAGTGTCCAAGGATCCATTGTCCATATACTCAGTTATTATCATAAAAGGATGTGACTGTGTGACTACTCCTTCTAGACAAATTATGTTATCGTGGTGAAACTGAGCCATTATGCTCGCCTCGGTCAAAAATTCACATCTATTCTTTTCACTTGAGCCAACTTTCAAAGTCTTTATAGCAACAGTAGTCCAATTTTGGTCAGATTTTAGCTTTCCTTTACAAACATCACCAAATTCACCACCACCAATTACCGACTCAATTTTAATATCGAGTGGTGATATCTCCTGAGCAAATTCCTGCACAGCCAATGTTGGATCTTCGTATGTGTGAGGATCTACGTAGTAGAGTTTACTTTCTCGTTCAATTATTTGACTTGTGGTGCAAATTGTTGACGGTGATGATGAGGTAGATGACGAACATGATGTATTGGTATTGGAACAAGAATTGCATTTATTTGTGCATTTTTTATTAATAAACTTGTTAAATTGGCCATCTTCATTTCTGGAATATTTTATTTTGCGCAAAAATAATATCAATATGACCATAAAAAATAACAATACTGAGCTTAGAATTATAGGTAGAATGATATGCATTTTTGATTTTTCGGATGAAATTGATTCATCTTTGATAATCATACTTTCTGTCAAACGCACAAAAGCATGATTGGTAATAAGCTCAGTGACCAGTTTTTGTTTTTCGCTTAACGAGCATACTTCACTAATCTCAAAATCAATTGTATAAATTTCAATATGATTTTTTAATTGTAAATTTTTATAATTCGATGTATCTATGTCGAATTGGAGGCGAATTTTTTCAATTTGTTTAGAATGACAAAAATTAAATTCCATTGACCAATTTTGCTGATTCTTGAACAAATCAATTGGAATTGGAATATAACTGGACTTGATGTTTGATTGATGCAAATTGTAGTTTAAATTGAAATCAGATGGTATCAATTGATAATCATTGTTTAATATTAAGGCAAAAATGGAAGATTTTATCAATTTATTTTGGCGTATTTTTCCTATTATATCACTTTGGGGAAATATTTGATCTAGCTCAGCCCTCAAATCCATGCTCATATTGAAACAAAATTTACCATAATCTGAACGAGATTGACAGTAAACTTTATTATTTTGTTCTTCATGTTTATCTTGTTTTAAATTTAAAAATAAAATTTCTTCAGAAATGTCCTCATCTCTTAATTTAAGTTTTATAACCAATTTTAATCTTGATATTCGATTCAAATTCCTGTTCAAAATCATGATACTATTTTCAGATGAGCTTAGAATAAAACAATTTAGCTCACATTTGTTCATTGCGTAGCCATTATTAAATGAATCGCACTGAAAACATTTTATATCAGTGCTGAGCATAGAATGTAGTAAATTTTTATCATTTCTTTCAAGAGATATATTTATCTTATCATCGCTAATAAAATTAAATTTGACATCTTTGGGACTCAGGCTTGGTATTCTCTGACACATATTGGAGTCGTGTGTGTGATGCAATTTGTAGAAGCCTTTTAAGCAATCACAGTTGGCCATACCAGGGCCACTAGACCAGCTATTTTGCGGACATGGCTCACATTTTTGCTCATTACTAACTGCTGATTTAAAGTACCCGATAGGACACTCTACACATTTATCATTAAAGAACTCAAAGCCTGGACTACATAAACATTTTGTCGGCAAACTTGAATCTGTTATCAACCATTCTCCTTTGGCAGTGCAAATAGCCTTTGGCTTCTGAGTGAATACTGAATTATCAGGACATTGTCCTTCGACTTGAACCAGATCGGTCAAATCTTTGCCAGTAGGTGTTTCTGGAAAAAGAATTCCATGCTTTTTCAAAGCTGAACAAGTAACATAAGTTACTTGCACACTCAAAAGAGAAATACATGCTCCTGTATCCCTGATCGCAAATCTAACATAATTTGGTTTATTTCCAGATAATGGAATTTCTCTGAGCTCAACATTTATTGATGATTCACCTGGTCGATTTGAATTGCTTTTTTGCTTCTGACGGTCTACTATGCTGTTATAATATCTGAGTCCAGTATCTGAGACAAATGTATCCCTGAACCGCAGTTGTTTTATTTTGTTTAAAAAGAAAAGACTTGACCGATTCTGTCCAGTTATCTCTTTGTATTTTGTTTGCACACTTAGATAGTTGTCTTCGTTTGTTTGGCTCTCTTCGAAATAAAGCTCAAATTTTTCTCGACAATTTTTGACTTGTTTTACCGGTAAGTTTTCGCATTCTCGGATAGTAAAAGTTAAATTAAGGGTGATACGATTTGCTGTCTTGGTATCTATTAGTGGCGTAAAAAGCCAATTTTGAATATTTTGTACATTTAGATCACATACAAAATGAATTCGCCAAACATCTTCACCACCCGAAGATGAATAGCTCGATTCTTTCCACTTGAATTAATAAGAATAGATAATATATTGATACAAATTTAAAAAGTATAAAGATAAATTACCCCATTTAAATCTGACTTTGAGTTTAGGCGTTCTTGAATCCAATCTGAATTTGATTCTAAATTGGTAGATGTCTCTTTGAAGGAAATTTTTGACCAATTTAAATCGTCTCTTTGATTTGTCGAATCGTACAATGAAACTTAGATTAAAATTGTAATTAGAAAAAAATATTTTTTAGTAGAAAATTTTAATTGTATTTACTTTTGGCTGAATTAACTTTGGAACTTAGGAAAAAAAATAAAATACAAAAGCCAAAAATCATTTTTGAGCTGATTTAATTTCAAAAAATTAGAAAATTATTTATTATATAACTTTGGGCTGTGTTTAAATCAAATTGTTATGTCATTATTTTCATAATTAAAATCTAAAAATTGAAAAATATTTTATCAAAATGTTGGAATTTGTGACAAAATAAAAAAAATTAATTCTAATTGTTTAAAAACCTGTTAATTATAGCACATTTTTTAATCATTGGCCAAGAATTAATAGAAACATTCGTCACCTCAATTTTATATCAAATTCATTCTCTCTCTGTCTCTAAAATAACACTCAAATTCACAAAAATAACTTTAATAAATTGAAATTTGATATTTTTGATTCCAGCTGTTTCTACCTATTAATCAAGAATTGAATTTAAAAATTAATGAGCTTGAAATTTAAAAATAATCTCCTACACACCAACTATGATATGTCGCCAGCGCTATTTATTTTAAAGGCGATTGATTTTGAAGATTCAAAATCTAATTATAATTCAAATTGATAAGAATCATAGATTACTCAGCTCCAAACTCTAATCAATACCTTGATTCATTCAACCAAGAAATCTAAATCAAATATTGTTAGCAAAAAAAATATCCTAAACTTAAACCCATTAGTCAAAAATGCTGACAATATAATTGAAGTTTTTGTTTTTCTTAACCATTTTAATCGATTTAATTGCCATTAAAATCGATCAAAATGTAGAGCTGCACACAAGCACATACTTTTATTTTTAAATTTTTATATTCACTGAAAATAATGTACTCGAGGAGAATATTAAGGATAAGGAAATTGATAACAACCTAAAGCATAAAATGACTTTTCCCTATTAAAAATAAATGATTTTTAAATATCAATTTTATTTGGGATTTAATTAGAAATCTAAACACTTTGAGTTGTATTTATTTTAAGCCAAAAGGTCCTATTAATTTAATTAGCTTTCCCTGCAAACTATTCCTTGATAAAAAGCCTCAAGAGCTGAATGCCAGCTTAGTATTTCACGATACATTAGGCTGAATTCATGCGAATATTTTTGGCATTTATTCCACCTATTTGAATGTCATCTTTGACAATTAAAAATAATTTTTGATCAAAAATTTAAAGTCAAATCTAAAATTTATAAAATTGTTTAAGAGATGTGCGTGCTTGGTTTTAATTAAACCCAAAGTTTTATCTATTGTTTGATATGAATTTTAAAGATAGCTTTATACCTGTGCAGCAAGCATATCCAATTTGATATAAGTGACAAATTCAAAAATAGATTTAAAAATTTACGTAAAGTTATGAAAACAATTATTAGAAAATTTGTTACATAATGACAACAAATTCGTGAGTGGATGAAAGAAAATGAGCCTAATAGGATTTTAAGATAATTTCGGTGCCATTTGTCTTAAGAACTAGTGTGACATGTAAAACATTAATCGCTTTGTACCTAAGAATAAACAAAATACTCAAACAAAGTGAGCATTCGATTAAAATAAAATGATTAAAAATTTAAGTCTATTTAACCATTTGAATTCTTTGTTTTCAAATTCAAGCTTGATTAAACATGACCAAAACAATAAACAAAAATAAACAATAAGCTAAAAAATAAAAGTAAATATTCGATCTCTATTATTTCTGTCACATATTGTAAATTTTTCTTTATCATTTAAAATGTCAATAGTTTCTGTATACAGGACAATTGTGCAATTTCCCCCCACTACATGCTTTTCCACCATGAATATTTACATGGCGTGTTGTTTATTAACTTTTCCAAACTTCCGTGTATTTGTATCAAATTACTTTAATGACCAACATTAACTGATAAAATATCTGTGCATTAGAACTTTTTTCTATCTGTGCCATAAAATTAATTATAAATCCCATGGGTTAGCTAGCCTCTTTATATAAGCTTTGATTGTGAATAAAAAAATATGCTGCAGCTAGCTCTTGAATTATCTATAAAAAACATGTTCTAAAGATAAAACAACGCTAAAACAAATGTTTAAGATAAAATCGTTAGAAAAATAATAATTAAATGGACGATAGCCCAGTGGATTAATGATTTGTTTTTCTAACTTTATTCTTTGGAGGAACCCGAAGCAATTTTAATTGAGAAAATTCCTCAAATTTTATCATTTTTAATTAAAGAGCTTATTAGTTCTCAATTGATTTGAGGTACTTTTCTCAAGTAATAGGCCTTTTTCTACGGGTTATAATTGCAGCTTTTTTTAAACTAATTTTTAATTATCTTTAAAAATAAGAATTTTTTTCGATATCATTATTATTTCATAATGGTAAAATTTGGTGTTCTAGATATATTAAATTTCTAATCATTATATTCCGAGTCATTCGCTTTAAATTAAGCGTTTAACAAATAATTGAGCATAACCTTATATGAAAATATTTTTGTATCATAACGAACTATATCCGCTATTTACCTTTTATTATTCATATTCAAATGCTAATCTTTGCTACACATCGAATCACACCTGACTAGGCAAACAAATTTCATGCTTGGCAAATAAATTGTTTGCTTAGTAAACTTTTAAGCTCAGTTTCACCTATCATAGACATCCGCATTCGAACCACTCGGTGGTAAATTATTTTTTTTACACTTTGACTCGAATTTATTCTAAAACTAAACAAAAAAAATCAAAAATTTAATTCTGTTATGCTGAAAAATATATAATTAATTTTTATATTTATTTATATTTTATTTTCCTGACAATTGATGAGACAAGACAGATGATTTTTGTTTTCCTAAAATTCATTTTCGGACATGAGATTCTATTTTAGATAAGAAAATTATGTCGTGACCAAAACTAAATTTAAATTTGAAAATTTAAACTAAGCTGATTTACGATTTAAGTCTTTCTAGGTAATGAAAATTTCCCCCTTAATTCAAATTATTTTAAATCTTATCTTAAAAATGGACACTGTATTGATTTTTACCAAAATTAGTAACACTTTAAAAATCATAATTTTAAATATTTACAAATAATGAATAAATTAAATACCCAGCTTGAGAGGAAAAAAGCTTCCTAATGACAAAAGTATTTTATTTGACTATTTAAATTTGTAGAATATTTTAATTATTACGGTTTAATAAATTGAAATGTAGGTAATTTTTAATGAACTTTGGAATTCAAATTACTTGGTCATGACTAAATGTAATCAATCAATCGCTCATTGATTATTCTTTCGAGTTATTTAAATGAAAAGTTAATAAATTAGATTTCATATCGGCTTATTTAAGATAATTCTATTGAACTGCTCAGCAGAGCGAAGATGGATTAGTTACTTGGGGTTTCCAATCACAAATTTTTTATTCATTATTCAAGTACCATTAAAATATAATAAAACCACCTGAATTGGCGTGCCAAATGAGATTTTTATGTTTGATTAAAACTAATTCAAACTTATGATGAAATTTTAATATCATTGTTAATACCAGTATCTATTTATCTTAAACTAGACAGGTAGATGCATCAATATAAAGAAATAAATAGATAAATACGCGTACAATTTGCCACTGTTATAGCATTTAGGGAAATTATTAAAGAATAAAACTGAAGGGTATTAGATGGTTGTATAATTAAGCTAAAATTTAGGTCTTGGAATTTATTGTTTTGGAGATTTTTAAATCAATTTCTGGACGATTAAGTGTAATTAATATTTTTATTACCCTTAAATTTTAATGAATACCCTCTGAAATTATAAAACATTATATTTTTACAATCATATGAAAAAGTAAATAAAATCTGACCGTGTTATTTATGCCAAAATCTCCGCAATTTGATATCACACTTTTGATTACATCTTCTTAAGTACCCTATCAAAGAATGATTTTATCTGTTCATAACATTTTAGATTTATCAGTGGGTTTAATGCTGCGCAAAAATCAAAACTTTTTTTAAAACAAAAAGCTTAATCAATCATATCAATTTAGGAAAATCTGATTAAATCTTATTTATTATTTGTTATACTTTTAAAAAAAATATCCAAAAAATTTACTCCACTTAAAACTCCAATATTTAAAAATGATTATTTAACATCCTTTAGGGAAAAATTGCTTCCGTTTATAAATTTTAATAAGAATTAATAAGAATAATTACACATAAATCACAAATAGACCTTATTTTATAATATTTATCTTAAAATTTTAGATTTTTTTTAATAGACCATTAGATTTTATTAAATAAACAATTTATAACGCGATGAAAAATCAATCCGGTATTCAATTCAGGCTCAAAATCAACACTTCAGACCATTTATATATATTTCTAAACAAAAAACGAAGATTCATCTTAATTTTTTTGCTAAGAATCTCGTATATTAATTATCAATGAGAGCAAAAATTCTAATTCTGGTTCAATTTAGTGAAAATTTTGTAGCTGAATTTTCACGAATTTCTCCTTATAAGACTAATAATTAAAATAGTCTGAGTGGTTAAAACCGACCATGCATTCTTCTTTTCTTTCTAATAAATCATACCTATAAAACTGAAATTTATTTTTTTAATAAGATTAATATTCCCCCATACGCTAGGCAAGCAATAAACGACAAAAGTAAATTCTTGTAATGACCATGTTTCATGCATATTAAGACTCATAAATCGCTTGCTTATTTATTTCAAATGAAAATTCTAATTTAAATTAAATTAATCAAAAATTCAATCTTTATTTGAAAAAAAACTGTACTGGAACGCTGCTATTTGTGTTAGAATCTAAAAACTAACAAGTTGTTTTCCGTACATATAAATAGAATTTATAAATTGAGTAAATATTTTAAATGAGTCTAAAATTCAAATTTCACACTGATAGATTTACTTCAAATCGTGTCCGTATTGAATTATTGTTTGTCTGGTAAATAAAACCAAATGAAAGAATTTCAAAATTTAATTTTCTCAAATAAGATTTAAACTGAAAAAAATCGTTTCGGCATTTAATTAAAAATAATTTGTATTTTTAAATAATAATAAATACCACATGACCATAATTAATATTTAAAGAATATTTGGAACACTATTTAAAAATCGATAAATAGAAAATTCTTCAAATATATTAAATAATTTGTTTGATTCTTGACTTTTTCAATTTATTACCTTCATTTTTAATTAAAAAAATTATATTATTAAATACATTAATGTCATTTTAGTATTCTTTGATTAATCTAGACTTGAAAAATTAATTTTAGTCTTGCCTACATATTTAAAGGGTAAATTATACCCAAAATTTGTTTTGTTTTTTTTCTTAATTAAATAAACAGAAAATACTATAAATACTTTTAAATGATAACTCGATGATATGAAAATTGTTAAATGGCGAAAGAATGGAAATTTTTCCTGACTTGATCCTCGATAAAGAAAATCAACAAGCCTAGTGTCCAAAATAAATTTAATCTCAAGTCCTCTACCGAAAAAGAATACTAATAAGACCTTTTAAAAAATAAGAAAGAAAAAAAAGAAAGAGTATTCGACTAATATAAAGTCAAAGAGATTAATAATAAAATGGTGATTTTTACATCTCTAAACGATATAACATTTAGTTAAAAACCCAGACATATTCATAATTAATCCTTGAAAGCAAAGGCTACCAGATTTGGCTAATCCGGAAGCATTTACAATAACATGATAAAATTCTCTTATCTTTAAATATAATAAAAAATACCATAGCTTATCATATTTTGACTATTTTTGTACCACAAACAGTTAAATTATGATTTACAAGCTAGGTATCTGAACCTAGTATCTGAAAACAATTCTCTTAAATTAAGGAATTTTAAAATTCAAATTAGATGTCTATCATTTAAAATTTTGGACATCTTTCTATCTTGCTTTCCCATTTTTTTTAAAATATTTCTATTAGTTTGGTAAAAATAAATTATCTATCCGAATGAATAAATAATCAACGTTGTCCTTTTACTAAAAAAAATTGATAGTCAAATCTAAGAACAGACAAGATTCGTTCAATTTTGAATTTGTGGAAAAAAATTAAGATATAAATAAGTAAATTTAAAAAAGAATGGTTTATAATATAATTAAAGTGGCTAGTCTAATTAAACACTCATTTATGAGTTACCACATGTAGATTTTTGCTTTAAAATCCCGATTTAGCTAATTATTCTATCTACATAAAAATCTAGTTAGCATTCGAAAAAAATCCTGGATCCTCTTGTAAACAAAAAATATAGATTCTATTAAACGTCATCGGTCTTTTGATGAAAGATATTTAATGTTGCATTAATAGATTATTATATTATTGTTATTATTTAATATTTTTTACAAACACACAACCCTATCAAAAAATACCGCTACCAATGCTCATTTGCCTAGTATCAACTAGCTTATTATGATTTAAGATTAAATATTATTAATGGTCCGATTTCAATTTATTTCAATTAAAAATTGCGATAGATTATATTACGTCACGTAATCTTCGTGATGGTTTGATAGAAAAATATTTAATGATCAAACAAAATTATATTTAAATAAATGATGAAAAGTTAATAAGTTAAAAATGACTGATACACATTAAAGAGAATTAATTTAAAGAAAAAAAAAACAAATGACCAATTTTTGTGATATTTAGAGATACGTTTAAAAATGTGAAAGTATTAGATCAATTTATTTTTTGAAAGTGAAAAACAAATTTATTTATGAAAAATTTGGAAATTAATAGACCACCGAAAGTAGTTATTTATTGAGTATTTCTTAAGCCGAAATTGGACTCAAATGCCAAATATTTAAATATTAATTTTTAATTATCTGTCCGCTTTCGGAAAAATCAAGCGGTAAATTGTTTTTCAAGACTTATTTTTAATACTGGAGACAGGTAAAAGCTCACGTAAATAAATAACAAAAAAACTAGACCACACAGCTACATTAATCATTAAGATTTTAAATAATTTAACTATTTCTATTTGACTTAAATTTAGATGAGAAAAATTCGTAGACGATTTTGTTTTCAATTTAATGCGGCGCTTTAAGAATGCAAAATGCATTTGATTCAGACAGACTCGTTCCATTATCTAGTCAAGCATTCATATCTCCTGACAAAATGAACCACTATCGCCTTAATTTTGTTGATTGCAATAGCCTTATCATAAATATCTTAGAGCCCTAATTAATTATTTATCTTTTATTAACAATAAATAAAATATGGAAATGTTTGAGAATCAACTCTACTCAATTATAAGACTTTCATCAAAAATCTTATTTAGTATACTTAATAAAAGCTTTTTAAATAAAACTTAAACTGTATTTATTACATAATTTTTGCAATATCTTAAAATTTTTTGCTGACCTAAACCAATAATTCTCAGAAATAATAAAAATTTTTGAAATTTTTCATAGTTCAATTAAATAAAAGTTATCTAATAGAGAAAAAAATACAAACCAACTAAATAAATTAGATTGATATTTTAGTAAGGATCGATTTACTGGGCCAAGCAGTCTAAAGCCACTGGCAGCTAATTGGCTTTGTATACAAATCAAATTTTGGTTTGAATTTCTTTCCCTAAATAAGAATACACTAAGAAAACAACTACAATTAGACAACGATTATACAACATAAAAGCTATAGGTCTCTTGATCTATCTTGCCATTAAATAACTTTTATTTCATTCAAAATTTACTAGCTAAGATAAGCTTGTTTATGACTAAAATTTTAAATTTGATAAAGATAATAATTTTATTAAGCTTTTTGCAAAAGGGCTCTTTTAATTTATTAAATAGATTAATCATGGTTATATAAGATGGTCGAATTATATGCTTTTTTAGGCGAATAGAGTAAATCAGCTATGATTAATTTATATTTGTTCATGAAAAAGTACTGATCACTTACTTAATAATAATAGAAAATATGTACTTTAAACTATAAATAAAATTTAATTTTTTTAATTTTGTTATTAAAAAAATTAAAGTAAATAATTAAAAATCCTATTATGTTTGTATCTAGATATTTCTGTACTCGGTTTAAATAGGCTATAGAGCTGTAGTTTTTAAGAAACTGGAATTTGTGTAATATCAATATAATAATCTTATTATTCACTGTTTTGGAATAAAATATTTTTTATTCTACTAAAATCGAACTTAATTGAAACCATGCGTAAAAGGAGAATTATTTAAAGGATTATGAGAAATTTTTGTTCTTGAACCAAAACCTCAAGGCAGTATTTAAAATCCTAATAAAACAAATAAATTTATTGAATCATAAACAAACATCTTGATAAATTCACAAAACACCGGCCTTATCCTAATTAATTATCTGGACTGATTGCGGATTTATCATGGTTCTTAATCCTAGTCTACTTTTCATTTCAATTGCAATGTTTACATGAGATATAAACTTTATAAAAAATAATTCTATTGTTTCTTAATAAGAGACAATTATTTTAATTGTAGTTGTTGTTGAAAAATAGATTAATCTCTTTTGTTTTTATCTTTTCTAATATTTGGTATTTGTCCTAGGTTTTGAAACGAACTGATTCACTTAGAATAAAATAAAAATTTAAATAGAAAATTATTTTTGAATGCAAAAAATAATTTTTTTTAATTTCAAGACCAACTTAAAAAGTTCATTTTTAGCTATCTATGATTAATTTTTCATCATTGATTGAGCTTAAATGAGGCATTTTTATTTTTCTATATTTTTTTTTGATGAGATTAAGGGCTTAATGAAGCTAGAATCAAGATTATATAAATCGAAAATTATTGCGAAAAAAATAAAAAAATAATCCTAAATAGTGAAAATCACCTGACTATTGAGAAAATAATACTTTTTTAAAATACTTAAAATGGATTTAATTTTCACACTTTTATGGCTATATTGATTCTTAAACGAGGTATTTTTTCACCAAATTTAGAAAAATTATTTTTTTTAAATTATTAAATTTTACTGAATTATTTTAGCAAAAAAATATTTGTAAAAATGTACTTTTTTTATAAATTGATAGAGAAACTTATTTTTTAATAAGATTTGATGATGTTCAATACGACCTCTAGTAACACGACCTTAAACAATATAATTAAATACGATGGAATAAATTTATTTAAGGTCTAGATCAAGTTTTCGCCAAAAATCAGAATATCTAAACAAAAAAAGCAAAGCAAATCCAATCTTCGGAACGCAATTAATAAAATGGGTTAAAATAATTAAGTTTCTATTTGAAAACTCTATATTTATTGGCATGTGAGTTGATTTAAATAAAATCTAACTTTTTTAACCGAGGCCAAATTAGATTAGTCCCAGTTCTTTATATGTAAAATTTCTCTTAACTGTTTATCGAAAAGCAAACTATTAAAAATTTTATTTGATTAGAAGAAAACTATATAAAAAGGTAAACTAAACAAAAACTTAATCGAAAATTGATCAGCACTTGGGCTATCAAGTTTAATGAACTTTTTGCCAAAACAAACAACCGTAGCCTTTAAAATGTTTTACTGGAAAGTAGCAAAAAAAGAATATTAATGTCCCATATTTATTGATTAATTAAAGTGATTTCAAGAGTCGAGGTAATTTTAGACCTACTGAACAAATAAATGAAATGAATTAGTGAAAGCTTGAAAACTTTTTGGAAGCTTTTCTTGAATTACAATAAGAAGTATGCCAACAAATTGTTTATTTGTTCTTAAAAATAGTAGATTTTAGAAAAATCAGTAAAATTTTTTAAATTTTTTATGAGGCTTTGTTATTAAACAAATAAAAAAGCGCTCTATTGAGTATTTTGTATTTGTATTATGAGATAACAAGAACTTGGCTAATAAAAAACTGTACAATAGCCTTTAGCTCATGATTAATATGTCTTCATTTGTTCTTATGCAAGACTACCTAAAATTTAAATAAAAGTCTAGAATCGATAGCTTGAGTCTCCAAGTAATTCATTTAATTATTTTACTTTGTCGAAATTTAATTATGAATTGAAAAAAATAAAAATAAGTAAAAATGAAGCTTAATAACTAAAATTTTAATTGAAATAAAATAATAAAGCTTTTTGTCTTAATTAAATCTAAATTCATCTGATTTCTTATCAATTTAAATTTAAAACAAACATTATTATGCAATCGAAAATTTCCTTAAAAAAGATCTAATTAAAATTAGTTTTGACTCAATCTTTACTAATGAATTGAAAAAGACAATTTTTTTTCATTTCTACATTCAAAAAATAAAATTAATTAAGTTTAATTAATTTTTATTATCAATTTTTAAACAGTTTTTTTTCTATTTTTTATTTTTAGCTTTTTTCTTTTTTACATAGATCGACTCGTCTGTTTCAATAGAGACGTGAGCATTTTTATCACTGCTTTTTGTATGAGACTTGTTTGGCAAGCGTTGGTCAAATAATTCTTGAAGTGTTTTACTGGTTTGATATCTTTACAAATTCGAATTATTTAGATTTATGAATAAAATCATAAGTACCCTGATTCATTTTGATCTAAAGGAATTTTCGAAAGAATAATACAAATACTTGGAATTTCTCGAACTATTCTTATACTATTAAATTTTGAAAAGCTAAATTTTAAATTAAACAAAATTTTTATATTTTTGTATTACTCTCTTAAGTTTTCTAAATTTGACTTCCATAACTCTTCGGTTCTTGAATCAAAAATATAGTTTAAATTTCATTTGCCATAAAATCTTACCTCGCAAAACCAATTTTGTTTATCTGGTACAAACTCTTTAAATTTAAGAATTTAATTTATAAAAATTTATCAAACAAGAAACTAAACCTTGAATTTCTTTTTCATTATCTCGGCACAAGCAACTACCTTGTTTAGAGCATCACCTGTTCCATTCCATGTTATTTGGTTCAAAGAATCTTTCTTTAAAAATGTAAGTAATCAATAAAAACTAATCTTTCAAGTACTTCGAAGTGTTTGTTGGCATAAGTTACCAGGTTATTAATTTTAGAACCTGTTTTCACATTCATATGGATCACATTTGAGTCCAATATTATTGAGTGCAATGGTTCACTTTTATCAATCGGTTGTTCTTAATTATTTTTCAAAATTGAACATTGTTAACAACTTAAAATTTCATTATTTACCCAAAGATAGAGTATAATTTTCCATTTTAATTTTTTATGAAAAAAATTAAAAATCTTATATTTTTAAAAAAATTTTGGTTGCATTATAAATTTAAAATTTTCTTGATCAAGAGTTTAAAATTAAAACTAAATATTAGTTTGTCTTTTTTATTTTTTATGAATATTCTTTAATTTTGAAACGAAAAGAAAAAATTATCGCAAATTTTTTATTCATTTTGAATGAGAAAATAAAACCTAATTTCATAGTGTCATTTTAAATAGAATAAAAATTATCTGATAATTGTTTAATCTAATAATATAAAAATGATTTTGGATTAAAATTATTTGAACAAAAAATGTAAAATGTAAGTCTAAGCGCAAAAATATAAGTTAATAATAGAAAATAGATTTTAGTATAAAATTTATTCAAATTCCTCATCGATCATGTCTCCTTCTTCATCGGCAGTGGCATCTTGGTATTGTTGATATTCACTAATCAAATCATTCATGTTCGATTCTGCTTCACTGAATTCCATTTCGTCCATTCCTTCGCCAGTGTACCAATGCAAAAAGGCCTTTCTTCTGAACATAGCAGTGAATTGATCGCTTATACGCTTGAACAACTCTTGCATAGAGGTTGAATTTCCAATAAAAGTTGCAGACATCTTTAAACCTTTTGGTGGTATATCACAAACTGCTGTTTTAATATTATTTGGTATCCATTCGACAAAATATGATGAGTTTTTGTTTTGTACATGCATCATTTGCTCATCAACTTCCTTGATTGAGATACGTCCACGGAAAATAGCAGAAGCTATTAAATATCGTCCGTGCCGTGGATCACATGCTGCCATCATATTTTTTGCATCGAACATTTGTTGTGTTAATTCGGGAACCGAAAGAGCGCGGTACTCTTGACTTCCTCTAGCAGTCAGAGGGGCAAAGCCGGGCATGAAAAAGTGTAATCTTGGAAAAGGAACCATATTTACTGCCAATTTTCTTAAATCAGCATTTAATTGACCTGGAAAGCGTAAACAAGTTGTTACTCCTGACATGGTAGCTGATACCAAGTGGTTCAAATCTCCGTAAGTAGGAGATGTTAACTTTAAAGTACGAAAACAAATGTCGTATAGAGCTTCATTATCAATGCAATAAGTTTCATCTGTATTTTCCACTAATTGATGAACTGAAAGAGTAGCATTGTACGGCTCTACAACAGTATCACTAACTTTGGGAGATGGTACTACCGAAAAAGTGTTCATGATGCGATCTGGGTATTCTTCACGAATTTTCGAAATCAACAAAGTTCCCATTCCGGAGCCAGTCCCTCCACCTAATGAATGAGTCAATTGAAAGCCTTGTAAACAGTCGCACGATTCAGCCTCTTTTCTAACAACATCCAAAACAGCATCAACCAACTCAGCTCCTTCGGTATAATGACCCTTAGCCCAATTATTTCCTGCTCCTGATTGTCCAAATACAAAGTTATCGGGTCTAAACATCTGACCAAAAGGTCCCGAACGAACAGAATCCATTGTACCTGGTTCTAAATCTACGAGCACCGCTCTTGGTACATATTTTGCTTTCGAAGCTTCACTAAAATATACATTAATACGTTCCAATTGAGTTTCATTATCTCCATTGTATGATCCAGAGTGATCTATACCATGCTCGTCCGCAATTACCTCCCAAAATTTAGAACCTATTTGATTACCACATTGACCGGCTTGTAAATGTACAATTTCCCTCATTTTATCTATGAAACGTATTTAGAATAAAGCTTTTTTCTTATTAAATTTTTTCAATAGATTTTTTGACAAGTTTGTGTTTAATATATGAGCTTCTTAAGCCGAAATAACTTAAGAATCAATGAATTACACAGTGAGAGATTTGAAGATATAAAAAAGCTAAGTGAAAAGTGTGATTTGTTCAGCGTATCAAACCAAACTTAAGAATTTAAATTTAAATTTTTTTTTAATTTTAGACAGTTCTTTTACTTAACTGTTAGAAGCTTATAAAGAAGTTTATAAAATAAATTAATAAAAATTAAACTTTATTTTGATTTGAAATTTACATTAAGAAAAATATTTAAAAAACTCTGCAAGCTTGCCTAGGGTACTTCTATAGAGGCGCATATATTATGCTTTTTTAAAATTATATAACAAAAGTAACTCTTTCCATTAAATTCGATTCATGATTATTTAACAAAAAAATAATATTTAAATACACCCGAATAATAATAATTAAAATAAAATAGTTTTGAAGAATATTTAGACATCTTTTCAGATAAAATGGCACTTATCTCAAGAGCATCATCTTTATTACAATCAAATTTAAGACTTATTGAACCAATTGTAAGATTTCAGTCGTAATAATTTGCATTTCTGATGATGTAATGTTTTCTTTTCAGGTTCGATTGGCCACTACTTCTGCAGTACCTGAAGAAAAAAAAGCACCAAGATTGAAAAAATTTGCCATCTATAGATGGGATCCTGAGCAACCTGGCCAAAAGCCTTACTTAAAAGAATACGAAGTTGATTTGAATGATTGTGGAATGATGGTCTTGGATGCTTTGATCAAGATCAAAAACGAACAAGACTCGACTTTGGCTTTCCGTCGATCTTGTCGTGAAGGAATTTGCGGCTCATGTTCAATGAACATCAATGGAACAAATACTTTAGCTTGTCTATGGTATGATTTTAAAATAATTAATTATTTGGCTAAATAGTCATTTTTATAAATAGCAAAATTGATGAAAGCTTGAGCAAAAAAACTAAAATTTATCCATTACCACACATGTTCGTAGTCAAAGATCTTATACCAGTATTATTTTGTAAAATTTAAAAAGCCTTTCCTAATTTTATCTAGGATTTAAGCAATTTCTACGCTCAATACAAATCTATTGAACCATATTTGAAGCGAAAGGAAGATATTAAGGTCGGTGAGCAGCAATTTTTTCAATCAGTTGAAGATCGTGCTAAATTAGATGGTCTTTATGAATGCATTTTGTGTGCTTGCTGCTCTACTTCATGTCCATCTTACTGGTGGAACTCAGATAAATATTTGGGTCCAGCTGTATTGTTGCAATCATACAGGTAAAAAGTATTTACTTTGAGTCTTTTCAATACATCAATTTTAAATTTAGATGGATAATTGATTCAAGAGACGAATTTGCTAAGGAACGTTTGGATAAATTTAGAGATGAATTCTCAGTCTACAGATGTCACACCATTATGAATTGTACAACTGTTTGCCCCAAGGTAAACTTTTAACTTTAAAAATTATTTTAAGATTTTTCCTTGTTTAAAATAATTGTTTCGTTTAGTAGCATAAAGAAAATTAATAATTTTTAATTTGAAAAGGGATTGAATCCTGGACAAGCCATTGCTGAAATTAAGAAATTAATGTCTGGACTTTGGAAAGAGCCAAGCAAGAATTCTTCGGTTATCCCTGCAAAGACAGCTCAATAGGTCCAAATGATTAAATTTATTTAATAGTTTCATTTTATAGTTAAATTGACAATTAATCTTATTTTAAAGATTATAAAATACATTATGAAAAAAATTTTTTTATTACAGTTTTTGTCATTTAAATAAATGTATTAGACGAATTTAATTTAATTAAAATTTGCTAAAGTCATATTAAATTTTCATGTAATTCTTTTATAAAAACAATTTTAAAAGAGATATTGTTCATAGACTAAATTAATAGAAAATATGAGTTTAAATAATCAAGAAAAAATAAAAAAAAACTATTTTTAAATATACAGATTAAAAAAATTTAAACATCTAAAAATAAATTAAAAATATTTGTTATTATGTGCCCAAATTTAAATTAAAAACAAATTAAAAATTTTTTTAGTTATCAAAATGAAATTGATCACAAAAAAATCTTTTTTATGTTTATTGAGTAAAAACTCTTTTAATCAATCAGTATTTTAGTTTATTTAACTTTATAATATATTTTTAATTACTAAAATAATAAAGAAACGATTAATTGGAATAGCTTCAGTAGCACAACAAAAAACAGGTCCGAGGCTAAAGAAATTCTCTATTTACCGATGGGTAAATATTGTTGTTTTTAACAATAATATATTTTAAATAATTAGATACATATTTTTAAATTTTAGAATCCGGAACTTGCAGGCCAGAGACCTTATATAAAAGAATATGAAATTGATCTTAATAATTGTGGAATGATGGTTCTGGATGCTCTGATTAAAATAAAAAATGAACAAGACTCGTCTCTTTCATTTCGTCGATCTTGTCGTGAAGGAATCTGCGGTTCTTGTTCAATGAACATTAATGGAACAAACACTCTGGCGTGCACTTGTCCAATAGATCAGAACATTTCCAAAAAAACTAAAATATACCCATTGCCTCATATGTATATCCTTAAAGATTTAGTTCCTGTAATAAAGATAATTTTAATTGATAAAATAAGAGATATTTGATTTTAGGATTTGACTCATTTTTTTGCTCAATACAAATCTATTGAGCCTTATCTAAAACGAAAAACAGAACTGAAAGTAGGTGATCAGCAATTATATCAATCAGTCCAAGATAGAAAGAAATTAAATGGATTATATGAATGCATTTTGTGTGCATGTTGTTCGACTGCTTGTCCATCCTACTGGTGGAATATGGACAAGTATCTAGGACCAGCTGTATTGTTGCAATCTTACAGGTGATATAACTTTTTAATCAAATTAAATAAAATTTTAGTTTTAAATAACAAAACTTTTAGATGGATAATTGATTCAAGAGATGAATATGCTACTGAGCGAATTGATAAATTTATGGACTCTTTTTCGGTTTATAGATGCCATACAATTATGAATTGTACAACAGTCTGTCCTAAAGTACTTAATTACTTAAAAATAGATAGTTTTTAATGTATTTTTTTATTAAAATTAGGGTTTGAACCCAGCTTTGGCAATTGCCGAAATTAAGAAATTAATGTCTGGTCTTTGGAAGATGCCGGAAAAAAATTCCAGTTCAATACCAGCGAAAAATTATTAAAGCTTTAAAATTTTGAATAAATTCTACTTGGACACAATAAATTACTATTATTATTTTTTTAAATTAATTATTAGCTTAATTCTTAATTGTCGATTTGAGAAATTTTGAATTTAAATCTGCAATCTAAAAATAAATTCAGATTTATAAATTAAAATAATAATTGAAATTTTCAAAAAAAAAAACAAAACTAACTAATTACAGAGATTAATTGACAAGCTCAGACCAGCATTAAGTCACTAAAAATTACACAACTATATTATATACAGATTTGCTTGTGCTTTAAATATTCAAATTGTCTAATTAAAAGTAAAAAGATTCAATTTTGTTAATATAACCAAGATGGATGATAATTTGCAAGCACAGAATCCTTTTGATGAAAATACACAAAACATTGACGACCCAATGGCTGTCACTAGTCCGAGCGCCTTTCTTAACATAAACACAGATGACCCTATTCCAGCAAGTGATTACAGGCGTGTTTTCAGCACCATGTTCGAGCTTACTGATGACGAATTAGCCAGGATTGAGGATCACATAAAAGATAAAATTCAAAGTCATGGAGAAAATTTTTTACAAAAATACGATAATTTGCAAGCCACTTATGAAAAATTTAAAATTGAATGTGAACAAAGATTTATCGAAATCGAATCGGAATACTCCGAGTGTCAAAGTAGATTAAGTGTTGAGTCTAAAAACGCCCATTTGTATCAAACCAAGTCTGCTGAGAATGGTTTGTTTTATTATCGACTAAACAATGGAAGTATTTACCAATATTTTTTAAGAGGACAAAGTAATCACATTAAGCAAGCAGAACAAATTGCTTGAAGATGAAAAGGAAACATTGGTTTCAAATCAGCAACGTTTGAGCACAGTCAACCAAAATTTAGAAGCAGAAAAAAGAGATCTTCTTACCTTGTTGGACAAGAAAATTAAAGAAAATGACAGACTAAATGGTATTTATTTTTATTCCTTATATAAGTGTTTATTCCTTATTTTATAAATTTATTTAATAATAAGCTATTTAAGCAAGTGCTGGTTATACAACTTCAATTAATTAGGCAATAAATTGTCCAGCCTTTTCTTAAAGCTTTTTAAGATAAGCGACAATTTTTGTTCTCTTAATCTCCTACCATTACTTTTACCTGCTCGACCATTTAAATCATGTAGTAATTACATTAAGTTTTCTTATAGTTCTAAAATTTCTACGATTTTATTTTGCTTCTATGAAGAATAAATCAATTAGACTTAAAAATTAAAATTTTTTTTAAACTTTATTTAAAAAATTTAAATTATTAAATTTTATCAACCTGATGTGATATTTGACGCAAACATTAAGTCTTTGCTTATCTAAAATAAATTGTTCCAATATTTATCATCTTCAAGTTAAAATTATATTTTTAGCTATCAATATTGAATTGTCTGAATATAGAAAATAATTTGATACTTAAATTAATCATTATTAATGTTGGTAAATTTTTTAACAGAGGAATGGAAGTCGATGAATGTAAAAATAACTGATTCTGAATCGAAATTATGTGAAGTAACTGCTCAATTGGAAGAATTACGCAGCAAGGAATCGACCATTGGAGTATTTATGATTCTTTTTTAGGTTTCTATTCAAAAAAATAGTTAAAATTTAACCATTTTTTAAGTTTAAAGAGCGACAATTTCAAGCTGATAAAGAAAGACTATTGAATGAAATAGACTGGCTGAACCAACAGCTTAAAGAAAAATCCATGCAGCTTCTGGAAACCAAAGGAAATCTTAACCAAAAAATATATGACCTTGAGTCCAAAGTTGAGGAATACTCAGCAGAAGTAGAAGCTAAAAATTTTCAAAAATTTTATCTAAAAATTAACTTAAGAATCGTAAAAATAAAAATTTAATGGAAGCATTGCAAAATGCTAATCAAAGTATGGAAAGCCAAATAGATGAATTGACTAAAAAAATTGAAGAAGTAAATTGAAAAAACTTCTAAAATTTATCAATGAATTAATTAATTATTGCTTTTTTAGAGCAGAGAAAAAGAAGTAAAATTAAAACTTGAGTTTAATGAAGAATCAATACAGCGGGAAAAATTAATCGATATGTACAAAGTAATAAAATATGATTCTTTAAGACTCTAAAGAAAGATTTTATAATATTTTTTTTTCAGGAAGAAAACTCTAATTGTAAAATAAGGCTTGAAGAGGCAGCCGAAGCGATTAAAGAACTAAATCAAATGATATTAGAGGCTAAAGAAGAATTTTCTAAATTGGCAGATGAAAAAAATTCAAATGAAACTGCATTCGAGGCCAAAGTTAATGAAAAAAGTAATAGAATAATTTTTTTTTAAACCTAATTAAATTTTATATAAAATTATATTTTAGATGACTTGATTTATAAACTTGAACAAGAATTAAAAAATGCAAATGAACTTTTGTCCATAGCAAAGAGAAAAGGGGCAACGGTCTTGTCAGAATCAGATATTGAACAATTGTCACCAGCTGCAGCAGTTGCTAGTAAACTTTTGAAGAGTGGGATGACCTTAACACAAGTATGAATCTTATTATTATTATTATTATTTTAAAAATGTTGATTTAAATTAATTTTCATCTTTGTGTATACATTTATATGAATTCTTATTTTACTTGAAATTATCAAATTTAAGAAAAAAAGGAAATGTTTTGAAAATGGTGAAGTACTTTTTTCTTAATTTAAGCCAAGTTGTAAAATAATAAAAAAAAAAAAAGAAAAATTTTAAAAATAAATATTCTAATATCATATCTTATATGTTCTTTAAATTCAAAAAAATTGCCTTCATTTTCACCTATATAAAAATATGTTATAATTCAAATTGATGAATTATGTTTTAATAAAATATATTGTTAAAAAGGAAATAAATATTGAAATTTATCTTTTAAATTTTATAATTTTAGATTTACAGTGAATATGTTAACTTAACTGAGATTCTACAAAATGAAAAAAAAGAAAATGAACGGCTTAAGTCATACATCACGGAAGTAATTAATGAAATTGAAGAAAAGGCTCCTTTGTTGAGACGCCAAAAAGTAGAATATGAAGAATCACTTAAAACAATATCCAATTTAACAGCACAATTGGAAAATGCCTACATGGACTATGAAGTTTTGAAGTCCAAATCTGAAGATTCCATAAAAAAGTACAACAGTCTTTCGTTTGAAAATGTTCGGCTAAAGCAAGATCTGACCGAAATGAGTAGACAAGTTACTGTTTTATTGAGTGAGGTCGAGCAATTGAGAACAAAGATGACTTCTAGTTCAACAAAATTGCAAAATCCTGACTCAACATTGGCAAATTTATTTGGGGATGGCAACGAGTCCAATGTTGAAGTAAGCAGTTCAAGTGAGACAAGAAGTCAGGGCGCATCTCTCTTCCGGAGCATTGAAGAACTTCAAAAACAAAATATGGAACTCAAAAGGTTATTGAATGAAATAACTGATAAAAAGCAATCTGAGGAAAAAATCGAGCTGGAACTAAGAACCAAAGAATTCAATGAAAAATTGGGCATCGCTATGAAACAGTTGGAAGAATTCAAAACCCAGCGAGAAAAACAGGAACAAGTTTTGGAAGAAATTCGTAAACAACGAGACACTTATAAGCACTTGTTGGTGCAGCAACAACCACAATCTGTTCCAAAAGTAACAAGTGAATTTTTCACGTCTACTCCTGGTGTAGACCGAATTCGATCTGAAACACCAGAACAACTCGAATTGTCAATAGACCAAGAGCAAATTGACTTTAAAAACAAATACGATCAAGTCAATTCTGCATTAGCCAAGCTTCAGAAAAAATTTGACAACTATCAACAAGAAATGATCAAAGCAACCAATTCATTGAACGAACAAGTAGATGAAATGAGGACTAAAAATTCCGAACTTGGCATGAAAGCTGCTTTATCTGACTCAAAATTGGAAAGTACTCTGGAAAAATGTAAATCACTGACAACAATTAGTGAAAAGCTTCGAAAAGAGCTTGATTCTTATAAGGAAAGAATATCTAAATCAAACGAGTTAATCATCAAGCATGAGCAATCAATACACTTGACCACTGTTGAATTGAATCGATCTAAGGAAAAAGTTGACGAACTAGAAACCAAATTGCACAGCACTGCAATCGAAAAAGACATGTTAAAATCTAACTATGAACGTTTGACCAAAGAACATGAGCTTTTGATCAGAGAAAATAGCAGCAGAGCTTCTATACTTGCCAATTTGGAAGTTATTCGCAACAGTTGTGAACGCAATGAGAGAGAAACAAAGCAAATGTTGAACCAGAAGATTGAATTTTTGGAACGTGAGCTGACAATACAACAAAAACAAGCCGAGCATTGTAAAGAACAACATGATGTTTTGGTTAAGTCATGGCAAAGTCAGTTTGAGCAATTAAACCAACAAAGAAATGGCGAACTTCGTGATGCTGAAAAATTAAAAGAGGAATACAATGAAATGAAGAAAAAATTTGACCAACTACAAGCTCGTTTGAATGAAGCAGAGGCCAAGCTACATTCGAATGAGCTATTGGTTCAGATAAGTCGCAACTCGAAGTCTTCAAATGCCATTTCACGGCTAACTCATTTAGAAGAAGAGACCAAAGAACTTCAAATGAAGCTTTCTCTGTCCGAAAAAGAAATAGTCGGCTTAAAGATTCAGCTTGAGGACAGCAAAGAACATGTAAAACAGTATAAAAACATATCGGACACTATGGAAAAAACCATGAAGGAAGAATCTGAAGCAAGGATAAAAAGTCAGGAAATATATGAACAAAGAATTAATGAGTTGAATTCTCAATTAAGTGATCTTGGGTCCAGACATGAAGAATTGACGGCCTTAAAGGTCCAATTGGAGACCAAATTACAACAAAATAGTGCGGAGTCTGAGGAAAAAATTGGTTCACTTGAGAAAGAGAAAAAAGGTCTAATTAACAATGTTGAATTGTTGGAGAAAAAGGTCGAAAATATGGAACAAATATTGGAGGAGAGAAGTATTTCTCGAGACGATTTTGCGGCCAAGTTATCTGTTTCAGAGGAACAAGTAAAATCTTTGAGTGAAAGAATTCAAATGCTGGATAGTGAAAGCTCTGGTTTTGGCAATCAAATGAGTGAAATAAAGCAAAAATTGGAATCAAGAGAGTCGGAGTTGGAAGCCGAGAAAAAATATCGACTTGACCAAGCTGAGGCATTCAAGTCAACAGAAAATGTTCTCAAGAGTGAAATTTTAAGCCTTAAAAAAGAAATCGAAAGTTTAATAGAACAAAATAACAAGCTTCAAGTTGAATTCAGTAAAGTGGGTCAAGATTTTGTGACTTTACAAAAGCAAGACTTTGGAAGCATGCTCAAAACCGATGAGCATTCGGCTTCCAATTTGTTGGAAATAAATCGCTATTTGCGCACTCAAAAGGACAATTTGGAAGAAAATTATGAAAAATTAAAAATTGAGTACGAAGTGTGCCAAAAGAGAGTCAAGAATATGGAAAGTGAATTGGAGTTTAGTAAAAAGCAGAGCTTTGAAAGAGAAACTAAAACAAACACCGATCTTAACCAAACAAATATGGACAATTTTAATTTAATTTTAGATACCAACAAACGGTTGAAGGAAGATCTTGACTTGGTAAATGCAGAAAATTCGCGTATGAACGAAGAAATTAACAAGATGAGTGAAGAGGTGGCTAATTTGAAGTCAAATTTGAACGCCAGCGAACTCAAAGGCGAAACAAGCACTTTGGAAAACACTTTTCTTAGGACTGAAGTCAAAAAACTAAAGGAAAGAATTGATAATTTATACAGCCAATCTGACATGGCTGATGAGTGGGATCGTTTTAAGGCAGAGATAAATGAAGCTCAGGCCAAAATTAACAATTTGAATGAAACAGTTTCAGATTTGAGGAACAGCTTGTCAGAAGCCTATTCAAAATACGAAAATTTAAATAAAGATTTTGAAGCACAAAAAGAAGGCTATGAGCTTGAGAAGAAACAGGAAGTGGAAAAAATTCGCCACGAATTCGAAACCCAAAAAGCTCAAATTGTTGCCGAACAACAAAAGAACTATGAAACACTTAAGACTGATAAGACAAAACGCGAAGAAATGTTCAAAACATTGGTCAATGAGCTTAAGGATGTTGTTTCCACAGTTCAGAAAGAATTTGAGCTTAAAGATGTTGATTGGACTGGCGCTAAGGGAACTATGGCTGACCGAGTTAGAGTTATTAAAGAGGAAATAAGCCAAATTAAGAAGCTTATCTTGGAAAAAATTCGAAATGACAGAGAGGAATTGGCCAAAAAGAATAAACAAATAGAAGATTCGCAAATTCAGTCAGATTTGTCTGGTTCATTGCAGAAAAAATTGGAAGAATGTGAAACTAAAGTTAAAGAAAAAGAAACTAAAATTGGCCAAATGAACAATGTGATTCAAAATATACGTGGTAGAATGCAATCATATCAAAAGCAAAATGAAGACTTGACCAAAGAGCTAAATGAGCTCAGAAGTAATCCACAACAAGGAGATCAGCCAAATCGAATCGAATTGGATCTATTGAAGAATAAACTAATACAAACTCAGAATGATAATGAAAAATTGAAAAAAAATTTGGAAGCATCCAAGCAAGCACTTGCTGATGCAGATTCTAAGATAAACACTTTGACTAGCTCTACGACTATTACTTCACCTATATCGTCGCAGAATGCTCAAGACTCAAGTTCTTCTCAGCAACCACCGACTGCTTACATTGCACCATCGCGCATTACCAACAAACCAGCTCAATCGTCACAGCAAACAGTACAAAATGTTACCTCTTTGAGGCGAACAGCTGCTGTTCATCCAACACCACACTTTACTCAATCAAACACTGAACAATGGAGTCAATCTCAGGAACAAAATGAGACCGAAGATACTCGAAATGCACAAACCAGTGAGTCACAAAATACAGCTCCATCAACTTCTAGAGATCCTGATTCTGGTTCAACAGTTAACAAGCGAACTAGAGAAGATGACAAGTAAAATGTTGCAGATAAAATTAATTTTTATTTTAAGACAATTTTTTTAAGTCCCGAAGAAACCTCTGAACAAGCTCCATCTAGTTCAAATAATAAAAAACAAAGAAATAGTAATGATAATGTAAATGAAGTATTTGCGGCTAGTTCTAGCAGTCAATCTGATTTACACGAGCAAAATACAGAATTTGTGGCCTCTTCCCAAGACCAAGATAATCAATATATTTTAATAAATGATGGAGAAGTTAGTTTTTAATTTAAAATTAAATTGTAAAATAATTTTTTTTTTCTTGATAAAAAAGATTCAAGAGAATGAGGTCCAAGAGCTAGAAAATAATGATGAAATTGTTGTAGAAGATGTAAACGAAAAATTTTATTTTTTTTTACATAATTTTTTTTATTTAGGACACTGCTGGTTCGGATGGATATGAAGACGTCATAATAAGTAAATTATATATCATTTTGGAATTGAATAGATAAGACATTAGTTCCTATTTAAATTAAAGCCAGTTCAGGTAATCAGGTGGAAGAAAATCAGAGTTCCAATGGCAGTAATTACAATCAAGATGATGCAAGCAATCAACAGATCATGGAAGAATGTAATACCATGGACGAAGAGCCGCAAAATTCCAATCCTGAATCGAACGATATCGAAGAAATTGAAGAAAATTTAAATCAGGATGAAAACTCGGACGAAATTCATCTAGAAATTCAGCCAGATGACGACAACCAGGAAGAGAATGACAGCCAGGCAGTCAAGTCCGAAGAAGAACAAGAACGCAAGCAAGCTGAACCAAGCCAACCAGAAAGTAAAAATTAGCTAATTAATTAATAAATTAAACTAAATTGTTAGTCATATTTAATTTATTTTTTAAATTAAGCTAATCCATTTGAAAAACAGACAACAACGATGTCCTCTATAAAACCGATTTCTTCAAATAATTCTCAGCTAAATCTCGTCAAACCATCTTCCTCGGGCACAGCTCCTTTGGGTCTGTATTTTTGTCTTTCGACGACGCTTTATTGTTCTATTCTTAAGCTTTTTTTTTTTAATTTTTAATTTTTTTATAAATATAATTAATTTGAAGCAATTGTTTTAAACATGGCCGATGCACCCTCTAAGAAATTTTTTATTAAAGCATTAGATCTTGGCACGCTAAATATCTTTCTTTCTCTCTATTTAAATCATAAGCTTCATGCTATATTATTTTTTTTCACACAATTACCAAAGATTTTAAATTATGAATACTTAAAAAAATTCTATTTTGGAATTATTTAAATTTAAAGTTTAAGCCTTGTAAAATTGTTATTTATTTTAGAGAGACCAAAGCCTATTGTATGGGATGGTCCATCATCAACATCGACTACCACTAGTGTGACAACCAACGCTTCTCAAAGCCAACAGTTTGGTCAAACATCGCTGAAAATTAGAAGAACACCAGTGGCGTCGACCAATCTATTCCAACAATCGCAGCCTTCTTTTCAGCAAGAGCAGCCTGGTGTAAGCAACCCGTCAAATTACCGATTTGTGTCTAACCAATACAGATTAAACAATACTCAGTTTCAGCATCAAAATGTGAGCTCAAGTGGACAAATGGTTCAGGGCGAACAATTTTCTCAGTCTGGTTCAGTCCAACCTCAAATAATTTCCACTCAGCCACGCACTGGTCTTCGATCCCAGCGTGCTCAGCAAGCGCAAGGACAGAATGCTGGTCGTGGTATGCCACAACGAGGTGCCAATCAGTCCAACAGCACGATCATAGTGCGTGGTGGCATGGCTCGCGGTGGCGGAAACCCGAACCGAGGGCGAAATTTTTAAAATCGAAAAATTCAAATGTAAATCAAATTTTTTCAATTTTTATATCTTAATAAGAAAAAGATATAAATATTTTGAAGGCATCAAATAATTAAGAATTATTCGTAAATATTTTAATTAATTTTTTTTTCTTTCTTGATTTAAAAATAAATGTATGTTCTTTTATTTACTTAAGAAATAAGTCTAGTTTTGATTTTTAATAGCGTTTAGCTTTAGCAAACGCGTATTTTATTTTTTTGTGTAATAATATACACAATACTAACAAAAGAAATTATTTTATATTATACAGTTTTAGTTTAAGAGAAAGAAAAATGTTTAAAATTGCGTATTATGTTATCTCTAATTAGTCATTTGAAAACATGCACTAAATGAATGAGAAAAATTATTTTTAGAAAATGTTTTTATTTTCAAAATTTATAATAATTTTTGATCATGTTTTGAAATAATGCTATATAAAAAATGAAACCTCCCTTAACTAGAGGAAATTTTTTTCATAACTTTTTATTAATTTTTCAACTATAAAAAACTCTTATTAAAACAAAAAGTTATTTTCAATTTTAAATTTCAAATTAAATTATATTTTTTAGATATTCAAATAATAAAACAATTTGAGAATGGATTTGTTACCTGGAAGTAAGTTAAAATATTTTTTGTCTAATAACAAGCCTTGATGAAACACGCCTGACGCTAAATAAATTATCATAAGATAAACATTATTTGCTATTCCTTTCCTTGTTCCATACAAAACAGACGAAATTGAAGATAGCTTGGTAACAAAGATAATTTATGTACCGAAGAATAAATTTACCTACTTGATTTGGTAGTTAAATAGCAGATCGAAATTAAAAAACGCTATCTATAAATAAAACCTGAAAATAAAAATTGAAAATAAAGAATAAATAAAATTAATTTTCTTCTAATAGGACAAAACAGTATCGGTATGCCGAATTCAGTTGCTCAAAACGATAAGGAAAAGAGAAAGCAAATATCGGTCAGAGGTATCGCTTTGGTAGAAAACGTGACCACTGTCAAAAAGACATTCAATCGTCACTTGCACTTTACTTTGGTCAAAGACCGAAATGTGGCTACACCAAGAGACTACTACTTTGCTCTAGCTCACACAGTACGAGACCATTTGGTATCCAGATGGATCCGTACCCAACAACACTACTACGAAAATGATCCAAAGCGTGTGTACTATTTATCCCTTGAATACTACGTTGGTCGCTCATTGACCAACACAATGGTTAATTTGGGAATTCAGAGTGAAGTTGATGAGGCATTGTACCAAATTGGTTTGGATATTGAAGATTTAGAAGAATTAGAACAAGACGCTGGTTTGGGTAATGGTGGTCTTGGTCGTTTGGCAGCTTGCTTTTTGGACTCAATGGCTTCACTTGGTTTGGCTGCTTATGGATATGGTCTAAGATATGATTATGGTATTTTTACCCAAACAATCAAAAATGGATGGCAAGTTGAAGAGCCTGATGATTGGCTGCGCTTCGGCAATCCATGGGAAAAATCAAGGCCAGAATACACTTTGCCGGTGCAGTTCTATGGTCGAACAATTAGAGAGAACGGAGTTACTAAATGGGTAGATTCGCAAATTATTTTTGCTATGCCATACGATAGCCCTGTGCCTGGTTATGGAAATAACACCGTGAACACAATGCGCTTGTGGTCTGCCAAAGCACCCACTTCATTCAATTTGAGCTTTTTCAACGATGGTGACTACATTCAGGCTGTATGCGACCGTAATTCTGCCGAGAACATAACTCGGGTTCTTTACCCGAATGACAATGTCACCGAGGGCAAAGATTTGAGATTGAAACAAGAATATTTCCTGTGCGCTGCCACTCTACAAGACATCATTCGCAGATTCAAAGCGTCTAAGTTTGGATGTCGCGAAGCTGTGCGCCATGATTTCTCTCATTTGCCAGAAAAAGTAGCTATTCAATTGAATGACACACATCCTGCTTTGGCTATACCAGAGTTGATGAGAATTTTGATCGATTTAGAAGGCCTTACTTGGGAACAAGCTTGGAAAATAACTACAGAAACATGCGCTTACACCAATCACACTCTTTTACCTGAAGCTTTGGAAAGATGGCCTGTTGACAGATTTGGAGTTATTCTTCCAAGACATTTGGAAATTATTTACGAAATTAACTTCAGACATCTCAAAGAAGTGGAAGCCAAATACCCAGGTGACATGGACAGAATAAGACGTATGTCTTTGATTGAAGAAGATGGAGGAAAGAGAATAAATATGGGATTTTTGTGTGTAGTTGGATCTCATGCCGTAAATGGTGTAGCCCGTATTCACTCTGACCTATTGAAAGTTACTTTATTCAAAGATTTTTATGAGATGACACCAGAAAAGTTCCAAAACAAGACAAATGGTATTACTCCACGCAGATGGTTATTACTATGCAATCCATCACTTTCTGATACAATTGTTGACAAAATTGGTAATGATTGGATCTCAGACTTGTCAAAGCTAAGACAATTAGAACAGTTTGTAGGTAATGAAAATTTTGTTAGATCAATTTATAAGGTCAAACAAGAGAATAAAATGAAATTGGCACAATACTTTGAACAACATTACAATATCAAAATTGATCCTGGTGCCATGTTTGACATGCAAGTAAAACGAATCCATGAATACAAGCGTCAATTGTTGAATGTATTGCATGTTATCACTTTGTATAATCGCATTAGACGTAATCCTAATCAAAAGTTTACTCCACGTGTGGTCATGATCGGTGGCAAAGCTGCACCAGGATATCACATGGCCAAAAAGATAATCAAATTGATTTCAAATGTTTCTGCTATCATTAATAATGATCCACTTGTAAGAGACAGATTGAAATTGATTTTCTTGGAAAACTACCGAGTTTCATTAGCTGAGAAAATAATCCCAGCTGCCGACTTGAGTGAGCAAATATCATTGGCTGGTACTGAGGCTTCAGGCACTGGAAACATGAAATTTATGCTGAACGGCGCTTTGACAGTTGGAACCTTGGACGGTGCCAATGTTGAAATGGCCGAAGAAGTCGGAATGGACAACATTTTTATCTTTGGCATGACAGTGGAAGAAGTTGTTGCTTTGAGACAAAAAGGCTACAATCCAAGAGAGTTTTATGAAAAGAATGCAGAGCTCAAGCTCGCTTTAGACCAAATCCAAGGTGGTTTTTACTCGCCAGAAGATCCTAACTTGTTCCATGACATTGTAGATGTATTGCTTAATAAAGGCGATCAGTAAGATAGTTAGATTTATTGTAAAATTTACTATTATTTTTACAATTTAGCTATATGTTGTTGGCTGATTATGAAAGCTACGTAAAAGTTCAAGAAAAAATTGACAATTTGTTCAACAATCCAATGGAATGGACCAAAATGACCATTAAGAATATTGCTGCAAGTGGTAAATTTAGCTCGGATAGAACAATTGCTGACTACTGCAGAGACATTTGGGGAGTGGAGCCAAGTTTGTCTAAATTGCCAGCTCCATTTGAAGGTAGACCTGGAACCGCAAATGAAGGCGAAGTTGAACAAGCTAATAAAGCCAAAAAATAAATTTGATTGTGAATGATCTTAATATTTTTCTTATTTTAGCGCTCAATTTTATAATTTTTTAAAATTAGATTCTCAATCATTTTTTTTATTTATTTTTATTTTAGAAATTTTTAGTTTCTAAAATTAAATTAAACATTAGTTCAAGCTGTCCAGTTGAGATTAGATATCATTTACAGCATAAATCACATTTGATGATTAATCATCTTAAATATATTATTTTTTTTTGAAATTCGCGTGTTAATTAGAATCAAATTTTCAACCAATAGATTAATTTAAGACTAAATGTTCAATAAATTTCTATGATCCTTAGACATTTTTTAAATTTAAAAAATTTTAATTTATTCACCTAAAAATACATTTAGCAAAATTTTATTTTTTTTAATTATTTTAACCATTTGAAATTTAAAAATTCAACAAAATCATAATTTATTCATACAGTTTTTTGTACCTGCAAATTTTCATTTTAAAAATTAAATAATTTTTACAATTAGTTTTTAAATTCTCAAGTCAAAAAAATCTTGAAATGTTTTAAATAAAATCTTTGATATTTAAAATTCTTCATAAATATAAATCAATTAGCTGAAAACATTTCAATACTTAAAAATTTTTTTATTAATTGGTTTTAATGGTAAAAGCTACTTGTTTAGGTAATTAAAAAATTACTTGGACAAAAGTTAATCAGTTAAATTCAATGTTTAAAATAACTAATCCATGACAACTGGTATTTTTTTCTATAATTTGTTCCAAACAAAAAGCAATTCATATTTGCGTAGGTATTAGAAAAGTCATATGATGCAGCCCAGCAGTTTGTGTCTCTCTTGCACTGTTCAAAGCAATCACTTTCACTTAATTCAAAATATGTTCCATAGTGGTTATATAATCTTGTTGATTCTTCGATTTTATTCAATATTAACTTACCATCAAATGAGCCTAATTATTTTTGTTAAATAGATGAAATAGTAAATAAAAAATACATTTATAAAATTTCCTTATTTTTCGTATATCAATTTCATTGAGTAAATTATCGTCTTTTAATTTAACTTTTGGATTCAATGATGTTATTGTAGGTTTGCCATTTCTGCTAAACGCTTTCGGTCCATAAATCATTATTGAAAAGTAATCAAATGGTTCGTCTAACAAATCTATTCTGTCATTTCCATATTTTTCAAAATTATGATCTTCATCTTAGTTTTATTAAATAATTTTTTATGGTAGATCTTAAAGGAATTAATTAAAAATTTGAATGAAAAAAAATTGAGATAAATTCTTTTCCAAAAATTGACCCACTGTATTTAAAAAAATTAATTTTTAAACTCAATTTTGGGTAAATATATTTAAAATTAAATAAAAGAATATTACTTTTAATGATGTTTTCATAATTGATTCTTATATAATCATCTCTATCAGGCCTCGATTGTTCATGGTAAAACCCTTAAAAAATGTTAAAAACATGCTTTAAGAGATTTCTTTTGTACCTAAAGCGTGTATTATCTCATGAACTATAGTGTGAGTACGAACACATCCTTCTCTATTTATCGAAATTATTTGTGGAGATTGATTAATTCTTCCAATAAAAGAAACACATCCTCTACCATTTACAAATTTAATATAATTAAATTGGTTCGTTCTTGGTACTAATTTTATGCAATATGTTGATGAAGTCTTGACAGATTTTTCTAGATACCTAATAGAGCTCTCAATGATTCTAATCTCTCTTCTAGCTAGAATTTATTTAATTAATTTTTGAATAAGTTAATTAATTAAAATTTATTTACTAAACTCAGTGCTAATTACATAAGGTACTATGCCATTTTCCCATAACATATCTCTATCATTGATTGCAGCACCATTTTGAACTTCAGGTTTATAAATTAATATGTCTCCTTCGAAAATATCAGAGTTATTCACTAGAAAAAATATGATTAAATGTTTATTAAAAGTAATTTAAAAATCTACATTTTTTCTTGGATCATTTTGTGTTTGGATGTTACGACAATTGATGTTAAAACAAGACAAAATTAGGAGAATGTTTACCAATAAACGAACCATCTTAGGCTTAAAAGTAATGCTTAAGATTTTAAATATTGAATATATTTAGTATTTTAGAAGTTCACAAGAAAGAACTTATTGAACCATAAATACTAAAATTCTTATAAAAATAGGTCAAAAATTTCTTAGGTTTGTATTTATTGTGTTTTTTAATTCAAATGCCATGTTTATAGTTCAAAATCAAAATACAAAATTCTACAGAAAATAATTTCTTTTTATTCATAAAAATTTTAGAATTATCCAATTTTAGTTTAAAAATTGATAACAATACAAAAGTTGTTATCAATTAAAATAAAAGTAAAAACAATTTTAAAATAAAAAATAGACTTATTTTAATAAATATATTAATATTCATAATTTTTCAAAATAAATTAAAAATATATTTAGTTTTTATTTTTTGTTAAACAATGTTTTTTGAAGCGACCAATCTGGAAAAAAATACACTTGACTCCTTAAACAAGAGCTCAATAAACTCTTTCGATCTTATTGATAACAAATTGATTTCATGTTGTGAGTCCGAATTGAATCTTTATAACATGGACTTGGGGTCTAAGTCAAACATTTACTCAGTCAATGATGAAAGCAGTGAAGAACTTGGATCTTTTGAGATCAATCAACAAGATAAATTATTCCTTTCAAATCAAAATACCATTCAACTATTTGATCTAAATCAGTCGAAGCAAATAGATAAATTTAAATTTTCAAAGGACACCATTAACTCAATGAAAACCAACAGGCAAGGTAACATTTTAGCATGTAGTGATGACTCAGGCGAGATCAAACTTTTGGACATGCGTTTGCAATCAAAAGAACCAGCTCTTACCCTTCGGAAGAGTCTCAACCAGCATGACAACATTTGTCTTGCAATTGAATTTCATCCGAGTAATGAACACGAACTCTTTAGCGGATCATTCGATTGTACATTAATCAAATGGGACATCCGCTTTCAGAAAAAAAATTCCAAAAAACCTTTTGTAAAAAAAGTAGCCATTAGTGATGAGATACAGAAGTTAATTCAAACCCAGAAAGACAACGCAGATATGCTATCTTCCATGACTCCATCATTTGTTCACTCTCTTTATTTTATTGAGTTAAAAGAGAATAATAAAATGGGTCTAATGTGTGGTACTGAAAATGGATATGCCATTTTATTTGATTCAGACAACTGTAAGTTGATAGGTGGAAAACAGATAACTAATAATTTAGCAGTAAGTCAATTTAGCAAATTCGAAAAAATAGATGACAAAAATTTAACAGTAACCAGTGGTGACTCAAAATTAATTGAGTTTATTTATTTAAATCCATGTGATGGTCAAATAAAAAATAATACTGAAATAAAAAAACTTGAAGAGTTGACCATTAAGTATGATAATAAGATAAATTGTCTCAAGTATAATGATAAAAAATTATTTATTTCCGACACATCAAACGATATAACAATTTATAATTTTGAAAATTTGCTTAATAAATTGTAATAAAAAATTTTGTTTTTATTCATATAACCAGAATTTTTCTTCACTCAATTAATTAATTAACTGTAAATGAAATATTATCTTTAAAAAAATTATTTTATATTTTCAAGAACTATTAGTTTTATTCTGTAACCAAGTATATTAGAAATTATACACTTAATTATACATTAAAAATTAAATATTTTTAGTCTAGTAATTTAATTAAGCTTCTTAAGTCTTATTTCAAAAACCAAGAAGTCAGAATTAGTTAATTTATTATTAAAAATAATTAAAAATTATTAACTTAAATTTAAATAAAACTAATTTAATTACAGTAGGCGCTTTTTTGTCCGGAACACCTTTATTCGGAAAATTCGGGATTCAGACAGAATAGGCTTTTTTAATTATAAAAACCTTTGGTAGTTCGGAATTTTTAGTGTGAATAAATTCTCTTTTTGGACAGTTTTTAAGAAACAATAATATTGTGTATAATTGAAAAACAAATTTATAATCGGGAATATTAATTGGAATAATTTTAATGGGCTCATTCTATTACTGAAACAGGTTCATAATTATTGTAGACTCAATAATTATTGGGTTTATTTTTTTGGGATGACATAAAAAAACTATCTTAAGTGAACTATTTAATCCATTTTGGAATGACAAAAATATTTAAATATAAAATTACAAACAAAATATAAAAAAAGTAAAAGATAAGGCGAATAAAAAAATAGATTAATTTGTCTTTTGCTTTTTCGCTGGCCTTCCTCGTTCTCTAGGTAAAACCATATTCAGTCCATTAAATGATGGTCATAATTAATTATCAATATTAATTATTAAAAATACATATTATACTTATCATTTTAAATACACTATTAAAGTCTGACAATACAGAACGAACAAAAAAATGAACTTTTATTTGAACAAAAAAAATAGATGTCTTTTTCATAAAGAGAATATCCTCAAATCTTTTCTAAAAAAAGTAAAATGAAATAAAATGATTTTGAATTGTTTTCTAATTTAAAAGAAAGACTGTCTGAGTTGCGTTTTAATAATTTGATGTAATCAAATATTGATAACTTAATTTTAATTTGTCTTTTGGTAAATGTTATGACTTAAGATTTTAATTGTACTTAAATCAATTAATTAATCCAGACAGGTTTTTGCGGTCCCGAGTCGTCCGGATAAAGGAGTGTCGATTGTAGACTTAAATAAATAAGAATAAGTCACCTTAAGTCTATTATTAATAATTTAGAAGCTTTGGAAAAAAAATAAGAAAGAAGTAAGTTGGAAGCTACATATTCCCCAAGAGTTTCTGGTTTTACATATAATCTTCAAGAGCTATAAGATGGATAGTGTCTGTTCAAGTTTTAATGTTAAAAAATATTTCGTGTATGGACCAATAGCCAATAATGAACTCAAAAGGTGTTGGAATGTATTGAACATCGAAATTGATGGACTTAACTTTAAAAAAATAAGGTTATGTTATTATAGAATAAGTAAGTGTCGCGTGTTTTATGATACGACTAGCCAATGATTGAAAGATGATCTTAAATATGCATTGGTTGCAAAAATTGACATAGAGGGAGGCAAAATTAACAAAAATTTTATGATATTTTTTTTACGATATTTTCTGTTTGAATTTTCTTTAAGATTTAATTAAAATGAAAAGCTGCTGTCAAAAATGTAATTTGTAGTTAAATATGTTAAATATTTTAATATTTTTAAAATTATTTTATTCATTCAAGTGAATTTAAAAGATTATTTTTTATTTTTTTTATTTTTAATAGAAACACTATTTTTTGACATTTTGCCAATTTTTCCTTTCTTAGCTTTAGTCTTGTTTCCGGGTTTTTTAATTTTTTTCCATTTTTTACCGTTCATTTGGTCATTTTGATTCATCTCCCATTGTAATTGCTTAGGATCCGCTCTATCTTTGTTAGATATTGATCCAACACCAAGTTCATCATATTGTGCCGATTGGTTTACCAAATCGGTAAATTCATCCGCAGCAGCAAAAAGATTGCTCAAATCTTCTTTATTCCTAGTTGAATAATATCAAATATAAGCTAATGGTTTAAATAAATGTCTTTACCTTTTTTTGGGTTTTTTGTCAATAAAAATTTCATCGTCAATATCATCCAAATCCATGTCTTCTTCATTCATGGCGTTTTCGAATTCTTTATCATCAAAATCTTCCATCAGATCATCCTCATCAAAATCCGAATCATCGCTGCTTACTTCTTGATTTTTCTTTTTCTTTTTCTTTTTGGTTTTATTTAGGCCTCTAAAAATAATTCTAAATTTAAACAATTAATTCATGTAATTTAATTTATACTCGGCAAAGTCTAATGAAAAATCGTCATTAGGATCAGCTCCGTCGACTTCAGTTTTCATTAAATAAGCGTCAAACTCACTATCAGATACACTATCAGCATCTGATACAATTTCTTGATCAACAGGATTCTTTTTTGTTTCTTGAGCCTTATGATAGCTACATACAATTATTTTTTGATATTTTTATTTTTAAATCTTAATTTTAATTTACTTATAAAAGATCTTCTCATCTTCAGGAATTTTCGATGGATCAAGTTTAAGATATTCTTTACTATTTACTGCCATTTCTTTAATATTGGACTTCTGAATAGTTCTGTTTGGTTCAAAAACTGATTTTTTAGTCTTTTTGGTATTATCTTTAGATCTTTTGGGATTTTTGTAAACAAAACGATCTAAAAAGTGAATCAAGGTGAAATCTTCCATCGGGTCTCCGTCATATTCAACATGTTCTCCCTTAACACAAAAGATAAAAATTCCTAAATAACTAATCTAACTATATTTTTATTTACTTCGATCAATTTGTTGGCATAGACAACCACGGTTGGATGGTAATGTCTGGAATAAAGAAGAAGCTCGTAAGTGAGAGTTTTGTCAGCACCTGAGTAAAGCGGGTTTCTCTCATGATAGTCATATTTATCGTGTCTTTTGAAGACAATATTTTTTTTATGTATCCAAGAGTTTTTATTTTCCTCTTTGGTTTCATTGTTTATACCATTGGTATCCTCGTTGTCTGACTCATCTTTAACATCTTCAAATCTTTCATCATCATCCTCTCCGAATTTGCTCACCTGACCACTATCAATTGAGTTGTGAATCAATGCTGAATGATCAAGCTGAATAATACTCTTTTTTGACTTTATCAATTCGGAAATCAAAATAAAAGAACCACAAACAAAAGGGGTACTTTGATTTAAGCAAATTTGAAGCAAACGTTTTACAAATGCCTTTTAAATTTTATAAAAAATATATTTTTTTTTAAATTTTGTTTACTTTTAGTCTTGGTAAAGCTTCGTCTTTTACTAATGAATTAAATACCAAATTCAAAAAAAATGTCTGCTTTGAAGTATTTTTGCATTCTAAATCAAACATTTTGCGGTACAAGGCATTGTAATAACGATTGACCAAATCTTCCCGAGATTCGACAACTTGATTTAACAGTGAAAGTGCCTGAATTGACACACTAAATGGTGTTATGTGGACCAATTTGAATAAAGTATTCAAATTATTATCTATTTCTTGACTTTCCACTAGAATTTAATTTAGTTTAACAAAAACACGGCTTTTAAAAATATAATTTAAATTTACTCTTGGCAAATTTGTAAGCTCTATTTACACCAGTCAACAGAGCACTCAGCATTCTTGAATCCACTTCTTTATTTTTGACGAATTTCTTATAAAAATTGTTTAAAAAATTATCAAATTATAAAATTTTGATTTTAATATTCACTTTAAAAAATGAAAAATAAATAACCAAAAGTCGATTGGCGACTTCAAAGTCCTGTTTTTGAAGAACCATTTGGTTCATACAGCAAAATCCGTAATATCTATTCAAAAGATATATTTTTTCGTTAATTCTATTAATTAAAGTGGTTACTGTGCTCTCGTGCTGATATTCTGTCTACTGACGAGTCGCTCGATCTCCACCAAAACGTCCTTTTTCATTTTTGGACACTTGGTTACTTTAAAAAATTAGTTTTGCAAATTATTAAACTAAAATTGAATCTAATCTTACATAAATTTTTAATTTGATATATAATTCTTGACGAAACTTGGTGATCAGGATCTCCAAGCTTGTTTACAACTGTGTCAAGAATTATCTTTTGTTGTTCGAAATGGTTTACGGTCAACAAATCAGTTAAAACACTAGAGACCTTGAATTTTGTGGTAGCTAAGCTGTCTTGGAAAACGAGCTTTAAATGAATGATTAGTTATATAATTTATTGATTAATATTTTATAGCTATTAACTTGCAATGCTTTGATAAAATTTGCATATTTGACTTTAAGAAGCGATTCAAAATACCACAAGACCAGACGCTTTTCTCTAAGTTCTTTATTGTCATTGAGAGAGTCCAAATATCCAAATGGATGCTTTTTATGATCGAAAAATTATATTTTTTTTTCAAATAATTGAATAAATGAATTTAAATACTTCATGAAAACTGTGAAGTGCTTTTTTGGGGAGCAAAATATTTCCAAAGATGTCTTTTAAAGCGTCAATTGCTAGCATACATTCTCTTTTTTTGTTTAATTTGATGGATTGAATCAAATTTTCAACAGCACTCAAATTATGAACAGCACTGTCTTGTATTAAGAGACTATTTGCTGATATTTTATCTCCTAGTGTGCCATTCTGTAGGACAGTTTTTATCCAATTTTGGTCCGATTTGTTAGTTTTTTCTCGGTCTAAATATATGAATAAATTCCAATATATTTAATTTGGCGATCAAATTTATTTACGCTTTGTATAATTTTGAATATCCTGCTCATAAAGCTGTTTGGCTTCATTACGGAACTGATGAACCTTTTCTACTTCTTTTAAAGGTTCGAAATTTTCTGGCTCTTTTTTAAACTAAAAATAAAACAAAATAGATAAATTAAGTCTTTATTAGATTTGTATTAATTTGGTACTTTATGCTCAAACCATTTCTTTCCTGGTTCGACAATTAATTTAATTTCCATTTTAATTATCTATTTAAAAATGAAAAATAAAAATTTTGAATAAAATATATTTATGAGTAGAAAAATGAGAACGCACATGTCTTGGTTAGAAAAATGCAAATTTGAATAAAAAAAAGTATGAAAAAGTTTAGTTAAGAATGATAGTGTTTTAATAATTTCTTGTTAAAGTGTTCAAAAATGTCTTTTTGAAATTTTCAAATTACATCTTTAGTTTAATCAGTAATTTTAAAAATGGTTTTAAATTCAATTTGTAAATCTATATGTCTTATATATTTAGTATAACAATTTTTAATAATCATTTAAAAATTTAATAAAAATATTAAACACAAATTATAAATCATTTTTCAATATATAATTTTCAAAACTAAATTTTTTATGTCTAATTATTTATTTTATACTTAAAACTTTGAAATTTAGTCAGGAAATGTATCAACAAGGTAATCCACAAATGATGCAAGGAAGTCAGATGCCGGTCAACAGAAATATGATACCCTCTCAGAGTCAGCCTGGCATGCAATATGAAAACTCTTATTATAGTCAGTATCCGAATCAACCTCTTGGTCATCTCTCTTATGCTCAACAGTCGCAGATTCCTCAGCAAATTCATCGAGATGATACTCTCTCAAATCTAAAAGGCCTTGACGAAATAAATGCTAATATTACTAAAATTTCTCATCTATTGATACAATTTTTCGATGAGTTAACAAAAGATAAACAACAATCGAATAGAATTAAGCAAACTAAAACAATTTTTGAAGATTTTTTGAAGCATTTGAAAAAAATTGAAAGCGAGCTTTTAAACAAAATAGGAGGATTAACATTGGCATCAACTGGACACCCTCACGAAGGTTCTATATATGGTGCAAGAAAAGATTATGATTTGGGAAAAATGCATTTGAATTTAGTAATAGCTCAATTGGCTTCGCTAAGGGAAATTCTTGACTCACCTACTTTACCTGAAAAAGAAGATTCAGATGAAGATATGTAAAATATATTTTTTTAAAATTTTTATTCAATAAACAATAAAATTTTTTAAAATTTACAATCAATTTACAAGATAACGATATGAAATTTATTAATTTCCTATATCATCATCTTGATCATCGTCCTCGTCTTCCTCATCTTCGTCATCTAACATGTCATCGGCTTGACTGTCACTTCTTTTCATAGCCCCTCTTCCATAGCCATAACCAAAACTATCTGATTTGTGCGAGCCGGAAATCTGTTCTTCATCTCCACTACTCAAAATCATTTCTTGTAGGGGTTTTGATAATCCTTTTTGTAGCTCTTGAACTACAAAAATAAATTAATAAATAAATTGTTTTCTAATCATAATAACTTTACTCATCGGCATAAATCGAACATCGCGTCCACATTCTAACCAAGCTTTGGACATAGTGGTCAGATTTTGATCATATTCTTGACGTGCTTGCTTCAAACAATAGACAAGTCGCTCAGCATGCTTGGCATCTTCACGGCTAAACAAGGTAAAATGCACTACTCCTTTGCGTAATCTATCCATATATGTCTGTAAATTTGGTGGAAAGTCAACATTTATAATGTAATTTAAATCAGGAATATTTATTTCTAGACCAATATTTTTGAAGGTTGTCATTACAGCATTTGGTTTAGAAACAAAAACTTAAATTATAAGATGATTTTTTTGAAATAATTAGAATCAATCGAATTACGGTGTTCTTCTTTTCTAAAATCTAAAACTTCCAAGTCCAGCTGCCTTTTAAGCTCGAAATTTAGATTTAGGCATTTTTCTTTGTCTTTGGCATAAATCAAAATTTTACAATCTTTATCAGCAGTTAGTTTATCAACTAAATCAACTAGTCTTTACAAAAATATTTTATCATCCAAATATTAAATAATAAGATAAAAAATTGATATTTACCGACTAGCTTTTAAATGCTTGTCACAAAGTTCCACAATTTGTTTGATTTCATCATCTGCGGATTCTTTATCATGATGCATTTCAAAAAATATACAATTTTTCACAAATTCATCACCTTGTCTCTGAATACCACTCGGTACCAGTCGACTGAATACAGCTGTTTGCCTATCTATCTAAATGTAGAATATTATCAGACATTTTTTGATTCAGTTCAATTAAACCCTTAAATATTCAACCACATCTTTTACAAAATCCATTGTCTGGCTTTTTCTAAATTGTATATATTCATCCACAATCAGGAAAGAAACATGTGATAAATCAATTAGATTTTGATTTTCATTAATAATTTCGAGTAAACGAGTTGGGTTAGCTATCAGTAGATCATATGCTAAAAATAATAAATTAATAATAAATTTAATTTTGATTAATTTTTTAAAATTTATTTACATTCTTTCAAATTTTCTAATTGGGTGCTTTTGTTGGCGCTTTCGTAAACACATACGGCTTTTATTTGGGCAGACTCCAGAAAAGGATTTATAATGGAAACCAAATCATCTTTAGATGGTTGATGTGGAGTTAAGATGAGGGCACATGGGCCCTTTTTATCCAAATATGCCTGTTGGTTTTTAATGTGAACAATGAGTGGGAAAGCATACTTAAATAAATATAAATAAAGAATATTTCATTGAATATTAAGTACCCCAAAATGTTTGCCATAACCAGAATTGCTGACTGCAATAAGGTCCCTTCCGCTCAGCAAGATCGGCCAGCATAAACATTGAAATGCTGTTGGTTTAGGATAAGATCCGTCCTCATTAATGAATACTTTTGAAATATATTCTAAAAAATTAATTTAATTCTTAATAATTTAATAAATTGAATTAATTGTTTTATTTTAATTTACCGGGAAAATTTGCATGTTCAAACTTAAAGAGCGGTCTTGGACAACGAAAACCGGTAAATTTGACTTCATGAACGTCGAGAAATTTTTCAGTATCAAACTTTTTAAGAGATAAAATTTTATTTTAAATTTAATTAGAAACCTATTTTTACCCATTTTCGCTTTTTAACCTCATCATGCTCTACATACATTTCTCTTATCTTTTTTTTTTTGTTATAACAAGTTTAAGTTTTACTTTTTAAAAACCGAAAAAAAAAGAATTGAATATAACAAAATTTGCCTAATTTAAATAAAATATTTTGAAATTTTTTTTTTTTTATTTAGAGTATATAGTATTTTGTTATCTTAGTTTCTCAAATCAGCGTCAATTAGCAAATATGTCTGGAATTATTATTTGGATTCTTTTTTTTAGTAGTTTTTTATGTAATAGGTTTTCAGCTGTCAATTTCAGAATTCATGGTCCTGGTCTAAATTCTAAATTTCACATGCCGGTCAGATACTTCTTCATTGAAGTTCTCAATTCTAGTTCTCAAAAGTATTTGTCTATAACAATTTAATAAAATATATCCTGAGCCTATTAATTATAAAAGCCTATAAATCAGGTTTTATTATTATTTTTATTGTTTTAGTTAATAGAAGAAGTAGTAAAGACCGCGAGGCGAGATAACTCGCAGGGATAAACTTCAAAGTATTTGATTTTAAAGGAATCTACTGTCTCAGATCCGACTATGTGGTCTGGTAATCCGTTCCATAATTTAGCTGTTCGATTGATGAAGAAGTTGTGTCTTTTACTAGAAATATCTGTTTTTCAAATAAAAATAAAATAAAGTATTTTTTATTTAAATTAAAAGATAGAATCGTTCGAAATAAGGATTATCTTTTAACAATTTTAAAGAACTTGGTAATTTTTTTGTTTTATGGTTAAAAAACACGATAGAAATTATTGATTCACATTTTTTTAATTTTCTTTTCTTTTGTAGCTTTATCATGCATTTAAAATTTGTAAATCAAACTTTATGTGGAGGTTTTTTTATAATTTATCATTTACTGAAAACAATTAAAATAATGGGCTTATGATAGATTTTTTCAAATTTCTGATAAAAAATTGTAAAAATTAAAAAGGATTACACCAATAACCAAAAATTATTTCAAAATATTTTTCTTTAACGATTTTAATCAAAATGTTCCAATTCGAATCAGACATGAAATTTTGGACAGACATGATGGGATCTTTATTGTTCGATTTCGTGTCTATCAAAATTATCAAAATCTTTTTATAGTTGTAAAAGATAAAGATGATAATCTTTTAGATCAATCACCATATTATCTTAGAGGTATTCGATTAAAGATTAAAAAACATGCTTCTCATTTTATCAACCTAGATGTAATACAAGATAATTGCGAATGCATTGAACCAAATATATCCAAATGGTACAGTTACATGCAGTGTAATGAGTCATATCCTCAGATAAACCGTGATTTAGATAAATTTAAGCAGACTAAAATTAATATGGACAAACTTAGAAATATTATCATTAAAAAATTTAATCAACGTTTTAGCCAAAGTTTGTGCAATTATGTAATAAAAAATAATCAAGTAGAAAAAATCAACTTTTAATTTTCTGGTAATTAAATGCTTTTTTAAAGGTTTATAGAAAATGTTATGGAGAATATGTTGGCTTTAATGTTTTTGCAGATAACATTTTGCTATCATTGACTCGTAAAGTAAAGATTTGACCAAGTTAAAATGGATTTTTTTTTATTCTATTTTATTAAAAAAGATTAAGCTTCCTGATTTAGAATTTTTTATGAATCTAGGAGACTGGCCACTTAACGATAAAAGCCAGAATATTTTATTACCAATTGTTTCTTGGTGCGGTTCAAATACAGCAAATGATATGATACTACCAACTTATGACATGACTGAGTCAACTCTTGAGATGATGGGTAGACAAAGTTTGGACATTTTATCTGTTTTGGACTATTCGATTCCTGAATGGAATTTTAAATTGAATAAGTCGTTTTGGAGAGGGCGAGATTCTAGGCAGGAACGACTTCACCTTGTTGATATAAGCGCACAAAATCCTAATTTAATAGATGCAGCTCTTACTAATCTTTTCTTTTACCGAGAACCTGAGCATTTGAAAAAATATGGTAATTTGACCAAAAGAACTCCCTTCTATGAATTTTTCAAAGTGCCTATTTTTATAGAATATAAAAAATGATATATAATTATTTTTAATAGTTTAAGTATCAATTAAATATCGATGGAACTGTTGCTGCCTATAGATTTCCATATTTAATATCAGGAAATTCTCTTGTTATTAAACAGCAATCTGAGTTTTATGAACATTTTTACAATGATTTAAAACCATTTAAACACTTTTTGCCAATAAATCGAAATCTGAGCAATTTGAAAGAAATGATCGAATGGGCAATCAAAAATGACGCAAAAGTAAGCTTTTTTCATAAAGAAACATTTGAAATTCATGTTTGTTATATTGTTTTTATTTATTAAATCATATTGATTAATATGACTAGTAAATAACTTAATTAATTCAAGTTATTTGAATTTAGCATTTTAAAAAGCTAGATTTTTGTATTATTTTTATTAAAAGATTAACTTTATTGATTTTTAGGCTCAAGAAATCGCCAAAAACGCCCAAAACTATGCAAAAGAATACCTCATGCCGAATCATATATTTTGTTATCATGTCAAATTTTTGATGGTAATAGATAATTAAAAATGTTTATGAAAATCTTATAGCTTAACTTTAGGCATATTCTGATCTATTGATTTCAAATGTTAATATAAGAGAAGAAATGGAGTTTGTCAAACAGCCGATGGGCTATAAATGCAACTGTAATCAAGAAAATGGAAATTTAAAAGTTGAACTTTAGTTTTTCATTTTTTTTCATATTGAATTTTTTAATATAAAAAAAAAAGATATTTTTTTTTTATTTTTAAATTTAAGACAAGTTTGTCTGAATCTAAATGTGTTTACGATGAATAATTATGAATCGTCATGGTCAAATGATTTTAGAAATAAACAAAAACTAAGCAAAATGTTGATGACTTTTTAATGTCCACATCTTTTTTAATCTTAAACATAGCTCAAAATGGGCTAATTTTGTTTGCTTTTAAAAATAAATGATATATTTAACTTTAGGTCTAGTAATTCTTGGTCCAAATTCTTTTATTCCATAAAATATCTAAATAAAGAAATCCTAATATAGAGATAGATGTTGTCTCATCAAAACATTTAATTAGTCAAGTCTTTGGAAAATAATAAATTATTTATTATCGAGGCTCATTTTTTTAATTTTAGTTTCAGCGCTTTTTCTGCCTTTTCTTTTTTTTTTAATGAAAGTTGGTGAAAATTTTTAATTATGGGTGCAATTAAGTCTAAAATTTTTGATGATTCAACCACATTAGATCACATAGAAAATTTAGAGCCTGAAGAAATGACAAAAATGCGTCAAGACGACGAAGACATGAGTTTGCCAAGCGCACACTTTGTGACCAATCAGCCGGAGAAGATAAAAAACACAACTATTGACCAAATACAAGAAAAAATCTCAAATATAAATTGGGACAATGATAAAAAAGAAACCATAAGGTCCGGAATGCAATCTGCATCGGCTGCCAGCTTTCAACCCCCTGATTTTCTACAGCGTAGTCAATATTTTAGATCTTTTCGTTCCGCTTCAAGACGTTTTTTCGGCAAAAAAGACGATACTGATGTTTCAATTAACAAAATTTCTAAAGAGAATGAAGCTTCGACAGGTAACAATATACCTAATAGAAATTATTTTTATAGAAGCTTTAAAAACCTAAATCGAAACAATTTAAATTGTATATCAAATTTAAAAAATAGTACCAACGAGAGTATTAAAGGCGAAGCTCAACCCAAAACAGATATGAAAAACTCGTGGTTTAAAAATCTCAAGTCGAAATCGAATGCTGACTTAGAAAAAAAAAACTTGTCAAATATTAAAAAATCATTTTCTAGGGCGCCAATAAAAGAAGAAACCCCCAAATTTCCTGCTAATAAAAATTTAACATCCAAGTCATTTAACACAATTCCAACACTGGGACTCAGTTTGGTTGAAATAGAAACAGACGAGCCGAAAGCCAAGACAATACCTGATTCTGTGCCAAAACCAGAAATGGCAAGTGAGTCATCAAATTCGTCTTCATCATCGGCTGGAATATTTTCGAGACAGAGCAATGGTTCAATAAATAACTCAAAAAGCTTTGAAAAATTTAGAAATTCTGTTCAGATCCCGATCAAAATATTAACTGACCAGCAATCGGTCAGACAAAAGCAGCAAGCTAATTACATGAATTCAGTTTTTCTAAATGAATTAAATTCTCTTGATGAATTGGGAAAAAAAAATGATTCCATAATTGAAAGACTCAGGTCAGAAGTGGAAATTTTGAACAGATTACTTGATGTATTTAATAGAGAAGATCCTAAAGTAATAAATGAATTAATATTCAAAACTAATAATTTATTAAATCAAGTTCAAGTAAATATTTTATTCTAAATTAAAATTTTTTAAATATTATATTAAATTTATTGATAAGAAAATTGAAACCGATGTCAAAGATCAGCTTAAGATTAAGAATAAAAATAGTCAAATGAATCGCTTTACCAGTGATGTGGTAATTAAAGTAAAAATAACATTTATGTTTTTTCGATTTAATTTTAAAAATTTTAAAAGCTTTATGAAGAATGCATAATAAGACTTGATAGACAGCTTGAAAATATAATCAATCAGATAAACGAGTTGACATCAATAAAGAAATTTCTAGCTCAAGTTGCTTCTGATTATAATCAGCAGTCTCAGCGTTCCTCTTCGTCATCTTATGGTAATTTTCTAGTCATTTTTTTTAATTAAAATTTAGAATATGAAATTTAAAATAAATTTTTAGGTTATTCAGATTCGTATTATTCATCTTCAAGCTCGGAAGGATATTACCCCAATTATCAAAATTATCATACCCGAAATAACTTTTATTATAATCCTCGTCCTAAGTAAGAAAATGAAAATAAAAATTTTACATGTTTTTTTTTTCAAATCACTCTCAAATTTGACTAATGACCATTTTTAGAAAGCTTTCCAGATTATTCTAGTTTTTTCGATTTGGTATTTTTTCACAATTGAAAAACTTAATTTAAATTGAGATAAAATCTTAAGAATAATTTTGTTTTAATCATAACAATGTAATAATTTGTTTAAAAAAATCAAAAGGTAATTTTTTTTATGCTTTTAATTTCAAGTCATCGATTTACATAAATTTCAAAGCCTTTCTAAATTTTACTTTGGATGAATAGTTAATTAGAATCTTATAAAAACTTTGATTTTTTTATTTAAACTTAAACTTCTTGTATAAGATTAGAAATGGAAGTTGACTCTGAGTATGTGGTCAAAAAAAAAAATTATATATTTGGAACAAATAAAATTCTAAAATATTATCATTTTAGCTATCCATCACATTTTTATGTGCATCCGAACACAACTTATGTTGAGCAACCAACTGCTTATTATTTTACCTATAGAACACCACAGCAATCAAATGTATTTTACGACACTGTTACTGGACAGTATTTTTATCGCAAGCCACATGTACACATGCATACTCATAGCCATCCATATCCGACCAACCAATATTATTCAAATCAAAATGGTGCATATCAACCAAACTCGCAGAATTTTTTCCATCCAAACTCTGAGCCAACCAACGAGAGTAGACCGAACGGCGGTGCTATAATCACCGAAGTTAGTGATGAGGAAGAGGATTACCCAAGAAATGTATCTGATAAGCAGAAAGATTATGTGGATGCTATTAGTCTCAAGGGAGATGAATAAACTTATGATATATTTTATTTTGTCATTTTAATTTTATATACTTAATTAGATTTCGAACAATAATAGAATTAAATAAATCTTTATTAAAAAATTTTTGAAATTTTTAAAAAAAGCGAAAATTTTTTTTGAACTTAATTTTAAGATAAATATTTGATTAATATTAATTAATTCCAATCTTGAACAATCAGTAAAATTTTTAATCATAATATCTAAAAATGGAGCTATTTTTTAAAGACTTATCCAAAAATCGATGTTTATCAAATTTTATTTAAAAGAGATAATGATTATAGCTCATAAGTGGCAATCGGGTTTGGAAAACTATTTTTCTATTTAAATTTGTCTATAAAAAAATAGAAGAATCAATTTTATTTATTATTCTTAAATTATAAAAATAAAAAGAATAATGATAACATCAAAAAAATCGAATTTTAAATTTTGGAAATAATTGATTATTCAAATAATTAAAACTGTTAAAAGCAAATTTGTTTTAGTCTTGAAAAATATTCATTATCTCGAAACTAGCTTTTGAAAAAAAGAAGATCAATCTGTTCTGATAGATAGATATATTTATTTTTAAATGGTAAATTGCATTTTGAATTAAGATTTTAAAATCATAAGCAAGTTTCAAAGAGTTGAAAATGATTAATTAAAATAAAGTATAATTGATTATTTTGTTTAGTCTATTGAATATTGTGTGATTCTTCCAGTAGAAAATTTTTGAACTGATTATTCAAAAATTTATATTTCAAGTCGCGTGTTTTAAGGTATTAAAAATGTAATATTTAATTTTTTGATTTTGAGTTTCTAATGAGAATAAAAATTTTTATCAACTCAATTTTCATTAAAAAAAGGGCTTGAGTAGAATTAAATATACGTGGCTCTTATTTTCTCCGATAAATGAGATTAATTTTAGAAAAGGTTTTTAATAGGTTTTATAAATTTTAAGACTAGATAAATGTAGATTAAATGAGAGACTAATGAAATATGTTGTGTGACTATTTAAAGATGAGAATTTTGAAAATTTTCATGTTTAATCAACTCGGAATACAATTAGAATCCATGAGTCCATATTCCAATTATTCTGGCTTCTATTGTATGCCGTTTGCTAGTTATAATATTTCATCTAAATTAATCTATTTAAATTTGATTAAACTTTGAAAAAAATTGCGTGTCGAAAAATTCAGAATTTAATTATAAAAAGATAATTCTAAAAATTAAAAAAGCATTGATAGAATTATTCTTTTCACTAACAGCTTAAATAAAACTTGTTTATAGAAAACATAATTTTTTTCAAATCTATTTAACTTTTTATTGATTTTTTTTAATAGAGAAACAATATTAAATCATGGATATTAAATCATATTTTAAGATAAATTTTAATTTTCTAGCGAACACTTAGTTTAAGCATGAGCTAGTTTAAGGCATTTTAAGTTTTAATTTGAAGCAATCTTTTAGGATCTATTACAAAATTATATGATTAAATTTTTTTACTTACGAAACGCTTATTCATTTATTTAAAGTTTTCTTCTACAAAAACAATCTTAAATCATGTTAATAAAATAAAATTTTTGGCTAATTTATTGTTGTAATATTAAATTATTTTATGCTTTTATCATGATAAAATTTTAGAAATAGAGATTAAGCATTTGAATTTATTTTAAGAAACAAAATAATAAGAAATACCTTTTGATTTAATTGATAAATTGTTTTTTTTTTTCAATATAAAATAATTCTTATAAAATAAATATTGATGGCTCTAAAAATTTATTGAAGGAAAATTTAAATAATCATCTACTTGTTCTTTTAAGCTTTTAACATTTCTTCTAACATTTAAATTACAACTTTTAATTTGGTTTAGGTTGCTGATTGGAATTTTAAAAATCCAATATTAATAAAGCTTAATTTAAAATTTGGAAAGAAATCCCTATATAATTTTTTTATCTGTAAGGTATTTGTTTAAAAATAATAGTTTACTAAAATTTTTAAATCCAACCATTGACTCATGCCAAAGTTTTTTAGTTTTTGATTGAAGCTTGTTTTTAATCGATAAAGCTCTTTGTTTAAAGGGATACATTGAGGTTATTTTAATTTTAGCTTTTTACGAAATTTGATTAAATTTAACTTTTTGTATAAATTAACCCAAAAATAAGTAGACGAAAATTTTCAAAAAAATTTTTTTAACCTAAAATTTCAGACTTTTTAATTATCAATGCTACCGGGAATTGAATTTTCTAAAACCTTTTGTAATAACTAATTTGACATTTTAGGACATTTGATCTAGATTTACCGGAATTAATTCGAACAAGCGGATAAATAAAACTGATTTTATAATTTCATTGTCTGCATTAGAGGTTTTTTTGGTAAGTTAAATGATTCAATTTTTTCAAATTAATCTAGTAGAATGAATAATCAATTTTTAATTCTACCTTCAAATGGTAAAAGGATAATGAGTTCAAATGAAAAGTTTTATCTCTCATAAAGTTACTTGATTTTTTTTTCTAGATTATTTAAAATTCATTAAAACACAACCCGCAGTTCTATAAAAATTATCTATCTCGAATTGATCTTACTCTATTATGCTAATGCAAAGATAATAAACAAAATTTCTAAGATTTTATTGAAGAATTTGATTTTTTTATAATTTTTTTTAATTTAAAAAAGTTAAAAGTTAAACTAATTCATTTGAAAATCCATAATCTGATCTTATTGTTGTTTTTAGCTCTTCGTTGTGGTGGAATATGTTAATTAATTGAAGTATTTAGAACAAATAACGAAAACAATTTTTAGCCAAAATTGATTTTCTTTTAAGCTCAATGATATTTGTTTGTTTTAAAAGCCAAGTTTAAAAAAAAGAGCAAAATCTCTTTCAAATAATTAAAAAAATAAAAACATACAATCGAATAAATAAAAATTTTTAAAATTACAAAATTCTATTATTCTATTTTATAGCGCATTTACGGCTTTGTTTAGTGCTCTTTTAACTATATTAGCTTTATTTTATCTTCAATCTAACACCATTAGCATGTTGAATATTTGAATTTCAATTTAAAAAACTTAATCTGTTAGTATTTAAATAAAAATTTTACAAGATAATCTCAGCAATAATTTTTCGTAATGCTATTTCAGCTCAGTTGAGATTTGAGCCTAGGCTCTTAAAGCAAAAATTGTGCATGGTTTTAATTTAAGTATTACGTTTGCAGTTTATTTTAAAAATATTTACAACTAATATGTTAGATATTTCAGACCAAATGCTTAACAAAAAAATATCCTATTATTTTCGATAATTGATTTTTCAAATTCCATATTTTATAAAGCAAGTGATTATGTTGTTAATTTTTCGAATTCTAGGATTAAGATAAAATTTTAATCTTAACTTGAAATAATATGTTCCTTTTTTTTTAATTTTGAATAAGAAATTTTCGGAAGTTTAAATGTTCTCTAATTCAATCAGTCTACCAAAGCAGTTAGACAGAATTCATCACTTGAAGATTAAACTAGCGGATTTTGTTTGATAAAGTGTCTAAGCTTATTGATTGTTTGGAAAGAAATTGGCAAATATTTTTAATATCAATAGCTATAGATTCTGTTAATTTTCAAAATAAATATTTTATATTCAAGAAAAAGAGTTAGTTGTGTGCTAAAATGGCGGATTACGTCATTTTTTAAATATTTCAAATATTGGTAAAAAATAATAAATTTTAATTTTTTATCTATTTTGTTTGCCGAACTTTTCAAGCTCTTGTTAATTTTTCAAAATGAAAATTCTTTCAATTTCAGCCATTTATGCAATATTAGGATTATGTATTATTTTTTTTAAGATAGTATGATAGAAAAAAATTTTCAATTATTTTCATAAAATCTTCTTTTTCTTACTCTGGGATATCATTTGAATTTTTTTCTAATAATTAAATTTCTTATTTAACTCAAAAACGCTTTCTTTCTTCTGATTTTGAAATTTATTTTAATAAGATTATTGTTTTCAAGATTGTTTATCTTTAGGATCTAAAAACTTATCGTGTTCATTTTATTTTTCTCAATAATAAAACAAGATTGGAAAAATTAATTTTAAAATTTAAGACTATTTTTCGTTTGTATTTTGCGTAGATAAATATAAAGTATAGATGATAATAATGAAAATTATTAAAATTTAAGCTGTTTACTATCAAGTTATAAAATTGATTAAATAAAACAATCAACAAATTTTCGAAGTTAAATTGAAATTTTATTTTATTAGCCGATAAATTTTCAAATTTTACTAATTTAAGAAATTTTAATTGTTAACCTGAATTGCATACCTTTGTTAATAATTAATGCATGAGTAAATTTTAATTAATCATTTTGTTAATTAGATTAAAACAATTGTAATATCAGTAATATTAAAAAGATGTTTTTTTTTAAATTTTTATAATGATATAGAATAAAATCGATACCATCTTGAATAAGAGAGTTAGTGAGAACAAAACAAATTGAAGAACTCTCGAAAAATAATTCACTTAATCGAATAAGAAAATACATATAATTTCAATTTTAATTTTAAGTTTTTGTCGATTTTTAATATTTAAAAATTTTCGAATTAATACAAAGAATTGATTAAAAAGCGGAAATTTTATGTTGAGGAAAAATCGATAAAATTTTTCTTTTAAAAAGTTCCAGAGTTTCGTGCATGGACCGATCTATTAAAGGCTTATTAAGCGATTCAAAAATCGATTCTAAGTCTGAAATTCGAATCGTTAAAATTAAGTCTGAAAATTAATTGAAATCAATTTTCAGAAACTAAGTTATTGAAAAATGAGTTTAAAATTTTTAAAGCTTAATCTAATTGAGAAAATTCCAATCGAATTATGGCTTGTATTGAGTTTAAATCAAACTTTGTTTCTCTCCATTTGATTACAAGAAACATCATTTATCTGAAATTTATTTTATTTAAGATTAAAACTTAAGTTTAAAATTGATTTCGAAATTACGACGTCTAAGGCCTCAGCCTTTTCTAATCAACAAAGTTATTTTTCAATTTGATAATAGTTTTGCCATTATCTACCATTTAATTGTCATTTAAATGATTTAAATTATGAGAAGAAGAAGGAGGATGAATATGCACCAAATCTTGGACAGTAAAATTATTGTTCAATTAATTTCTAAGTTTTTCTTCATCTCTACTAGCTAATAAAATGAATATTCTTTTTTAATTAATTATAATCATTTTTTGTTTAAAATTAACTCGGCATTTTAAGTTTTTAAAATTATGAATTATTGATTTTTAAGTTTAAACTATTTTTTTTGTAAACATAATTAAAATTTTTAGTAAATACTCGGCTCGATATTTTAAAAATATTAAATTGTTTAAAGATAAAAACCAATTATTTTTCAAACAAATTAAATAATGAATATTGGTCTTATCCACTGGGGACTAGAAGTTTGAAAAAAATTAAAAATATTTAGCAAAAAGAGAGTTTCGGTAAAGCAAAATTAAACAATCATTTAGACTTTTAACATTATTTAACTTAGTTTAAAACAAAAAAAGAGGAAAAATGCTCTTAATTTATAAATTTTGATTGTGAATTTAAATTTAATTATTTGTATACAATGGCTCAGAAATACAAAAAGGCTTAAAGTCAAATTTAAAAAAAGCAGCCGTGTTTATTTTAAAATTTGCTAGTTTAGCTTGAAAAAAAATCTATTTGAATCGGAAATTTGTATAAGATAAGATAAATAATAATTTTTAAATTCAAATGAAACTTTTCAAATATTAAAAGTAAACAATCGAAATCAAATTCGAATCAGTGGTTAGCCTATATTTAATTTCATTTGAATCCACCACCCTAGAATAATAAAAAACAAACAATAAGTTCGATTTTTTAGTTAAATACCGAATATATCTATTTGGTTTATTTTGGCATTAAAGCGTGATCAATAGGATTTGTTTTATGTCTTGAATTTTTAAGTCAATCAAAGCGGGTTTTTATAATTTTTTAATTTAAATTAAGTATTTAAATTTGAATTAAAGCTTAGAGTTAGAAAGCTAACATTGTTCGTCGAGTTTTAAATCCAAATCCGGTTTAATTATAAAGATTAAAAAGCAAATAAAAAAAAGAGTGTGCTAAGAAATATCTTTTTTTTTCCTTTGCAAAATTTTCAATTTATTTTAATTAAAGTTAAATATGAAAAATTTTCAAAAAGCGAATATTCAATTTTGCTTCCGTTTTCTCGTTCATTTTCAATTTAGTTTTCTTGCAACTAAATTGCGAGCACATAAATTATATTTCAAATGATTAAATTATTGATTAGTTTTTTTAAATCATGGGAGACAGCAAGCATCTGCTAAATTTAAATTATAATTTTCGCTTTAAAAATAAAAAACTTTTATTTATTAATTTAAATAAATAAATAAATGAAATTTACTAATGCTCGATTTGAAATTAAATTCTAGAAGACTTATCGAACAGATACAATTACTTTCGGATGATAATTATTTCACAGACTTTTTTTCTAATTTAAATAAGTTTCGCTTTTTATACTTAAATTATAGTCTAAAACCTCACAATATCATCTAGTTGTTTATTTCATTACTATTATATTTTAATTTATCAAGATAACCTGAAATTCAATACAGGAATTGTTTAAAATACAATGAATAAATATAAAATCAAATTAGAATTGACAATTAATTAGCATTAGATAATTTAAAAAAAAAATTGAATTTTTTCAGATTTAATTTTTGTTCTAGAAACAGTAAACATCTTGGAGAAATTCAAGTATTCATTAAGAGACTTTTAAGTAAAACTTTATATCATTTTTTCTAATTAAAAGATGTTGTCTCGTCTTAAATAAGTATTTAATTATTTAAAAAATAGCTCTAAATTTTAATTTTTTTATTCCGAACAAAAAAAATTTTTTCGATAAAAATATCGATTTTTCTAAACAAACAAAATTCGAATCTAAGTTTATTAGTTTATTGGAATTTTTTTCCAAGTTTGATTTATTTTTTAATTAGAATTAAATTTCAAAATGTTCATTCAAAGAGTCTTGTTTAATTTTAGACTTTTGAATATTTTAAGTTTATAATTAAGTATCGAATTTAATACTGAATTGATTTAACAATAAAATTTTAATGACCACTGTTGAAAGTTAATATTTTCGACCAGTCTAGATCTATTTTTAGATTAGATCAAATCTTATCTCGTATAACCGTCTTAAATTTGATGATTTTTTTAATTATTCAAATAGTGGCCATTTATGTACTAACCGATTGATTCTGTTACATTGCTAGATGCATGTGTTCGCTCTCTGTTGAATTGGCATCTCGGGATTTCGGTGAATAGAAACCATGCAAGCCATTTAAATTAGATAAACACTTATATTTTAAAATAAGTAAAATTCAATTAAAAATCCCTAAATAAAAGATTATGGATTAGGAAGCACGTCAATTTGCTTGTAAACTAATCTAGCGCTTTTAGGCGATTTTTGTTCAAGACCACTCATTAAGTCTTTAGATCCGAGTATGTGCTTATTAGAATTTTTTTATTTGATTTGTTTTGAAACATGATTTTTAATTGAGTAAATAATTTTTAATTTAAGTTTAAAAGAAATTATCTTAAAGGGAAAAATGATCAATTAATCTAAAGAAAAGAATTTCCTTTTTTGCTCTGTAGCTTAAGATTAAAATATTTTTAGTTATTTAAATTAAAAAATCTAAAAAATATCACACACAATCACTCGAAAAAAATTATCTTGTTGTTGGCAAATTTAACACAGGAAACAATAAAAATCAATAAGAAAAAAAACTCTTTAACTATAATATTTAACAAATTTTTTTCAATTTGTTAAAAAAAAAAGATTTCGTTTTAAGCCGTAAATTTTCGTGTCATTCAAAAAATTTCTAGTTATAATTTAATACAAATATGTTTTATTTTTTTCGAACAAAATAATCAATTAAGCTTCAAATATTTACTTTTGGGTATTGCGCGGGTATACCATGCCAAAAACAAGTTAATAGAAATGTGTAAAATTTCAAGCTACAATAAAGAATGGTTATTTGAAAATTATCAATTTGAAATTTTGTTTACATTTAATAGAAAATAAACTTAAGTGTATGTGCTGATTGTTCGGTTTTAAAGTTTAGCTCTAAGTTAAATTAAGCAAACATCTTTAGCATAGTTTGTCCTAGATAAGAAAAGAAAATGTGCCAATCAAGATGTTTTAAATTTTTGTCAATTTTTGAATAAAAATGGCTCATTAGTGAAAAGAAAAGATTTAAAAAAAATTTCTTAATCACATTAATAGATCATAAGGGCACATTTTGTTTGAATAACGGGCGATTGAGAGGAAACTAAAATATTTTTATATATATTTTTTTTGATTAATTTTTTATTTTTAAATGGTTATTTTAAACTAAAATATAGCCAACAATTTTATTTATTTGGAATAAAATTTAAATTTTGATTGATTGTTGTTGTTGAAAAGCGAGAAAAAAAATTATTTTTTAATATAGAAATTTCTCATTATTTTTTCATATTATTTAGGAAATTAGTTTTTTATCAAATACTAAATTTATAATTTTTGATTTCGGCTCTCGTACTTTTGCTCATAACTGTGAGCTTTAGAGCATCCGTTTAAGGTAGTGATTGTAAAATTAATTTAATTAACTGGCGTAAATTTGGCATTTTTGTTGTGGTCTATGTAAACTAAGATAATTATTACTGAGCCTAGAAGAAGATGTAAAGACTAGACTTTATATTGATACTTGTTTATATTTTCAAGTTAAGTATCATCCAATATCAGCTACCAAAATGAAATGTATAATTTAAAAGCACTTAGAATTAAATTTTTGGTTATTTGTAGAATTTTAAATTAAAATCCAATTTTAGAAAAGCGATCAAGATTTAATAGGGAAAAGAAGCTAATAAATAGCTAATAAATAATAGAAAACTAGCATTCATAAAGCATAAATATCGACTGCTTTACTAACAAAAATAAACAAGCGATTTATATAGATTTTTTATTTAAAAAAAATTTGTGTTAAATAATTTAAAATATCATTAGGCTTATCGTTTTGATAGAATGGCACAATGCCGAGAACTAACAGAAAAATCTATAATAAAAATTTAATAATAAATGAATCCTGCTAAGGCAAAATAAACTTCATTTAAAAACAAATTGTTATTTATCTTAGAAAATAATAAAATGTTTAATTTTTTTTATTTCGCATATTTTTTATTCATTTTTGCAAATCGAGCCAACAAAAATAAAAATCAAAAATCAATAAATTTTAAAATAAAAAAGATAAAATCTAAAATTTGTTGAAAAGAAAATTAATAATAGGAAAATATCTATCAGAGTTAGAAAATAAAGCTGTATGCAAATAGTATGCGCAAAGCTAATCGAGGCAGCAGTTTTCTCGCTAGTGGATTTTCTAGCTCTAGCACCGGACTGATATTAAAATTTAACTATTTTTAATAAATTTCTCTTTATCTCAGTTTTCTAATCTAAATTTTATAGTTTTATGGAATTTAATTAAATATGCTTAAATCTCACAAATGATAGAGAGCTTTACTTTTATTTCAAATTTTTGGTTATCAGTTGCAATTAATAATGGTTAAAATCGCTTTTATATTTGGCTGATTTCTCTACTCTATTTTAGTTTGATTGATTTAATATTTCAATCATTTAATTTGAAAAATTTAATCTAAGATAAATCATATAAATTAGTTTTAATCTCTCAAGTTGAATTTCGAAGAGCGATTTTCAAAAAAAAATTTAATAAAAATTTCGAAACAGACATAACTGCATTTTCAGGATTAGGTTTTTCTCCAGCAGATTATTTTTGCTTGAAGAATCTTCATCAATAAAAAAGAAAAAGAATTATTAGATTTTAACATCTTTACCTCGAGCTAGATTCTATTCAAATAACTAAGTTTTAAGCAATTTAAATTAGAAAATTTAATATATATGATTAAAAAGTCGCTAGTGGATAGCGAGTTTTTTCAATTAATCATGTTTGATTAGCAGCGTTAGGGTTTGTTTTGAGAATAGCGGAAATTCGGTCTAAAAATGTTAATTTAAATCAGATTGTGAGTGAGTCGAATTCTTGATATTTAGATAAAGTAGAAAGAGAAGAATATTTTAATTAATATTTAAAGTTAAATTAAATTATTACGGGTCTAGATTTTTGCTTCTATTTTAGTCTATAAGATGCAGAACAAGAAAAATATTGATTGACCCGCAAGAATATCGATCTAGAACAACAATGCTAAACTTTAATTTTTCTTTAATTAATGTCTGAAAATAAATTCTTTAAAATAAAATAAAACTTAAATTTAAACAAGAACTAAATAATAGATAGGATATGATAATTGATTTGGGGAATTAGAATTCCATCCAAATGCTTGATTTAGCATTTGCAAATTGAATTCTCAAAATTTTCCAATTTTCTTCTTTAAAAAATAAAAAAAAGGTTAACAATTCAAATATTTACTAATTTTCTAAAGATTAAATAAATAGTAATCGTTAAGAAATGTTTTTTTGTATGATGAAGAGAGACTAGCTCGCCTTAGCTAGTCTCCCAATAGATTAAGATATTACCGAGCTGACTAACTGGCTTATCTCTAACTTAATCATTTATTTATAAAATACCAATCGAAAATTAGAAAATTTTATTTTGTTTAAATAAGTCTTAAATTTAAAAAAAATTAATTTAATTTTTTTACTTAGCTTTTTTGTATTCGATTGTTAATCTTTTTAAAAATAAAGACAATTTATGTCTAGCTGAACAATTTAAGCCTAGTTAAAGATTGGTCAATAAGATATAGCTAGAAATTTTTATTTGCCTAAAAAATAAATTTTTTCTATTTATCTATTATCCGTACAAATCTAGATAAATAAATAACTTTAAAAAATTTTTTAAATAAATCTAACAAAAATTAAATAACTAAAAAGATTAACTTTAGTTTTTTTTCAAGTAAAGTAAAGGGGTCAGTTAATTTTTCCAAGACGAGAAATTTAATTATTATCTTTTTTCAATATTTTGACTAGATTAGACTAGTTTTAACATTTAAAAACACGAAATTTTGCATTCAGTCGCAATATATGACCAAACAGCTTTTAAAACCAATTTCAATTAAAGCAAAAAAATATCATTTTTATTTCAACTTAATGTCTATAGAGACTATTTACCTCTTCTATTAAGGAAGAAAATTTAAACAGCGGCACGCACAGAGTCACAAGGCTGTTTTGCTTTAATTAAATTAGAAAAAAAATGTTAAGCCAATTAAGTTTTGCACGAGTACTCCGAGCGGATATGTTTCTGGGTGTTGACTTGATTGTTTGACTTGGAAGGATGAAAGTTTAATTAATAGGAAAATGTTATCTTTATTTATTTATGAATATTGACTGTTTACGCAACCCGCGGATTAGCGTTTGTGGACTAAATTAATTTTTTGTTTTAACAAGAATTTAAATTTTAAGTGGTCAAGCCCATGTGATGTGTATGGCCAATTAATTAAAATTAACAAAGCTAAATTTTTCGATTGGTTTTGTTTAATTAGCAAAATCCCCGCCTATCTAAAATAAAAAATTAAAATTTCTTATCTATCTATTTAAAATTGAAAATATTTTTTAAATCTGATTAGACGATAAATCTTTATCGAAGCAAACGAACTAAATGGAATTAATTAAATTTGGTATCGAATTGCATTCGATTTCAAATTTAAGTTTTTTTTTAAAGTAATATAAGTCTTTTCCTAGGAGAATATGAATCAGAAACGGCACGAGAGGGCTTAATTTATTAAAATTTAGACCTAATTAGCCTGGAATAATTTTGAATTTTTCTTAAAGCTTCTTTACAAAATTTAATTAATTTTATTAAAAAATATGTACAGATAAGATTTTTTCTAATTAAAAGCGTTTTCAAATTTGTGCCCCCTCGTACTAGTTTCATATTTCTGACATAGAAAACACCCGAAATCAATCAAATTGATTTATTTATCTTCTTAGTTTTTTTCCTGTTTCAAGAATCTCAGATTTCAATCGTGTGCTTGATGCGAACGATTTAAAGAACTTTTTTCTCTTATTTTTTTTTGTTTTTTTTTATTTTTTTTATTTTCAAATCCCTGCTGAATGTTTATACTTAAATTTGTTTACAAAATTAATAATCGAAAACTTATGTTTTAGATATTATTTTTTATTAATGTCCGTGCCGAGGCGGATGAACACTGAAAAATGTTTTAAATTAACCGTTGGAATCAGTGATTCAGAAAATGAGAAACAAATTTTTTAAGATTTTCTAGGGGTTTGTGCGTTATCTCTTTTGTTTACGATTTGAAGCCACATGCGCTTATCCAAATTTAAGATTTAATTAAAAATTCATTAGAGTCTGATAAACCGAATCTATTGAGTTCATTTAAAATTTAAAATTTCGTTCGATTGGAAATTTTTTTTTGAACTTTGGCTAAAAAAAATTACCAACACATTTTTCGAATTAATTTAGTCTAATTTCAATCGAATATGTTCTTAATTAATTTTAAGGAACTTGAAAAAATAATCATCGTTGTCTAAAACTGACCGCCAATGGTCAAAACAATTAATTTTCTACAAAAGTTGATAAGTTCAAACTTATTGATTTTAATATCTATAGACATGAAAATTGATTAATTAAATTTAAGTTCAATAAATTTGAATATTTATTATTTCTGAATCTTTTCCAATCGCCTGTCAAAGCGATGAACTGCTTGAATAGCTAATTTAGATGACAAGCGTTTCATGTCTCCACAGAGTCATCTAATTTTTACTTGAGTGATTTGCTACATTACTGGACATTCGACCACGTGACATTTTAAAAAACTTCAAAGTCTTTCTTTTCAACAAACTCTAATTACCATGGGCAATTAGCTAACTAATGAATAAACAACATTTTATCACTGCCAGCAGTTAATTAAGATCATTAAACTTAAGACATTGAAGCAACAGTGACACATACTAGAAGACATATTTTTGGGCACCATCAATCAAATTGCAATATTTTGCGCATGCTTATAGCCTGGAGCCCGCTGTGACCTGTCAACGGGCCTAAATCAAAGTGGTTACATATAAGCTAGGATTTTTAATATATATTTTTTTAAAAAACAGGAAATACTAATTTTAATAAAAAAATATGTTTTATTTAGCACAGAGTCTAACATCCGTTTTGAAATCTAATACTATTTATTCAATTTGGCATTCATATTGCGTAATCAATAGATAACCATTAGAAAAATTAACATCCAGCAGCTAAATTTACCCATCCTGGTCAATGTAAACTTTAGCATTTGATTGTAATTAAAACAATGTGTAAAAACAAACATACATATTGCGGATGTGGCCAAGAATTAAATTTTAGCTTAGGAAAAAAAAATTAAAAACGGATGCAAGATTTTACAGAATTGAATTAAAAAAAGTGACCACACATTTTTTATTTAAATAAAATAATTATTCAACAATTTAAATTAAACCGAACAGACTGGCTACTTTTAAGTTAATTAATATTTAGTTTGCGTGTGGCGAGCCAAATTCTAACGAACAACTAACTCCAGTAGCCAGTCAGGTTCGCTTCAGGAAATCAAACATAAAAAAAATTTCTCTAAACAAGATTAATAACTATAATTATGATTAAATAAATCCCCCTAGTATAGGAACAAAGAAATCGGTTTTTTATCAATCGAAATCGATTAAATTTTAATAAACTTAAATTCACGCGATTTTTAAAAATCGATAAATTTCGCTCCTGTGAACAACTCTTGCTGAAAATTTTGATTTTTTTTCTTAATTTAATTTTATTTTTTTAATTTTTATCTAGAAGTGTCTTTTGTTTTTTGTTAATGATCGAGATTATTCACAACGAGCTTTGAACAAATTAGCGACAATCTTCCAAAATAGAACAAAGTTAAAAATGCACAAAGTGATCGGTTCTTCGACTAGCGGCACTTCGCCATCAGTGAACAACACGCTCAAGAACAAGCTTAAGATGACATCTAGCTCGGCGTCGGACACGGCCAACTCCCAGTTTGACATTAACTCGCTGATGATGGCCGCGGCGCTGATGGCCGCACAGAACCCCTCTCAGAACCTGTTCAATCAGCTAAGACAAGGCGAGGGGTCGGCGATGGACGACGACGAGAGCGATTCCAACTACTTGAACAAGATACGCCGGCTAAAACCGCTGAGCAGCTTGAACGAGAAAGAAATGAGTGAGCCTAGCGACAGCGATGACCTGAAGCAGGCGGCCACTGGGGCCAAGAAGCGCAAGCGAACATTCAACGCTCAGATTAGCAACGCCCAGTTTGACGAGGCCGACGGCGAGGACATGATAGACGAGTCAAATAACGAAAATTTTGACTCTCAATCGCTGCACAAGTCAAGACGCAAGTCAAGAACATCCCAGTCTCATTTGAACGAGTCGTCCAACAAAATGATCAACGACGAGTCCAGCCAGGGCTATGAAGAGGAAGAGGACAAGGAGGAAAGAAATGAGAGAAAGTCGCCAGTGTTGAGCGAGTACGACGAGCAAGAGGACGGCCAAGTGGCGCAAAAGAATGCTTCATTCATCAGCCAGGAGTATACCGAGCCTAGTCAATATTTTGACGAGGAGGACGATGAAGAGACCAGCTGCAAAAAGTCCAAACTGGACGATGGCAGAGAAAAGTGGGCCGCCAAGCCAAACGCTCTCTCGTCAACTCAACAGCAATTGTTTGCCAATGCGATTGCGGCCGCTGCAGCTGCGCCACAATTCAATCAACCCGGCTCCAAGATATTTCACGTGGACGCCTATTGTTATCTATGTAAAAAAGAGTTCTGTAACAAATACTTCCTTAAGACTCATTTGGCCAACAAGCACAAGGTGTTCTTGAACGGCTCAGATTTAAACACTCTATCCGGCGCTTCCATGTCCAAGCTACAAAACGATCTAAATGACAAAAACAAACAAAAAGCTCCCATGAACAACAACCAGAATAGATCGTTTTCGGCGTCTTCGTCGGCGTCGACCAATTCCGAGACGTCGTCCGCTTCCATATCGCCAGTGCCACATCAACAAGCATACCAAAATCATCAGCATCAACAAATGCCGATTAGCAGCGCCAAAATGGCCAAGACACAAGAAGAGCTAATCATGAACGCTTACCAAAAGTTGACCCATAACGACATGGCTCAGAACACAAATGGCATGGTCGAGGACTTTTGCGAATTGTGCAACAAACAATTCTGCAATAAGTACTATTTGAAAAAGCACAAGTTTGACGTGCATGGCATTACCATTGAGAATAACATCAAGTCGTACAAAAAAATCGACGAGCCGACCGCTCAGTCGAATGTGTCACAGTCGGCCGGCAAGCCGGGCCAAAGTTTGCCGCCAAGTCAGCTCCCGGGACAGCATCAGGGCCCGATCAAGAACGGCGTGCAGCCAAATTTCAATTTGTCGCTGTTCGGCGGTTCGCAAGGCGCGCACCACCCGTTGGCGCTGGCCGCCGCTGCCGCCAACATGATGTTCGTCAATCCGTACATGTCTCCAATGATGCAATTGCCGCACGTGCTACCAGTCAATCAATCACAATCAATTCCGCCAAGCACAAACTCAACATCGCCCTCGTCAAACGCCTCATCCAATCTAGAGCTCATGTCCAAGCTGAACGCGGCCAACAAGCACGACCTGGAGAGCAAAGAGCCCGCTAAGGCCAAGTCAAGCTCGGTCACGTGCGACCTCTGCAAAAAAGAATTCTTCAACGAGGAGTACTTGCGCTTGCACAAGCTTAACAAGCACAAAGTAGACATGGACAACATGGAGCCAAGCGAGCAACCACAGCGCCAATCGTCGCCAAAATCAAACGATCTTGGCCACGACAAGGACGATATGGCGAAAAATTTCCTCGCCAATCTAAAAACCCAACAGCAACAGCATCAATTTGCCTCGCAATTTGACGTGTTTGGTGGCAACGCTGCCGCAGCTGCAGCTGCTGCGGCCGCGGCCGCCGCTGCCGCTGGCATACCAACACCGGCCATATTTGGCATTATGGACTCGTATTTTGCAGCCAAAATGGCCGACAGGGTCACGTGCGACATCTGTAACAAACAAGTGTGTAACAAGTACTTTTTGAAGACCCACAAGCTCAAGGTACATGGCATAGCCGAGTCCAGTTCGATGACGAGCGGAGAAGAGGAAATGGGCGAAGTGGAGAAAAATGAGTACGATGAGGAGTTTAATGGTTTCAGGGAGAGTTTTAATCAAATGGATGAAGATAGATTGACCAGTTCGCCAAATATTGGCAAATTGAGCGCTGAGATGTCTCAGGCGGCCAAAAGACCGCCGGCCCTGGCCCGGGTCTGCTGCCACATTTGCCGAAAAGAACTGTGTAACAAGTATTTCTTAAAGTCTCATTTGCTAAACGCGCATCAGATCCAGGCCGATGATGGCTTGATCAACTCGTTGGTTGAGGCTTCGTATGGCGAAAAATATGCCAAATGCGAGTCGGCTCTTTCGCCATCCACTTCAATGAGAAGCTCGGGCTCGAACCAAAAGAGCAAGAGAAACGAGGACATGGACGATGAAGCGCTCCAGGTCGATGAGGAAAAAAATTGTGACGATGAGCACAAAAGCGTGCTTGACTTGACACCCAAGACTAGCTCAAGTGCAGCTGAGTCTGAAATGCAAGCCTTTTGGATGGAGTGCCAAGATGATGAAGAGTGTGGTGCGCATTTTGTGCCATGTATGGTCTATTTACCGGTTAAAAGTAAACTTGCCAATTCGATTACGCTTAAAGTCACTTTGAAGCCTTTGGACTTGGATGCAAAATCGGCCCAAGACACTACCAATCAACCAATGTGTCAAGATGCTGACCAAAATTAAATTTTAAAATATTAACCTAAAAAAATCCATATGGGTATAGGAGAATGAGCTTTTTTAGATATTTAAATCATCGAGTCATATATCCGGATAATTAATTAATTAATTTTGTTAGTGAAATTTTGTAAATTTTTTCCCCTTTTGTTCTTTTCTTTTCTTTTTTTTTTTTTTTAATTTTTTTCGAGTTTATTATTTAAAATTCCTTGATCATTTATTGCGAGAGCATATGAGGACATACAGCCTTGGCTACTTCCGTTCTTTTAACAAAGTAGTCTTGACAATTGTATATTTTATTATATTTTAGAGTTTTGAAAATTGTAAAATTTTTTTTTGTCGGAAAAAAAATTAAAAATTTTCCCCTACTTTCTGAATATTGATCTAAAATGATTTTTTTTTTTATTCGAGTTTTTTTGTGCATTTTTTTTTTGTTTAAGTCAATTCCCTGTATTTCTTATTACTTCCTAAACATCTTAAAGAGTTGTTGAATTGTTATTTGTGAGTATTTTAGAATAATTCCGCATTGAAAAAGAAAAACAGCCACTCTATGCGCAAAATCACTGATATTGTTATTCAATTTTAAAATCTAATCAACCGTAATATTTGAGTCTTAATCAAAATCAAAGAAATTATTATTTTTTTCTATTTTATAATTGTTTTTTTTTGTTTCAAAAACTTGATTATTTATTAAATTTAATTTTTTTAAATTAATTAAAATAAAATTTTAAAAATAAAACTTTTTTTTAAAATTATTCGAAGGCTACAAAGCATACCCTTGCACAGTAAAACATTCATCAAAACTTGAAATTAAAGTTTAGGTGCATTCGACAATGTGAATTTCTTACAAAACTTCCAATACAAAAATAAAAAAAAATTAAGTGACACACTAAAAGTTGAATTAAAAAAAAGCTTAAAATTAAGTTTTAAAAAGATGAAAAATTCGCTTTGGTTCCAAAAATTTTTATAAAACAAAAAATAGAATTTATTTAAAAAAGGAAAAATTTTTATTATAAATGAGAATTAAAGTTTAATTAGATTTTAAAAAAGTAGATATTTTTGATAGCTTATGTTGAACTCTATTGCCAATTTCCTTTCCTTTGGTTATTGAGAGGTTCTTATGCAATCAAAATACATTAGGTTTAATCAGTATTTTTTTTGATCGTTATATTGAGGCTTACGTTTTAAGACTCAAAAACCGGAAGGGTTTTCTGAACCACTTGAATTAACTTATCTTTTTAATTTTTATTCCATGAAAAAGGTATATTTTGCAATAAAAATAAATTAATTTTAATATTTTTTGATTTCATATTGCAAAATGTCTAACTGGATAACTAGTCTATTTTAACATGGGGTTGATTATGCATGCACTTAAACCCGAATTCAAACTTTTTGCATGCATTACTGTCCAAGAGTAAAGGTATTCGGCAACTAATGTGTGTAGGTAATGAGCTTTGACATGTCAACTGGTCGAATTTTACTACCACGACCGTATCGCCAAAGCCTACCAAAGTTTTTGGAAGGCCAATTTTATCCGTCAAAAAATACGGCTAGATGGTAATAGGAGGCATAAATACAAAAAGAAATGACTTAATAACAATAAAAAATACGATGATCTTAACTATTTAAATTGAATTTTAAATTTTACAAATATAATAAAAAGACTACAATTCTTTTATGATAAAGAGTTCAAAGTTGAAGTTTTCAAGTGTTTTAGTGTTTGAGCTTTGAATTTTCAATAAAATGTATTTAATTCATTTAGTTTTTTAACTTAATTACCTTGTTTTTGCATATTTTAAAATAAATCATAAAAAGCTCTGTTTAACTTTTATAATTTTATATAATTTTGATTTATTTCTTTTTTTAATGAAATTAAATAGATGAATCAGTCGATTTATCTTGAAATTGAAAAACAAAAAAGTTATGATTAATCTTGAAAAAATATAGTTATTTTGGACTTATAAATTTATTTTGAAATTTAAGTCTATTTTCAATACTTTTTGCAAATTTTTAGATAAGACTTAAGCCAAAAATTAAGATATTGAATTAAAGAAAATCAAATGTTCAAAAAAAGCAATATTTCTTTTAATTTTTTATGCAATAAATAATTAAAGGATAAACTAAAACAAATAATGGATTTTATTAATCTATAAATAAATTAATATAGTTTGAAAAACTTCTGGTTTAATTTATTATAAATAAACAAAATTTAATTAAATACATTAATCAAAATAATATGAAATTTTAATTTTCTGTCTTCTTTCTAAAATTAGATATTTTAGACCCGCGGTTGAGTTTTGTTTTAGATTAAGCTTTTAATTTGTAAATATATAGGTAAATTCCTAATTTGATAAATAAATACAATTTGATTATTTTTCAATTTATTGCATTTTAATAATTTTTTCTAATCAAATTCAATAACAGTATACTATTAATAATTGAACTTTATAATTTGATTCTTAATGAGTAAAAAATTTTTTTGACACCAAATATTTGAGTGATTTTTATATATTTTTTCTTATTGTAGCTTATTTTGATAAAATTTATTGAAATTTATTTTTTATTGAAAAAGATCTGCTTTTTGTTAACTTTTAGAATACTCATTAATTTACTTAAAGCAATGTTGATATTTAAATCACCAAAAAAAAATCACACATATTGAACAAACCCTAAAAACTAACAAGCTTCATTAAGATTTGATAAATGTCTTATGTCTAAATATCTTGATAATTTTCACGTAGCTAGACTAAATGAGATAAGAATTAAATAGACTAAATAGCCCTAATGGTGTTATATTCATTGTAAAAACAAAAATATAAAAACTAAAGATCTCAAAATTTTTCATACAATATGTCGAAAATTCCAAGTACACCATCAAGTCTATGTAAGCATCAGAACGCCGAAAAAATAATTGAAGGAATTAAAATGCTGCCAATACTAAAAAATTTTGATCAATTGAAAGAGGAAGACAAACGAAAAATATTTCATAAAAAAGAGTTATCTTTAACATTTTCAGACACTAAACCAATTCTAAAAGATCGTTTTAATTCGGTACTCATAGTTTACATTTTCTACGGAATTAGTGCTTTTTTGCCATGGTACTTAATTCAAATGGCTAGTGATGTAATTTTTTATAATAAATTTAAACTCCAAAAATATAATTTTTATAGTTTTTAATCAATGTCAAACTAAATACTCCGATAAGTTCTGGATCTTTTTATCAAATTAAATTTACATTTATATCAGGTGTAATATGGAACGGAACGTTTTTATTCATGACAATTTTAAATCTTATCAATTGCAATAAGTAAAATCTAGAAAAAAATTTACTTTATGAATAAAATTTTTATTAAAAATTTCAAGACGATTTAATCAAATTGACAGAATACCTTTTTGTCTAATTGGTTCAGCTTTTACAGTAGGAGGCATTATAGTTTTGTTAATCTTGGATTCTAAAAATTGGTCAAATTCATTCTTTATCTGTTTTTGTCTAGTTATATGCCTTTTAGCAGGTAAAAATTCTAAAAATGAAATTCCAATTTAGCATTTTTTTTTAAGCTTTTAATGGAATAATTTTTAGTTCATCGGTTTATGCTGCAGCTATGCTTCCTCCAAAATATACCAATTCAATCTTGTTTGGATACATGAGTTCAGGATTAGTTTACAGTTTAACTACAATTTTATTCAAATATTGTAATTTTTATTTTCGCTTAGTTTAAAATTTAAAATTTCACCTTTTTTAGTCGAAATCACAAACGTGTTTTTATCAATATTTTATTTTGTTATTTTTTTTGGATTTGTTTTGGTCACATTTATTGCACATTTTTCCTTACCATTATCTGTAAGCAACTACAAAATTAAGCATTTTATAATTAGTTTTCTTAAAGAACTACTATCGCTACCATTTGGACATAGCCAAAGATCACATGATTGCAAATGAAAAAGCACGAAGAACACTATTCCATATGCCTTATATTCGAACAATAAAACGAGTTAGCAAATTTATGTTTTTTAATTATTTAATTATTATTTTATTAAAAATAGTTTTGGCCTTTATATTTGTGTATTTGGCTTTTGATGTTTACAGCATTATCAGGCTTTGTAAGCTATCAAAAGCAAATTAAGCCTGTGTCAGCAAAATCAAATTATTTCATTGTATCAGGTAAGCAAACATTTTAAATAAAAAATCTAAAATTTTTTAAATTAAGATGAATTTTTTGTTGATATCACATGTGATTTGACATTCTACATGGCTACCTTTTTAGGAAGCTTAACCTGCTTTGCATTCAGAAAGGTATCCTGTTTATTTTTTTTTTTTGAAACTTAATTTCTAATTTAAGCCAAGTATAAAACTGCTACTGGCAGTGTCATTTTTGAAGTCAATTTTAACAATTTGTTTCTATATCTTCTGTAATTTTGAACGAGATCAGCGCAAAAATTTACCTGTTTTGATTGAAAATGACTATGCTTATTGGTTTGGATCGTTTGTTAGCCATTATCTTACTTCTTTGATGGTATGCCTTTTAATGGCCTTTGCTCCAAAGTAAATTAAAGAAAAAAATTGAAATAAAAATTTAAAAATTTTAACTGATAGAGAAATAAAATTCAAATACAAACAATCAGCTGCATTGTTGACAGCATTTTCCTTTATTTTTGGAAGCTTGTGTGGATCTGAGTTTTCACGAGTCTTTGAGGCAATTGTTGTAAGCATCTAAGGGCCACTGTGTAAAAAATCTTTTCTGACTTAATTTGATCTTTTCACCAAGTTAACAATATCATAATTAAATTTTTTTAAGTGTAAATACAAATTTTATGCAAAAACTTGACTATTTTTCAAATATTTTTCTATTTAATTTTTTGTAATAATTTGAATTTTATAAAATCAAATATATTAACATGAGGGATGAATGAAGGTTATGCTATTAATTTCCATTTCTTTACAAATTTATTAAATAAATAATAAAAATAGATGTAAATTAGTTTTCATAATTTTATTCCTTTTTTGAACAAATTAAACGAGTTTAAACTGGTATGTCAAAATTTAACAAGACATATGAACTACTTTTTTTTAGTTTGATGTTTAATTAAATTTTAAAAAATATTTGACCAGTTTTAATTTTTGTAATTTTAATCAAGAATAGGAATTTTTGAAAGAATAAAAAAACGATAAAAAATTCACGTCAGTAAAAGACGGATTGAAATTGAAAATTTGAAAAATTCAACAGCTCGAAATATAACTAGAATACTAATTGATTATAATAGTAATTTATTTAATTGAGCATTTTCACTTTCAGGAATCAATAAAAATTTATGAAATAATTTTTAATTACGTTGGTAGAGTTATGACGGCGTCTTTCCCTACGAAGCCAGTGGACGTTCATCAGCCTCACTCATCCGAACACAAGGCTGCGAACTTGGCTCCTATTTAGACTAGCTTGGAACCACAAACCAAGCGATTCTCTCTCACTTAGAGATAAAGTCTTAACTTAAGGCTTCCAAAGTTACGTCTATCTGCAGAGGGTCAACTGTACAGCAGATTCTCGCTCTTTTCGGATTCTATCTTGGGATGGTCGAGGCCAGCGACGCCCTTATACGAAAAGACTTGGACAAAGACACGTACTCGCCATACAGCTCTTCTGCAAACTACGTGAAAAACCAAAGACTCATACGATGCATCTGACTACCACCACCTTCCTCTTTTTTAATCGGCAGTTATGGTGACTGCTTTTTCTTTATTAAATTTTTTTCTTTCTAAAATTTTTAAATGTTAAAAATCAAATTTTTGTCTAATATGTCTATTTACACTCATTTGTCTAAATTAACTAATTTAGCACATTTAGCCAATTTAGCTAATTTATTTAATTTTGTATTTAAAATTTTTATTAAATTGAATAAATGTTTTATAAAACAAGATGATATACACTTTTATCGGTATGATTCTTATGTACCAATTCAACTAATTTAGTTATTTGATTTTGATTAAAATATTTTTAGAATTATAAATGAAATCCAGGTAAAATCTCAGAAATCACGAACAGATCATTCAAGTCTATTTGTCTATTCAAGTACATAATTAAACTTGAATTCCTGATCTTAACAAAAAAATTTTGTCAAATAATTTGACTTAAAAATCATATTATTTAAAGGAAAATAATTATTGTAGAAACAGTTTTTAAATTTTCGAGGAGCAGACTATTTATTAGAAAAAAAAGAAGCAATTATTATATCAATTTATTATTTAAATCAAAAGAAAATAAAATTTAAAAATATAAAAAAAAGACATATTTCAATTAACCATTGGTTCTTTTGCATTCCAAGTTACTTTCTTCCTGGTGATTCGAAAATTTTGAATCGATTATTAGGAAGATTTTCGTCCTTCTTTCTTTATGTTTCTTTTTCATCTTCGTTAGCCTGAAATACATATAAACTATGACTCGTCAGATTCAAAAATTTCAGAAAACAAAATTATTTTTATTTGGTAAAGTCTTTGATCACCAGAATTTATAGAAAGAGTATAATTTGTCAACAATTTAATTAGTTTTTATCGAAAATTAATTGGAGAATTGATGAGTAAAAACTTATCAAATTATTTTTGATTCTCATAAATTAAATTCAGCTTTTGTTTACAATAAATAAAGCTACTTAAAATTGATTAATAATAATAAGCTACGGTGGTTTATCCCACTAAACGAAAACCCATATAGGGATCGCTATAGTAGCTTTCCGATAGTGCCTCATTCTCTTTTGACTATTACGACGTATTGATTTCGTTTGTTAAGTATTAAATGATTATTATTTAGATAATATTCTCTAAGATACTTGCTTCTCTATAATACAAAATATTATTTGCAAACGAATATAAAATTGTTCCTATAGAAAATATGAGCCTTTTTTGAAAACAAGTCAACAAAATTAAAATATTATTGAGTTAATTAGCTTTTTAAAATTCGATTTTTTATCAAAGATAATTTTATAAAAACTTTATTTTAATTTTGCTTATAAGCTTGAATTTTGAAAAATTATATCATTTGATTTTTGCCTTCAACATTTAACCAAGTCCGCTATCTTTATTTAACAAATCGAAATTTTAAGTTTAAATTTTAGTTTTTTACTTGACTTGGGAAAGCTTTTAAACTTTTTTTCTCCTTTTGTGCAAGTCTGAATTAAACTAACTAAAGTTTTCATATCTAAACTTCCACTTTCCATATCTAATTTAACATTTGTATAATTTGCATTAGAAGATGAATAAAATGAGTTTTTCTTAATTATCATATGATTTAATTTTATTTTTTAAAGATGTAATTTTTATGCTATCTAATTTTTACTATTAATATAAATTTACATAAAGTTTACTAAGTCAAAAAAGTTAAAAATGTTTAATAAAATACTAGGAAAAAAAGAAACTCCGCAAAAAGTTAATTTGAATAAACTTTTTATTTTAAATGAAAATACAATTTAATCTAGGATCAAAGAAAGCCAGTCAAAAAAACAGATAATTCACCATCACATGTAAATTAATCCAATTCAAAAATACAACATATAAAACTATAAATATTTAATATTTAAAGGGCTTTATTTGTCCAATTTGCCATTTAAATTTCGAAAATCAAGATGTTTTATTTAACCATTATTCAAATATACATCAAAATAATGAAGCAGATAACTCTCTTAACGACGAGGAAACACTTGATAAATCTTCTTTAAATACTACAGCCGAAGCCGTATATTTATCTAACTAATTAAAAGCAATTAAAATTTTAATCATTTTTACAGTTATTAAAAAGAATTTCAATTTCTGCAAATGTGACCTCAGATGCAGAATCCATCCAAGACAATCGGTCAATTTTAAGCTTTAATAATGAAATATCTAGTCAGAAGGAACATATACTTGAGCGCGAAATTGCGCACCTAAAAGAAAAGTTAATTCTAGAAGAGCAATCAAAGCTTACAGGTATAGTCATAAATATCTTAAATTTGTATATTTATGTATGTAAATTATCTTTAGTTAACTATGAGCTGAATCAACGAATAGAGGATTTAAATGAAAAAAATAAAAAATTAACAAACGAAAAGTTGAAAATTGAGGAAGAATTTAAATTAAGTGTAATTGTCTTTTATTTGAATAAATTTAAATTTTCAAAATTATTTTCTTTACTTTTATTAAAGCTGATAGAGTTGGATAAAATTAAACAAGAAAATGAAGAAAATAACTCAATTAGAGCAAATCTTTCACAAATACAAGTTTTATTTTTTAATTTAATTTTTTTTCTAATGCTGTATAATTTAAATTAAAAGGAAGAATTTGTCAATAAATGTCAGAAAATTTCTAATCTCGAAAAAGAACTAGAGCTTCGACCAACAGTTGATGATCTGAATGTTCTTAAAAAAGAGATTGTCCAGGTTCAAGAATTATCTGAACTGATCGTAAAAGATAAAGAAAATCAGATCAAGCAGCTATCTAAAGAAAATCAAAACCTTAGCAGCAAAATTGAAAAGTGACTAAAAAAAATTGACTATAAAAAAGTATAATTTTTTAAAAGAATGGACGAGCAAATCAAACAATCAAATTCCGAAAAAAAAAGTGATTCAGAAAAGTGAAAAAAACTTTAAAATTTTGTCTTTTAGCATAAAAATTTAAAATTAAATTAAGATATGACGAAAAATGTGTTGAATTAGAGGAAAGTGTAAAAAAATTTGAACAGGTAATTTAATTAGAATTTAAATTTGCAAAAAAATTAAATATAAAAAGCTAGAAAGAGAAAGAAATGGAAAAATCAGCTATGACTAGAAAAGAACAAATTGAGAAACTAAAACGAGACTTGGAAGAGATAAATAGGAAATTCGTTGATATGAAAAGCGACTGTGACTTAAAGACTAAACAAATTGAGAATTATGTCACACAAATCAAAGAAATGGACCAAGAAAAAGCTCAACTAGCCGAGAACATTACTCAGCTCGAAGAAAAAAAGGCTGAATTAATGAACAAATTGATCAATTCTGAAACAAAAAATGAATCTGAAAATGAATTAGCTGATCTTATTAAGGTAAGCAAACTTGGTATTTTTTAAAACGAATTAAAATTTTTAGAGTATCTAAATAATAAAACTTCTTGTAGAAAAAAGAAGAATTTGAAAACGAGTTGATAAAACTGCGAACCAAAGTACAAAGTTTAAGTGACGAAAAATCAGAATGGCTTGATGAAAAAGTATTCAAATTAAAAATTAAATTATTTACAAAATTAAATTTTTCAGAATAAATATTTGGAAACAATCAAAAATTTTAAAGCTGAAGTTGCCGATTTAAAAAAAATTAATAGCGAATTTGAAAGCAGTAAGTGTAATTTTGAATTAGAAAAGGTAATTAGTTTACATAATATTTATTCGCTTAATGAAAAAATTTTTTTAAGTCAAATTTTCAGGCTTTGATTGATGAAATCAAAAAAGAAAAATCTGTTTTGGAAGAAAAATTAAATGAAAAACAAAATTTGATTGAAAATTTAAAAAATAATGAAGTATTTACAATTAAAAATTATCAATTATACAAAATAAGAGTTTAAATTTTAGAGCTCTTTGACAGATAAGAACACATCCTTGCAAAATGAGAAAGAATCGATAGCAAAGAGCTTAGATGAGCTAAAATCAAATATTGATTTAAAAGATGAGAAAATTAAAGAATTGGAATCTTTGGATGACTTAAAATGCCAAGAATTGGAAAAACAAAATACACAGATTAACCAACTAAATGAAAATATCAAAATTTTAAATGAGTCAAAAACCGATATGGAGAATAAAATACAAAATTTGGATAATCAGCTAAACAAAATTGATACTGACAACCAAACTAAAGAACAAAAAATAAATGATTTGGAAGAACAAAAGCTTAAAATGGAACATTTGGTAAATCAAAAAGACTCAGAAATCAAAAAATTAGAAACAAAGATTGTAAATAGACCTCATGAATAAAAAAAAAAATTTAAATTAAAAATTAATAAAAAGGAAACATTTTTGTCTAAAAATTCTGAATTATCTAATGAAGTTTTATCACTTAATAAAATAATTCAAGAATTAAATTCATCTATTGCCGAAAATCATTCAAAAAATCAACAAGTTATCGCTGAATTTGAAGAGAACGTCGATAAATTAAACTTGGCAATAAATGAAAAAAATAAAGAACTGAATTCAGCTTTGGAAAAACAAGTAGCATAGTTAAATTTAAACTATTAAAGAAATTATATTTAATTTTAAGAACGCGTTGATTGAGGAAGTAAATTCATTAAAAATTAAAGCTAGTGAATCAGCTCAATCTGAATCAGCTTTAAAAGAACAAAATATAGTTCTCAAGTCGGAGAAGGATCAGCTTATTTTAAATTTAGAGCAAAAACAGGAAGAACTGAACAAAACAAAAGATCAAAATGTGAGTTGATTCTTAAAATTGTTGACTGAATTTAATAAAAAATTATTTAAAAAATCTAAGGAGCAAAAAAAACTTGAGATTAAAGAGCTGAAAAGAACAATCGAACAACTTGAGTCATCAATTGAAGATTTTAAGTCTTTTAGTGACAAAATTAAAGCCGATTTAGATAAAAATATTGGTGAACTTGAGAGCCAAAAGAAACAAAAAGTACGCTTGTCAAGTTATTTATAATTTTGCCAATTTTAAATATTCAAGGATGACGCTATGGGACAGCTTTCAGAATCTAATTCCAAAATAGAAGAGCTGGTTCAAAAAGAAAATACTTTCAACAAAAAAATAAATGATCTTGAGACAGATATTACTGAGCTGAAATCCATTGAACAAAAATTAAGAGCTCAATTAGATATTTCAGAAGAAGATATGATTAAAAAGAATGCGGAAATATTTAAAATACAAAAATTAAATGAAGAAATGGACATTCGAATGAAAGAATTAGATAAACGAAATGAAAAATTATCACTGGAAAATGAGGAAATAAAGATTGAAAGGGACGATTGTGACAAAATGCGCCTTGATTTCATTAAAAGACACGAAATTCAATCCAAGGCTCTGAATCAAAATTTAGCTAATTTGAGAAATGAACTTAGACAACATAATGATAAAATAATTCAACTTAATAAGGATTTAGATGTTGCCAAAGGAAGCAATCTGGAATTGGAGGCCAATTTAAGCAATTTGACAGAAGAAAGAAATCAATTACTTAATCGTTGCTTGGAAGCAGAAAAAATTTGTGAAAATTTCAAAATTCAAAATGTCGAGTACAAGCGAAAATTGGAGGATACTCAAGCAGCTTTGCACGAATTGGGACGCGAGCACCAGACCCTACAAGTAAAAATTATAAAAAAATTCCAATTAATTTGATTTTTAATTGTTATTTTTAATGTAAGGTATTGAATCATAGAAAAAGTAACTATAAATGGGTAGATGATAGTCTTGTCAACGATTGTACCCAATGTAAAAAAATTTTCTCTGTTACTTACAGAAAAGTAATTTAATAAAATAATATATAATAAAATAGTTGATAAATATTAAATTTAAAAGCATCATTGTCGTAATTGTGGCCAAGTTTTTTGTCACGAATGTTCTGATTTTACCGCCCAGGTTTCCTCAAGCAAGAAACCACAGCGAGTTTGCAAAGCTTGCCATCTAGAACTAAATCAATAAATTTGTTATCTTTGTTTTTTTTTAACTCATTTTGTATTTGTTTTTTAGATTAGCATTTTAATTTTTAGATTATGATATTTCAGAAACGTTGATAAACCATAATCATTCTATTAATCGCACTTGTTCATGTTAAATATTTTATACTTATTTAAATTTTAAAATGAAATAAACTCATAAATACCAATTTAAGTTTTATTCTGAATCTTTTCCAAACATAATTTAGATGTAAATTGGCAAAAAAATTAGGTCCTACCGAGACTCGAACTCGGATTGCTGGATTCAGAGTCCAGAGTGATAACCATTACACCATAGAACCTTATTAATCAAATCCGATTTAAATTTATCTCTAAATAAGAACTCATTAATTAATTTTTCTGGTCAAAGTAGTTAAGTTTATAATTTTGTTCAAGTGAAAAAAAATTAAAATTAAGTCTATCAATAAAGCTGTTAGACATAGGAAGAAAACATTTTATAACAGGTAGAAGGCAATTTTGAATTTAAAAAGCTTTTTCTTATGTAACAATAAAAAATGCTCAAAGAAAATAAAATTATCTTTTAAAAACACTTAAAAGTAAATAAAAAGAAATCTTTTAAATTCACCAGCCCTCATGCGCAATTAATTCATGCCTTTTTAATTTTCAATTGAGGTTCTTATTAAAATAGTGATTTAAGCAAATAAACTTAAATCAATTGAATTTTTAAAATATTTTCTTTTCGAAATAAAATTAAAAATAATTTTTCAAGAAACTTTTCTTTCCAAAATAGAAAACTCCATAAAAAATCAATATGTTTTTAAATCAAGTTTCAAGTAGCTCGGATAAGAATATGAGTCTTGTTATACGCAACGAAATCACTGAGTACAATCAAATAGGATTTTAATTAAACATAAATTCATTTATTAATTAATTTAAAATAAAGTATTCAAGATTGTTTGGATTTATTAGCAAAACATATTCTCAATGTCACATTTAAACAAGTAAGACAATTTAATAGAATTGTTAAAATTAATAATAATTCTTAAGGCTGAAGAATTACTCGAAAAAATAATAGACAATTCTAATCAAAATCAAATTGAATTTTTGTATACCATTTTGCAGCCATTGTCACATAGAGATTTTTTCTACAATGCCCAGTTTAAATATCCAGGATTTCATTTTCAAAAGATAAGTACTCCTTTTACAAGAAAATCAGTAAATAATAATTAAAAAAAATAAACGAAATAATAAAATTTATTTATTTATTAAGAAAAAAAAAAGAAGATATACAAGTGCTCATATTTTAAAAAAACAAGATGCCTGGCTGATAAATAAAGACTACCAAGTCGAGTAATATTTAAAAGTTTAAATTTAAAAAGATAAAATTAAAATTTTAATAGCGAGAAAATTTGCAGGTCACAAGAAAAAGAATGCTCAATTTTACCTAAAGTGCAGCCTCCTAAATTACCCAATATCATCACAAATAATGAGAAAATAACAATTGATAGCATTTCTCCACAGTATTTATTTTAAAATACTGTTTTAAAAAAAAGAAAGATAATGATTATTTTAGATTAGTCAAACTTCCTGTCATAATCAATCGATCAAATATAAAGGAGTCACGAAAATTAACTTATTTTAAGAAGGTAGATTTTTAATATTTATTTTAAAATGTTTAGTAATAATTTTAAATATTAAAATTTAGACATTTGAATCAAAAGATAATATCAATCTAAAAGAATTTGAAACTAAATTATTAATTAAATTGTATGGAGATGAATTAAATGGTAATTCTAATTTAAACAATTTATTTTTTATAAAGTAGATTTTGAATAGACTATGAAAAAAATTCTTTTTTGCGGATTTTGATTGCTCAACTAGACCCTAGATTTCAATATTTTCTACTTAGCCTTATCCATGTAAGGATCAGTTAAATTTTATCACTTAATATAAGTTAATTTTAGGTGAGAAAATATCGAGACTTTATTTATCTTTTACCTGAGAGCATTTCTTTGAAAATTTTGGGATTTTTGCGGATAAATGATTTGTTAAAAGCTGCTTTGGTGTCAAAAAATTGGACTAGACTTTGCAAATCAGATAAATTATGGAAGCCAAAATGCTTAAACCAAATAATGGGTTGTTTTTTAATCAGAAAAAATACCTAAATATTTACATATTGTTTATTAGATTTAGCGAATTTAGTAAATGAAGATCGAATAACTGATTGGAAAAAAATTTTCAAAAGTATAAAGATATTAAGAAAACATTGGACCTCGGGTAACTACAAACTGACCGTATACAGAGGTCATTCACAAGAGTAAGCATATTTAACTAAGATAATACTCAAACTCAAACTTCTTAGAGACAAAGAGAATATTTGAAAATAATTTATCTTATTAAATATTGACAATATTTGGGCCCATTATTATTTTAGATAATTTTTGAAAAGCTTAAATTGTGTTTAAATCAAAAAAATCTTTTTACTAACATTTAAAGGATATCCTTGTGAAAAAATCTAGTTTTTAATTTGGAAACCAAATTTTGGTTAAAATTAGCAAACTTTGCATGTTCTTAGCATTTTGCTAATGTCAAATCGACGCTTCAATTAAATAACTTTGAGTTTTTGCGTTTTTATTAAATAATTTATAGGAAAATTGTATTAAAATTAAAACTGAGCAACCAAATATAAAAATTTTAATTTTTTATCATGAATTTTTGTTTTATATTATTTATTGTGTTAATATCTAAGTCTATTGTATGTTATCCATCTATTTCACTTACTAGTAAATTAAACAAGAGCAGCCTAAACTTAGATTCTAACTTGAGTAGACCGGGCAGAATTGCTTCTGATGAATCTGAAAGGAAAGTAATGATGACAAGTACAATACCAGCTACCACTGGAGATCATGGATCAACTAATTCAGAAAAAAAAACTGAAAACTTTTCGTCCCATCCAGGCGATCACTCTGCTCGACCTCCTTCATACCAACTTCAACTGCACATGTATTCATACAAACCGAAAACTTTTCACTTATTTGCCAAAGAATTGGGAGTTAAAAAAATACTAATAGGAGTGGAATACACCGAAAAGGGACCTTATGACAGATATATTGTCCGTATAAGGTACCATGGCCATGAGGAATACACAACTAATAAAATGAAAATACACAAAAACGAGACCAATGAGTTAATTTTGAACAAATTTCTTGACGCCCAGTACATAGTTTGTGTGACTTTATTTTCATTAAGTGCTCCGGAATATCCGCCAATAAGCACCAGTGATATGTGTGTAGATGTAACTTCTGGTGAAGCACCGCACATTGGTAGTCATAAAAGTGCCACAGGTCTTTTATCTCCTTTATTAGTCGCTGTAGCTGCTGTTTTGCTTGCATGCATAGCAATTGGTCAAAATTTAAAAGATTTATACAACCAGAGAAAAAAAAACCAACAAATAACAGCTGACTCAACTAAACAAGATATGAAAAAATCCAAGACTAAAGCTAAATTTGAAGCATTGATGCGGCTGCCTGAAGATCCAAAGATGCAAGCAGCAGCACAAAAATGTCAGATAGTAGAAAATAAATCTTTTGACGACTTGAACGATCCGTGCTATGAACAATTAGATAATACAAAAAGATATAGTATTGGTGAATTGGGAGATTTGGATCAGATAAGACAAGCTAGTCGGCTAAATAGTATTGATTTAACAAGCTTAAAATCAATTGATTATCATCTTTCTTGTAGAAAAAATTCAGTTAATTAAAATTAAATTTTATTTTCTAATGGTCAATTGTTAGATTTTTAAATAATAAAATATTTATAAGTTTGAGTTTGAGTTTTTATTAAACTATCTATCTAATTAGGAATAAAATTTTGCTTAAGGGTTTTGTCTTTGACTGTAGACGGAGATCATCTAGCAAGTGGGTGCAAAGATGCAACAATCAAGATTTGGAATTTAACTACTGGTAAAATAAAGCAAACTTTAAATGGCCATTCACGCGGAATATGGTGTCTAAAATTTATCACAAAATATCTTCTTTGTAGTGGATCGTATGACTGTACAATAAAAATCTGGAATTTGAAAGATGGGACATGCTCTAGAACTCTTGATTCTCACAGTGGCCCTGTATGGTCGTTGGTCAAATGTGACTATTTTTTGGTATCGGCATCGCAAGATAGAACTGTGAGTCTTTATTGAGATTTAAAGCAGATAAAGCATCTTGATTTTAAGGCCATTGTCTGGAACTTAAAAGATTGTGATAAAATCAAAAGACTTGTGGGTCATAGAGGAGCCATATTTTGTGTAGATGCCAAAAAAGATTTAGTTGTAACTGGCTCATCGGACAAGGTAATTTCAAAAAAAAAAATTTCTTGAAAATTTAAAGTCATTCGATTTTTGAGTTTGTTAAATTATGGAACATAAACACTGGTGAATGTCTTAAAAGTATCCAAGTGGATCAAGTCGATGGTGTTTCATCTATTTCTTTAAGTAACAATTACATTGCATGTGCATGCAAGCAAACAATAACTCTTTGGAAAATTGGATTTGAATACAAATTTGAATTGGTTCGCGAGTATAAAGAGCACTTTAAAAAAATAGAATCTATTCAACTTTTGAGTACAAATTGGAGAAACAAAGAATTGCTAATCGTTTCTGGCGGAAAAGATGGTCTGGTAAAATTTTGGAATTCTAATGAGTAAATAATAAAAAAAAAAACAACTAAAATTTATAATTTTTTTTCTTAAAACAGATCAAAAAGTATTCACACATTTGATAACCATAATTCCAAACCAGTGAACTGTGTTTATTTTGATGAATTCAAAATTATAACCTCATCTTCAGATAAAACATTAAAACAATTGAATTTTATTTAAATAAAAATTTATTTTAAAAAATTGATTAAAAGATAGGTATTAATGGAAATTCTGCGTTTTGAGGGTTAAGTAAATCGCTAATAAAGCAAACAGTACCAGCAAGACCTTCAAACAAACTAAAAGGTGAATCGGGCACTCGAGCCTCATCTTTAAATTCTTTTGTACTTAAGAACTCTGCAAATTTTCCTGCTCTGTACAAATATTTCTGGTCGTTGGTCAAACGATACAAAATTAAAAATGTATAACCATTACCAGCAATGCCATGACATATTCCTGGACCTTTTCTAAGTAGCCCATACTTCCATATGAGCTCTCCACATTTAACACAAGAATTTAAATATTTTTGGTCCTTATAATGTAGATAGGCTTTTGCCATTAGGAATATTACGCCACCTGCTCCATGACACCAGTGAATTCTCTCTTGGCTGTCATGTCTTGGTTTTATGTGGCTTATTTCATCCATTGCTGTTGGAAAATTTCCATTTGGTTTCTGTAATGAAAGAATAAAATCAACCGATCGCTTTACATATAGATCTGCTTCTGGATGCTGAGCCAAATATTGTGGAAAGCTAAGCAAAATCTGCAAGATACCTGACAAACCATGGGCTGCGCCTAGCAAAAAAGGATTAGAAAAATAAAATTAGCCTTTTCCTACCTAAATATTCAGTGTCATGATAAGCGTACATTAAAGGACTGGGAGAATTGATTTTATTCGAATATAGACATCCTGATCTAATAATTGAATTACAAATTCGATCAATTTCGAATTTGGGTAAAATCTATTTATGCTTAATTTGAATAAAGTTAAAATTAAAAATTAGAATAGAATACCTCAGTAACAAAATATTTCTTAATCAAAAGAAGCCCACTGAAATTATTAAATAAATTAGATAAACAATTTTCTTGTATTTTATTTACCAAAGATATCCTGCCCTTCCAACAAAAAGCTCGTCTGATCCATTAGGCAAAAAGTCTATTTGCTCACACACTCTGGCTAAATTAACATAATGTTGAGCATAACGTTGAGCATGATTTTCTTCGCCAAGTATCTTGGAGGCAATGTAGCCCATGATATATAGACCACCTTTGCCAGATAAAAAAGCGACGTCTTTTGTACCAGAATATGGATTCATTTCGACATATTCTTCATTCGCAGCCATACAACTTTTAACATAATGCTTTAGCTGATGGCTATTATTTTCAAATTGATTATTTGATAATAATTTGTAGCACATAAATACAAGACCCAAATTTCCAGTGTATACTTTGCCATTACAGTATTTGGAACTCGATTTTGGTTTTAGATGAAATAAACATTCGGAAACTTTTTCTTCCATGTATTCTTTACAATAGTTTTTATCAATTAAATCTTCAGCTGATACATTTTGAGAAGGCTTGAAATCAGAATACAAGTTGGAAAAGTACCGAACAGAGTTTTTGCTGTGCATTTTAAAAAGTTATTTAATTATCTTAATAAATAATCTAAATATTTTAGTAAAGACATAATTTATTTTATTTTTTATTAAAATTATAATCTGATATTTAAATTTCAATTTTTGAAAAATTAAAAATTAAAATTTTCCAAGCCAATTCTTTATTAGTGAAAAGGGATGAATGTAAATAACCGCTTGTTGAAATAATCATTTTCTTCTTTAATTAGAAAGGCATTTCTTAAATTAACACAAACAATTTTTATTTCTAAATAATTATTTTTAGCTAAAAATTTAGAATTATAATTTTATCATTGAGCATAAAAATATTTGATGTGCTTAATAGTAGAAATTTTGAAGTGAAAAATAGTTTTTCTTTAAATTATACAATAGAGGCGCCGTGGCTTAGTGGCTAAAGCGCCTGTCTAGTAAACAGGAGATCCCGGGTTCGATTCCCGGCGGTGCCTTTTTTCCAAATATTTCGCTTGGTTAATAAATTATTATTAACCGTAACAAAAAAAAACAAGTTATCTTTTCGATTAAACAAACAAAAAATGTTGAGATTTTTTTAAAATTTTTATTAATGAAAAATTATATTTATATTAAATTTTAAACTGATTAAATTAAATTTGTTAAATTGTTTATTATCATCATAAATCATAATCATTAACAATACAAACATTTGCCTCAAAAAAAAAAAGAAACACATCAATCTATTAAGGAAAGATTATATTTGAATTGTTTGTTTAAACAAAATTATAGGAAGCTAAAATTTCGAAACAAAAAAATAAATTTTTAAATCCTCTTGGGAGACAGTAAATAAACAAAGTTTAAAAAAAGAAAATGACCTGACATTGCCAGATCACATTTCTTTTTTTTTCCATTTAGTAAATAGATTAAAATAATCTTGTTTTATTCAATCTGTTTAATTCTCGTTAAAAATAAATTTTAAAATATTTGTACTAAATATCATCCCAAAAAGAAAATACACACAATAAAAGAAAAAAAGATTTAGCGTTAGGAGCTAATAGCTGACATAGCATAGTCTAAACATTTAACATTATTCGATTTATTTCTATTTCTAGTCTAATCTAAAATCTCCTTTCACCTCCAAGACCATTTTGGTAATAAATAGATTTTATAAATTTTTATTAAATTCCAGTTGTTTAAAAGAGAAAAAAAAATACGAAAAAAGACATTTAAAATTTAGAAATTAAAAACTTGATCTATTTTTTGTATTGATCTTTTCTAAGCGAGCCACTGTATCCGATGCTGGCGCCACGCTGTTTGTCTGGTGGGGGCAAAGACTTGGTCTTGTTGGTTATATCGCTCGGCGAGCCGTTGGTACCAATTGAGTTTATGGCAGCTTGGGTTCGGTTGATCCAGCTATTCATTTCTTGGTCGTCTTTTGCACGGAATAAGTACTGTCCACCGTTTCCTAGTCTAAGTCTGAAAACATGCTCTTTTTTCGTGTAATCTCTAGCTACTTCTACAGAGGCCCCAGTTAGACTCAGCGATTCCATTGGCTTGTTCTATTTGAATAAGAATATTTAAGTTATGGGAAAAAATGAGTTGGTATTTAGGAAAATTACGTTTCGGATGTGCTTTTGGTCTTTGTAGAACTCGAAGCGGTTCGATGAGCTTAGCACGCACAGAACTTTGTCCCATGATCGATTGGAAGCTTTTCTGTTCACTGATTCCCATTCGTGCTTTCGGCTCAATTGACCTTCGAACCTTGACTCATCTCCTTCTAAAGAACAAATTTTATTTTAACATTAGCTTTTGTTTAAGGTTATTTTTTTAAGTTTAGTGATGTGATACTTCAAATATTTAATTTTTTAAAAAATTTAGATTTTAATTAATAAATGTTTAATTATCTTATTTTTTTTAATATAAATGAATTCACATCACCTAGCAATGATAATTTAGAAAATTAAAAGCAAAGATTTTAATTTAAAGCTCTGCGTGTGTGTGTCAGCATTATTGATTTTCTTAGATTTTCTTGGAAGTCATTAAATTTTAAATACCAAGTGATCATGAAGGAGAGTCAATGGCATTCATCGAAAATCTCAAAGACAAAAATAATAGCATAAAGGTAGCGATATGAAGGAGAAAACCGAAAGCCAAACTTTAAGGCACCGGCAAAATTGGGTCAATTTTTTATACTGGAAATAAAATACCACTAAATATAGGCAGTGAATAAAATATCATGTATTTAAAAGAAGTAGTTAAAGATGGAAAGATATTTATCCCTTCATTAAATATAGTCCTTCAAAATTCTCAAATCAAGTCAAAATGACTTCTCTGGTGCTTCTAGTGTTAAGTATGTCGACAGTTTTAAATATCTAGGAAGCGTAATTAGCTAAAATGGAGGCTATCTTAAGCTGACTGACGCATTATCGGCAGTTTTCGAATTTATTTCTATAACTTTTTGAATAAAACTGACTGATTCACGACATAGCCACCGGTCAGTAAAGATTTTTTAAATAAATAGATTTAGTATAGATTTTTTAAATGTCTGGGCAGAATACATTTGGCCTATTCAAAAGACCTTTGTTTTTGAGAATAACAAAGACCAAATGCATTCTTCAAATTAAGGAAAATATGATCTTTAATACTGAGGTCAAAATTACATCTTTATAAAGTCTTATTAAAATCGTTATCGCTACGAAAAATTTTGAGAATCTTCTATCCAAAAGTTATTACAATTTGTGAGCTGTAATAAAGATCAAGGATCAGGCCAATCTGCAACCTTATACGCAGAAGGCGACTTTAATGACTTGTCATGTATTAAGAATGCCAACAGACAGAATTCATTGAGTTGCATTATTTTGGACAACTCTAAGAAAAAGAAATGCAAGAAGACCAAAGATGGGATCCGAAAGAGATGAAACTCACATGGGAACAAGCAGAAATTGGTAAAAAAAGATAGAAAAAGAATATATCAAGTGAATATGTAGAGATCATTTTTATTAGACACACTTTTTAATTTTAAGAGATTAAAAGCTTGATGATTTAAGAAAGCAAATTAATTTAGCATTAGTGTGCACTGGTTCTGTTTCTTACTAAATTTAACAGCGGCACTAATGCGCGACTGTTCCTGTCGTAATTTCTGTAAATTCTCATATGAAGATGGTAGACCAAAACGAGAATAAATTTTTTCTATTCATTTTTGGTTCAAAACATCAAAAATTGAACAAAAACAACTATAAAAAAATTTAAATTACCTTGTCTGGGCAGAGTGCTGGCAGATCCGGGTGATCTGGATGTGCTGGCAACAGTGGCGCCGACTTGAGCTATGGCCTTGGCGGCATCGAACACATCAGCAGCTTGTTGCTGGCGCTCTTTTTCTTCTAAGTCTCGTTTGACTTGTTCTTCAAGTTCACGCTCAGCGCGTTCAACTTCTTCTTTGGCGCGCTTTTCCGCCTCTATTTCATCCACAGTTCTAAACTCTTGCATGTAGGCATGCTTTCGTTTGACATTCAACTCATGTTTTTCTATCTCGCGCGTTTTAGCGTCCTTGCGGTCAGCTCTCAAAAACTTCTCTTCCAATTTGGTCAACTTTCTGAGCGCATTGAACCTTTCCTCTTGAGCAAGTATTGACTTGACAAAAGTTTCATGCTTCTTGATCAGTTGCTCGACTTGATCGAGTGTTTCGCCAAGGTCATCGTTCAACAGATATGGCTCGGCGGCTATCAAATAGTGCTCGGCGACGGCTGCGTCGCGAGCAAATTGATACACTTCCAATATAAGCTCCAAATACTCCCAACGCTCTTTCCATTGGTCATCTATTTCGTCCTTTTTCAAACACAACTGAACACACTTGTCCTTAACTTCATGTTGACGCGGATGAGAACGCGTCAATATCTCCCTGCCAAGGTTGATACAAATGGTAAAATTCTCTGCTCTGGCGTCTATTTCGGCTTTGAGAGACTTGTGATTGTTGATCAACAGCTCGACGCCGCTCACATCTCGCGGCTTATCTTCGTTCATCATTTCTCTCATTTGGGTTTCCATCCACATCATCAAGTCCCTGGCCAAGTTGAAAAATTTGAACAGATCGCTCGAGTCGTTCAGCTGTCGCTTGCGCAACTCGACCATCTGTCTCAAATTGGACCATTCATTCTCCACTTGTGATTCTCTGTCTTTGATTTCTTTGGCTCGGTCGCCGGCATACAACGACACCAATTTGCCAGCTTCTTCTTTTATTTGCAGCACGCGAGCTCCAAGAGTTATTAGTTCATTCTCCTCGAAGAGAGCGTGTCGCCGCTGCAGCTGAGCCACTGATTGAGCATCGCGTCCATGCTCGTCCGGTATGCATTTCTTTTTCTCGTCAATTAGAGCAATAACTTCCTTACAGTCGGAGAAATACTTTTGTAGTTGCCAACTGGCGTCCAGCATTTGTGTTCTGGTGCGAATCAGCTCGAGCAAGTCCTCCCATGATTGATTCAGATTATCGCTCCATTGCGATATGACACTCGAGTCCGCGTGTCCTGCATCTATCAAACTATTGGCCACCTGATTTACCAAATTGATGCGCTCTTGGCCAATTTGCTTAGTGTCCTGTTCAAATTGGGCAAATCGCTCTCTCAACAAGTTAACATGCTCAAAGTCTTGACCAAGCTCGTTCGAGTCGGCCACAATAACTTTGTCAGCTATCCATTGCTCCAAGTCGTCTATGTCTCTGTGTAATACAAACAGTTTAACAGTTTCCTCAAGTCTAATGCGTCTATCATTTGCCAAGTCTTTTAGACTGGCGTACAATTTGTCTATTTGCATTTGACGCTTTACAATCGAGTCTGTGCTATGTCCGGACAGGAGGAGTTGGCTCACGGAGCCGTCCTCGCCCTCTGATTCAATAGCCTGCGAGCACAATTGGCGACTGATCTCGCCCAATTGCTTTATGTGCTCGGCATGGTTCTCTACCTCTGTTTCCAATTGTAGGTGTTTTTTAAGCTGGTTTTGAGCGTTTAGTTCGTCTTTCTTGCTCTCTTGGGCCTGTGGCACATTCAGCTGTGTTTGCGATTGACTCAGCGGCACTGGCACATTGTACAAACCAGTATCGGACATCATGTACAACTCTTGTTCGGCCATCCATGACTCGGCCTCGTTACAATCGAACAAATACTGCTGAACTCGTTGCGAGTTGTCCAATTTAACACGGCGTTCCTCGATTGCCTGCTTCAAATTTTGCCACTCGGACAATAAATTGGCTATGCGATGCTGAAATTCTTCAGAGCGAGGATTTTGCTCGCGTATCATGCTCTCGCCATCCGAGCACACTTGGTTTATGCGCTGCTCGTGATTGTCCACTTCTTTTTGCATGGTGTCGTTCTTGCGCTGCAGCATGTTTACTTGCACAAGCGATTGACCGACATCTGGCGACTTGGCCTGGCGCATTTTCTCCTCAATCCACAACAACTCGTCCTCACAATCGCGTATAAACTGAAATACGCGCTTTTGCTCCTGCAATTCTCTTTTTCTCTCTTCCAATGGTTGAACTATTTTGGAAAATTTCTCCTCTATGTTTATTCGTTTTTCGTCTATTTCGGAGCCCTTGTCCGGCTCGACATTCTTGACCAATTCTGCCTGTTGTTTCAGTTCTTCCACTTGACGCTGTCTAATGACCAGCTCATTTTCTATTTCACGCTGTTTGTCCAATAGCAAATTGGTCGTGGTCAAATCATTTTTGTCCGAGCCGCTGTCTTGTGTACGCTGTGTGATATACTGTATGTGCTTTTCCATCTCTTTGATCCATATGTCTATCGAGTCGACGGACTGTTCGAACAAAATGCCACGGTTGGCATCGAACAGCTTTTCGCCTTTGTCCTTGGTTGTCTCTTGTAGTTCATTCCATTGTTTGTTCAGCTCATCTATCCTAATGCCAACGTCGTCCTTCATCTGATTTCTCATCTGATGGTCTATTTCGTCCTCGCTCAGCTCGCTTTCATCGCTGCTTGTCACACTCTCCTCCACAATGAACAAATTTTGAGCCTCTTTCTCAACCTCTTCCAGTCTGTTCCTATTGGCACTTATCTCCGACTCAAATGCTTTGTGTCTCAAGTACTTCATGTGTATGTTCTTGGCATCTCTGTACGACTCGTCCTGTGCTTGTATTAGCTTGTACTCAAGCCATTCTTTGAGCTCGTCGCATTCTTGCAAAAATTGGTAGTATTTTACCGAGTCTCTGAGTCTGGCAACCACTCGGGCACTCTTTTTCTCATTGTCCAAATATCTGTTCTTAATGTCATCTGCTTTGGCCAATATGGAATCTATTTCACTGTGCTGATCTTCGCCAAGCGATTTAGCCGACAAGGCTATGCCGTCTATTTTGTCTTTATTGGCCCGGGCCGATGTAATAAAGTCCTGGTGTTTTCTGAGCATGGCATCCGCTTCTTCCAGCGATCTTGGCTGCTGAATTTGTCTCAAATAATACTCCTGATTGGCAAGCAATTGTTCAGCTTGTTTGGCATCGCGTTTGAATATTTCCAAATTAAGGTCTTCGCTGAGAGTTAGCTGTCTACTGCGCCACATTTGATCGAGCATGTTCCATCCATTGTCCAACGCTTTCAATCTTTCCCTTAGGAACAGGTATTGTGGATCGTTTACATCGGCCGACGAGCATATCTTGTCGCCATAGTCTTTTAGTCTGGCATAGTCAGGCGCATATCTGTCTATCTCTTCTTTGCTGCTTTGGTGTTGATTGAGCATCTGTTCGGCATCGGACAGCGATTGTGGTTTCTCGCTGCTGGCAACTGCTGTTTGTGTTCTGGTCAACCAGGCCGAAAAGTGGTCGAGTTCGCGTAAAAAGCTGTGCAAATCGGCCGCTTCGCCCATCGACTCTTCGCGTTTAACAAGCAATTCTTTCAAGTCGTTCCACACTTGGTTTATTTCGACCAAGTTTTCTTTAATCTCAGCCGACTCTTCTGGATGATCGCCCTCTAAACTGACCGCTTGTTCTTCCAATTGTTTCTTTTTTGCCTCTATGGCTGCCAAATCGCGCTCCAAGCCGTTCAATTTTCTCTGCGTGGCCATCACGCCGGACAAGTCGTTACCAAATTCTTCAGTAGATTGTACCACTCTAATCTTCTCCTGTATCCAACTAATTGTCTCTTGTGAGTCAATGTGAAACGTTTGCACGCCAAATGTAGAATTCAAATCATCTCGTTTCTTGTCTACCAAGTTACGCAGATTTGACCATTTCTGGTTCAGGCGAGACATGCGCTCTTGTATCACTTGATTTGAGGACAGGTCACCTGTAGCCAACCCGTCTATTGAATCGTCCACTGGCAGCTGCTGCGTTGACGATCTGATCGCATTCTGTTGGTTGGCAACTAGTTGCTTGGCCAATTGATTGACCACGGCTACTTTGGGAGCGTTCGAGTTCATCTCGCGCTCAAAGCCGTCGAATCGGTGTCTTATGATTTCCAAAGCTTCGATGTCCTTGACCTTGTTAGGCTCTAGAGTGGCCAAGAATCGCTCTTTCTCGTCTATCCATTCCTCAATGCCATCTGTGTCATTCTGCAAGCGAATATAGGACAGCTGATCGTTGAGCTTTTGTTTGCGCAATTTGAACATGTCAGCCAGTTCGCTATAGCGTCTGTCCAAACCAGCAAGTCGTTGTTGAACTTGATCGAGCAAAATGTGCAATTTTTGCTTTTCTGGCGACTCTTCGCCATCTTGGTCGAGCTCCAACCGCTTCAAACTAGCTAAATTAGAAGCTTGTTCGTGTATTTGTTGCACTTGCTGCTTGTATTTGAGAAACTCATCTTCCAAGTCTTTATGCTTTTTGAGCAAGTTAAGCACAGTTGCCTCATCTTTGTTAAAGTTGGACAGATCATCGGTGGCCGACTGGCTCAATAAGCGGCTTAATTCGTACAAATAAGAGTCGACATCCTCGGCATCCATGAAAAACTGCTTTGTTTCTTCGATTTCTTGCAGCTTGTTCTGTCTCAATTGGCAATAATCGGCCAAATAGGTCCATTTGTCATCCATTTGTTTGATTCGCTGGTCAATTTCTTCACTTTTGAAATGGTTCTGTTCGATAAGATCAATGCCTTCTTGTTTTAGCTTGGCATACTGAATATTTTTGTGAGCATCGATTTCGTTTTCGATTATTTTCGGTTTGGTGGAAGTTTTTTGGTTCAGCTGAATTGGCGAGCTCCAGTCAATATCCTCGTCAGGCACACTTAGCTCTTGGATCTTTTCGTTTATCCATATTTCCTCTTCGCCAATGTTTTCGATAAATTTCCAAAATTTGAGGGCTTCATTTAACTTGGCAAGTCTTGCTTGGCTCAAACTAATGGTGTGCTTGAGCGCATTTTCCAGCTCGTTTACTCGGTTCGATATCATTGAAGTGTTTGGAAAAATGCTGTTACTTTGACTTTCGTCAGAGTCGCCTTCACCAATTTGGTCAATGAACGCTTGAGCTTCTTGATTTATCCTGGCCAATTTTTCACCTGTCAAGTTTATGTCCGCGTCAATTACCTTGTGTCTCTCGATCAGGTCCTCGACGGATATCAAATGTGTACCAAAGTTGTCAAGAGTAAGCAATTTGTTCAAATCAGACAAATAGTCTTCGATTTGCTGCATTTCTTGGAAAATTTTTTGCAGCGAATAGCACGACTCGAGCTTTAGGCGTCGATTCTTAACCAAGTCGAGCAAATAGTTCCACAACATGAACACATTTCGCTTGCGAGCATTTATTTTGTCAATGTCGTGGTAGCACTCTTTTTCCAATACTTTAGCTATGTCTATGACATTGCGCACTCGGTCCTCGAATGCGCTTATGTCCGTTTGGATAGCTTCCTGCTTTTTGAAGGCCGCTTCTACTGATTCCAAGTCGAATCCAAACTGATCACTTATTACCTGAAATTAAATTTTTATAATTTTAGTTTCTTATTAAGATGAAATAGTATGAGAATGCACAAGGAGCAGAGTTTTCCTTCCAAATTGAGAAACGATTTTGCAGGTGCAGTGACAACCCGTCATGCTTTTTTTTTAACACCAGAAGCACAGGCAAAATGACTTCTCTGGTGCTTCTGGTGTTGAACAAAGTGGTCCCACAATGGAAAAGATTGTCTGATAGTGTTATAAAATCCGCATCTACGGAAACCTTCAAGGCCATGCTGGACAAATTCAATGGATATCAATGCCTTAGTGCCACTCTGTCAAAGAGCAGAAATGAGCTCAAACGTTGCTGTTAAAATGTGCCAGCAAGAACTTCTAATTATCTAGCTAATTTATCTTTTATTCCAAACCTAATTAATTTTACAAAATAAATAACTCATTTTATTCATATCTTTAAATTCCTTATCTATTGCATTTATTTATGTTGCTTCAAAAATGTTACCAATCGAACAGCAAAAAAACCTATGCTGCTTTTTAAATTTACTATCAATATTTTTACTAAATTAATTTGGCAAATAAATTACCATTTCAAACAATTTAAATTTTAATTGTGCAATACTTTATTTAATTGTTCATTTAAATGTGTTTTTTAGATTTAATTTAGTTATGAATTTTTTAAAAAATATCATTTTTTAATCTACCAACAGGTTTAGAAAGTCTTGACAAAGTGGTCTTGGAATGCTATAATTTAAATACATTCAAAAATGCATCAACATTTAACACAAAAAACTGATAAGTGTTTGAATCTTTATAAATAGATAAGTCAAGCCACTAAGGAGATTTAAGACTTTGAATATCTATGCTACCCTACTTAAAATTAATAAATAGAGGAATAAATGTTTTGCCTGCTTCTATGTGCACCATTCGGAAGCAAAATCAAAACTATAACATACCAATTTTTGCGAATCATTCAACCATTTCTCTCTCATAGCAGCCTTCTTGTTGAACTTGGTGGCCAATTGTTCCAAATTTTCCTGTCTGACAAGCTCTTCCCTCAGAGCTAATTCTCTCTCATGCTCAGCTTTTTCGAGCTCGGCCCAAGCTCTATTTATATCTGATATAAGCTTGCCTTCTTTTGGCAAATATGGTCGTTGATTTTGAGCCCTAATTTTGCTTTGTATAGTGAAAAGGAGTACTTCCAGATTTCCTTTTTCGGAGAATTTTGTCGCCTTTTCATTCATTCTGTAGGAATTAAACGCGGTCAGTTGTTGCTGGACTCCTTGTAGCGAATTAGCAAATTGTCTGTCTGACAACAGCTCTATGGTTTCACGGATCCATTCCAACAGATCACTAGTTAGGCCCTCGTATTTTTTGATATCTTTTTCGATGCTCATTGCACTGGATACCACCTTGGCGATTCTTTTGCCTTGAACTTGGTCGCCCTTCATCTTGGAAAAGTAGTGGTAGAAGGCGATTACATAGGTCATTATTGACTTCTCATCAGGTATGTCTACATTGACATCTTCAGGCTCGAGTAGACGTGGTATGCCTAAACGCTTATCGGCAATGCTGAACGCATTGTTTAGGTTAAAAGCTGGATTGGATTTGTTCAGCTGGGAGAATTGGATCAAGTCGGGCCTGTGCTTGTGAATTAGAGCGTTGAAGGCCAGACCATCGCGCCATGATGTGGTAAAGTTGCGAACATTGACATTCGGGTAATCGGCTGTTTTGATTTGACACCACAACAGGAGTGCGTCTTTGGCCGAGCGAGCCTCTCGGCGCATTTCGAACGGCTCGTTCGGCGTTCCCAGCTGCTGGGTCACCAGCAATTCTTTGTCCATTATGATATCTTGGATCTGGAACCTCAAAATAATGGTCCAAATGAGACCAAGGGTGAGAGACGGATTGCCGTCTACGATATCGTGAGCGCCAATGTTCTCCAAGTGAACATGCTGCTCTTGCAGAAACAAAAGAGCCTTGTCTACATTCTCCAAGCAGTGGATTCTCATTTTGCCGCGTGTCGGCCTGGGCAAACGCTCGCCGGACAGTATCTCAAGCAGTCTGATCAGCAAGCGGCCATCTCGTAGATCTATGTATAAATCACTCACTCTATACGGTCCATCACGGACCAAATGCGAGTTTATCCATTTGGAAAAGGTTTTTTTCTGGACCATTTCACGCTCATCGGCCAACACCTGAATCCGAGTGCGCTCGAACAGTCGAGCGGTCGAGTTTCCGCCATCGTCTATGTTAAAATCAATGTTCTCGTCGTATTGACCGTTCTGTTCGGTCTGGCCCGCAGGGGAGGCTACATCAGTCATTTTTCCAATTCTAACTATTTAAAATTTTTTCTTATTTTTTTTTTTTAATCAATACAAAACAATATAAAAAATCTAAAAATAAAAAAAATAATTAGTTTCGGTTTGTGGCAAGAAATGAGCTCTAAACCGGTTTAATTATGCACGCTTTTTTTGAAATTTGTAAAAAGCTTAAGCAATCAAGTCAATAGCGGACAAAACCTGTAATTTAACCTTTGTTTAAGTGTAAGTAAAAAAACTATATATGTTATAGAAGAAAATTAAGAGAGAGGAAAAAATAAGAAGATGATCAAAATTAAAAATGAAGTTCGACGATCAGTTAAGGGCATACCCCCCCTTAATTTTTAAAATTAATCTTTGAGATGACCGAAAATTTGTCTTCATGTTTAATCCAATCAAAAAGTAGCTGTGAATTTCAGCTATTTGAATTTGAATTTAATTAATTAAAATTATGATATTTTACTTAAAAAAAAAATTGTTAATAAAGTGATAATAGATAATAGACTAAAGTTGAATTTAGAAATTATTTGGAAATTGTATGATTTTCGTTGCAGACTTGTCACCATCTGAACCTCGCCATTTTTAAAAAATAAAGTGTTTTATTGAACTTCTTTTAAATTATCATAATGCTAATTTTTTATTGACTATCTTGAAATAAAAAACCATTGAAAAAAAACACAAAAATATTCCTCAGTTTGGAGAAGAAAAATATATGAATCTAGTAAAATAATGTTTAGAAATCACACTTTTCTATGATAATTTTTGTTTCAATAAAAACAAAAATATATGGTGCCTAATTAAGGTCCATTTTATTTCAATTTTGGTTGGTTTATACTTATTTATTTACAGCTTATATTGATACCGAGCCAAAATTATTTTCTATAAATAAACATAAATAGAAAATTATATTCATATTGATTTTGAACTTAAATTAAAAATTATAAATTTTTCATCTAGATATTAGCTTGATTGCTAGCCGTCCTTTTCTCTAATCAGTTTATTTATCTGCTCTACAATAGATAAACAATGCCATTATCAGACTACGGACCGACCAAGTTATTGCCTGAATCGAAGCAAATATCTAAATTTTTTGGTTAAATGTCAATAGCTTTGTCACTCTTAATACAACTAAAACACTTTTTTAATTAAAATTATTAAACTCTCTCAAAATTAGGGTCATCTTTTAAAGTAATCAGTTTTATCCAGATAAAAGAATTTGCTTAAGCACTTAATTTCGAAATGGTCAAAAAAATAATAAACTCAAGATAGCTTAAGTTTAAATTAATTATTTAAAAGTCTTGAACAAAATAATGTCAAAGGTACATGACGCTACTCACTTTTGATCAAATTAGTCACACAATACCAGGTGAGTAAGACAAAAAGAAGATAAAGCACGTTTCGAACCAGTTCTGGTTCTTTTGCCAATCATTGTAATGGAATAAAAAATGGAGTTGATATGCTCGGCGTGCAAAAACGCTATTTTACTTTAATAATTTGTTTTAATCTTATGTTGAATTCTTCATATTTTGAAAGCATAATTTTTTTTCATGTTATAAAAAATCTATTCACCCTTAGTCTCATAATAATAAAAAAGATAACAGCAAGCTAAATAGCAACTATTTTTTCAATTTTATTTCACAATCTAAAATTAATTTTAATATTCGAATTTAAATTTTTTAAAATAAGCAAAAAAATTATACTACATTTAAGCTTTTTACTCTGACTAATAGTAGCAAGCATAAAATATATACTATAGCTTTACACTTATAAATCGTTAACATAAATTGCATGCTAAACTTGAGTTAAAAATAAAAAAAAATATATATATATAAAACTTAGATTTAAATAATTTAATTAAATGCAACCCCTTCTGTAATAACTGTAATATTTTATGCTTAATTAAATATTGTCTACTTTGGTTTAAAATAAATACAAACTAAAACTGTTTTAGAAAACTAAAAGAAGGCTTTATTTATTTGTCCAGAGTTTTCGTTGACCAATTTTTTTGGAATTTTTTTTAACCAAAATGATAACTATCTTAATTGTGTCCCTACTCAAACTTGTATGCAAGCTAAAATAATAATTTCAGGTAAAATTAGCTATCAAAAATACATATGCATTCGAAGTCATAAAAATTTTTAGCTCACAAAATTCAAGCCTTATCTTATAGTTTACGTATTTAAAACTTTTACCTAAATTGGAATAATTACTAAGCTGAAATTTTAAACTTACCACATTTACCATTTTTTTTTTCATTTATTTATTAATTAAAAAAAAGATTATTAGTAAAATTTTAGATAATACTTACTGTTAAATGATAATTAATAACTAACATAAACTAAAAAGTAAAAATTTCTGTATAGACTAGTAATTACTTATTTTTTTTGTTATTGCTGAATTATCTTCATTTAAAAATATCCAAAAGGCTTTGTTTAAATTAGAGATTAAAATTTTTGTGGTGAAGCGTTTCTGAGAGCGAAATAAATGTTTGACCTATAATAAAAAGATTTTGCCGGATATACGCGGACTTTGCCGAATCCAAGCTTCTTACTGCTTTGAGTTAATCTAATCGCAAACAGATTTATCGATGTTTGTTCATTGTTTTTGAATAAAATTTGTTTATAGGTCAAATTTTTTGCTAGAGAGTGATAGGAAGATAATTGAAAATCTAGTACAAGAATAATCGTCGATTCCTAGCCGAACAGGAGTAAAAGTGGTCTATTAGAACTAGTCTAAAGAAGCAAATAGAATAGATAAATCAAATATTTTCTTAGCCTATTGATTGCTAAAAAAATAAAGATGAATTAAAAACACAAACGGATCATTTGAGCTTCATCATAAAATTTTCTATCTACCATAATTTATACACATATTTATGAACACTAAATCATACTTTTTTTTTAAATTTTAACTTTAACATAACTAATAAAAAATAAAAACAAGTATTTTGCTTAATTAATCACCAATCTCCCCCTCAATGTTATTCATTTTAGGTAATCTGTACAGTAAAGCAAGTTCTACTAATAGAACTTTAAATTTGTCTTGTCTATAATTTCTCTTATCAAAATTAATGCTTAATTCAACACCAATTTCTTATGGCAAATTGAAGCTGTTGATCAAATTTTTATAATTATGCCCAAAAATTAATAACCACTTTTTGATTATTAAATTTGATGAACAGTCAGATTTCTATGATGTGAAAACCATGTCAAACCATTACCATTTTAGTTCATTTGAGGGTTTGGCAGGTATAATTTTAAGCACACAATGTTGCCCATTAAAAATGCTTCTGTTAATAATTCTTAAAATTTAAAATAGTCTTATTCTATTATTAACTTTTGAGCATAATCATTTAAATTTGATCTTAAATTTCAATATGCCATTTCTTATCAGTTTTTTAAAGCATTTTATCTAAATTTTTTAATTTGATTATTTAAATTTGGGAATTTTTACTAAATTTAATCACTATCTATTTAGCTTTATTTTTATAAAATTTTCATTAGATTAATTTTGGGGAAATCATGAATCGGTAAGCTAGAATTAATTGCTAAAAAGAAATCAATTGTTGTATTTTAATCAATTTGATTTTGATATCTTCGAACCACGCGTCTTCAGAAATTAATTTGATCATGACCATTGTGAGCTGCCCATTGATTCTGTGCGTTCAGATACGGTTAAATATTGACCCAAATTTTCTAGCTAACGAAACCATCTATATTATTTTAATATTTTTCTAAAAAACAAATATTTAAGAGTTCAAAAAGTAAAATGAAAAAATAAAATTTTAATTTTAATCTGTTCAAGTTAGAACTAAAATTTAATAGCGTTTGTCTGGCTTAAAACTTGTTAGAAAAATAGTATACAAATAGATAATTTGAAAGTCTAATTTAAGACAAATCAAGACTAATTAAATTTAAAGAGATAAAATAACAGTTAAAAAACAAATAAAAAACATTCCAGAAATAAAAACACTCCAAAAAAATAACTTCTTTATTTCAAAATTAATTAACCAGAATATTGGATATTGATATCATATTTCGTGGCCAAAAATTAGGCCTACACCAAAGAATTTTAGCATGGTAATCTGGCTTAATGTTGTGACCAGGTCATACACCAAGTCAAAAAATTTAAGTAACCCGATTTTAATTAATTATTTATCAAATTAGTTGACATAGAAACAAATTAATTTTTTTCTTTATTTAAAAAACACAGGTAATATTTAAAAAATCAATATTTTCTTGTTATAAAGTGTTTCTTTACAGAATCTTCCATTGAACGATTAATTCTGAACTAATTGTAAATCGTATAACATATGATAAAAATGAACTTCTACTTCTACTTAAGATAATTGAACTAGATTAGCAGACTTTTCTATTTATGCGGAATCCTCTGGCGATTTAATTAAAATGAAACTTAAACCATTTTTTTTTTGATAATTTTGTTTGTTTTACAATTTGAAATATGATATAAATTTTGTTTATTTAGACAATGTTAAATATTTTTTTTATTCAAATCGTATTTTGATTAATCTTTGTAAATCAACTTCCTAATTTTGTGTATTGGTCATTTAAAAATATTTAATCACTTGAAATATCGATTTTTGGACCCGCTGTTAATTAAATATTTAATTTTACAAATAGTCTGTAAATAAAAATCTCTTCCCGTTTATAAATCCTGTTTTCAATTGTGAATGCTCAGTTAATTTGAGCATTGAATTATAATTGAGGATAGATATCGATTTTTCATTTTTGCCCAATACTCTTAATATTTATTATCAAATTAGTCCGAATGATTAATGAAAAAAGAAATTAAAATTCGTGAGTATTTGAAAAAGGGGCCGATTTGCCTTCTGGCAAGTCATACATCAGCAATTCAGCTGAGAAATACATTTTTTAAAAAGTTTTATTTTAAATAAATGCCAATAACATATCACGTAGTAAGATAACAAAAGCTTTGTACTTAATAAATATTATTCTTAATGAAACGAATTAGCTTCATGTGTATTTTTTAATTAAAACTTGATCAATATCATGAAAAATTGAAATGATTTATTTAAGACAGTATTTGTAAATAAAACAAAACTGTTATTAAGAGCTGAAAATCATTTGGGCCATTTGGTTCAAAAAGTACTTTATCATTCATTTATAAAAACCTTAAAAATAAAATTAATCAATTTTTAATTATTAAGCTGTTAAGTTATGTTGAGATTTAATTCTAATTTATTCTTGAAAGCTTGTGATCTATAAATTATTGAAAATAAACTACAATTCTTGATAAAATAATAAAAAAAAGCTCAGTTGTCGACGTTTTCCGATTGTTATAATGTTTTATTTGACATCGGTTTTTGTTTAATTACTTTTTATGAGTTTGTTTTTGATAGATTTCGTCAAATTAGACTTTATATTTGTTAAAAAAAGTCGCCAAAGTGTATAACGAATTAGCTTATGAAAACAAATAAATTCGAAAGAAAAGAGAAAATTAAACATTTTTGTTATGATTATAAACATGCCTTAAAATTTTTTAGTTTATACAAGGATAAAATTAGCAATAAAAAATTCTTCTTGATTTAACTAGACAAAAATCAACAAAATAATTTTATTGTATCAAAATTAGAAGTTTTACTTGTTTTATTTTTCTTTACTTAATTTTGGTTGATAATAACAGATCGATAAAATATTTTAATTTTCCTAGCCAAATCATAGCATAATAAAATTGTACTAATCATAAATTTCCATATATTTAAAATATTTATTAATTTTATTTTTACTTAAAATAATTCTTTTGAAACGTCACAAATTCACTAGGGTATAAATAAATAAAATTGTGAGACGAGTTGAGATCTAAATTTTGCTTTTCTTATATAGATAGAATATTTTTAAAAAATGATCAATTCTAGAAAATTAAAATCCAATTTAGAAAACGTGATACTTTGAATATGTTTTTCAAATAATTGTAATTTAAACTTTTAATTTAATATTAATCTGCTATCAAGCCTAAATACTGAAATTTAATTTAAAATTCAAAACACCCTATGATTAAGTTTCATCAAGTTTATCATCGATTATATACTAATATTCGGCTTTAGATTATTGAATGATGATTCTTATCTATATCTCGAATGGCCTAACTTGAACTTTTAAAATATAATAAATTTTACTAATTTCATCAAATTTTTTTTGTATTCAGAATAAATTAATAGGCTAATCTAGTATTTTTTATTGAATAAAAATAATTTTCTTTCAGTTTTACAACTTATTTTTTACCAAGTTACATAAATAAAATACTATTTTTATAAAATTTGTTGTTGTATATCTGAACTTAAATCCTTGAATAGCTTATAGGACTTTTTCAATTTTTGAAAAAGCCAACTTTATCTACCAAAACATACACAAACGAGATTAGATAAGTAATTCGAAAATTAGGATTATCTATAAAAATAAACAATCACTTTAAGATATAATCCAAGCATTTCTTTGAATTATTTTAGATTAAACTTTTTTTCTGATAAAGCGTTTTTATTATCGAAATGAGGAAAAAATTCATAAAATTGTTTACTTTTATGAATATAAATAATCATTAACGATATGTTTATTTAAATATATGATTTGTTTAGTCATCTCATCTTAAATAAATGAAAAAAATCGAATCAATTTTTGTAGATTAACAAGGCATCACTTTTAAATAATTTAAAGCAAGAAATTAATAATTTTTTTTCATCATAATTATTTATAGTATTAGATGACTTTTTTATCTAAAATAAATTACCCGTAGATTGAAAAAAAAACATTATTTAAATAAAAGAAATTCAAAGAATCAAAAATTGAATTTAAATATTTTCATTCAACATAAAATATTTTAAAGATTCAAACTTAAGCTTGAAATTAGAGTGCTTAATAATTTTTTTTACTTAATTTCAATTAAATATTTGAATAAATGAAGTATTTATGAATCTTTAGTGACAAAGATATTGATCTATTAGTTAATCTTAAATTATTTTAGCTTTTTTAAATCTGAAAAGAGATAAAACTCGGTATGATTTTACGAATAAATAATAAAAATGATAAATGCCAATTTAAAATGTTCAAAAACAAATTGATAAGTAAAATAAATTTATTTAAATACATTAAAAGAGAAAAAAAAAGTTCATGTCTAATTGATTCCTTTAAGTTTTTTATATTTAGCTATGATTTCACCTAAAAGAGATGGATCAAACAAAGTAGACGTGTCTCCCAATTCATCAAATTTATCTGTAACTATTTTTCTCAATATACGTCGCATAATTTTACCAGATCTTGTTTTCGGAAGATTCGAAACAAACTGAAAACATAAATCAATATAAAAAAATTTTTCCATCATAGAGTTTGGAATTAGTTAATTTTACCAAGAAATAATGTGGCACAGCATAAGCGGCAATTTTAGATCGAATCAAAGATTTTAATTCTTTTACCACTTTCTCTTCATCAAAATCGTTATCTTTTCTTAGCGTAACAAAAGCAAAAATTCCCTCTCCTAATGTATCATGAGGAAATCCAACCACTGCTGACTCAGAAATATGGTGACTTTCGTCAAGCACATCTTCGACCTCTGCAGTTCCAATTCTATGACCACTAACATTGATGACATCATCGACCCGACCAGTTATCTGAAAATGGCTATCTTCATCGACATGAGCACCATCACCGGTGAAGTAATATCCTGGATAAGGTCTAATATAAGTATCAATAAAACGCTGATGATCACCGTAAATTGTTCTGGCCATACTTGGCCACGGTCTTTTGATACACAAAACTCCATCAGTGCTTTTAGTCTCTTTTTCTTGACCCTTGATATAAAAATATAATTTTTATATATTCTATTTATTACATTTATGATAAATGTAAACCTTATCGTCTAAGAGAGCAGTTTCGATTCCAAAAAAAGGTCTCATAGCCATAGCTGGTTTAATTTGATCATTTTTACCACAAGGTAGCGGAGCGATCATTAGACTTCCTGTTTCAGTCTGCCACCAAGTATCAATTATTTTGCATCGTTTTTGACCAACTACTTCATCATACCAATGCCAAGCTTCGTGGTTAATAGGCTCTCCAACAGAGCCTAAAAGTTTCAAGCTGGAAAGATCATAGTTCTTCAACCATTCATCACCATTTTTGATTAATAAACGAATTGATGTAGGAGCAATGTAAAGTTGATTGATCTTAAGTCTTTGAATTGTTTCCCAGTAACGCCCCGGATGTGGATAGATAGGAGAGCTTTCGAACAAAACAGTAGTTCCGCCATTACATAATGGAGCATAAACAATATAAGTATGACCAGTAATCCAACCAACATCAGCCAAGCAGCCAAATACATCATCTTTTTCATAATTAAATGCAATCTTCAAAACAATTTTGATTATAAAGAAAAAATAAATATAATTTTGTGAAAACTTGATGACTAAAAGCCGATTGAAGAATGTAACCAGCTTGAGCATGAACAAGACCTTTTGGCTTTCCAGTGCTGCCCGAAGTATAAAGCATGAACAATGGATCATTGGCGTCCATAATTTCGGGTTCACACTCAGAAGAAAATTGGTCTATAACATCATCAATCACTATATCTCTTTCAGAATTAAAGTCAAATTTATTCTCTGTTCTTTTATATACCAAAACATTTTTAACTGTTGGACACTGTTTAATGGCCTCATCGACAGTTTTTTTTAAGTTTATAATTTTTCCTCCTCTAATAGCTTGATTTGCTGTAATTACAATTTTACAGTTAGCTAAACAATTTTTAAAATATTTGAAACCAAAAGGTTATTTAACAACAAAACCATCATTTATCCTAGAGGCTAGAGATTCGGACGAAAAGCCAGCAAAAACAATACTATGTAAGGCACCGATTCGAGCACAGGCCATCATACATGCAACAGTCATTGAACATGTTGGCATGTAAAAGGCTATCCTATCCCCTTTTTGGACACCACATGATTTTAAAAGATTTGCCATCTTATTCATCATTTTGTAAAGTTGTCTATAAAAAGGTGTCAGTTCATAAAAACCAGAAAGCAGAGCATTATAAGTTTACTCATAAGTAACTGCCTCGTGAAATCCGGGCTCATCTTTTTCCCATAGCAAAGCGACTTTATCGGGGTTTTTAAGGTAATGCCGATCAACACAATTAACTGATACATTCAGTTTTCCATCAAGAAACCATTGTGAATTATAATTTTCCAGGTCACTAAACTTAGCGCCATTATTCACTTTACTGAATGGTTTGAACCATTCAAGACGACTTTTCGCCAATGTTCCCCAAAAATGATCCGAATTTTGAATACTGTACTTGTGAAGATCTGCATAACTTTTTATAGATTGTGGAAATTCAGTCAATTCAGGAAACTTTGCTGTTAAAAATGTACGTAATTGAAGTGTTTTCAAGCTTGAGCTTATTTTTTTATTTAAATGTATCAATCTTAACATCTTAATAAAATATATTTAATCTAAATTTTTTTAAAAAATTTTTATACTTTTTAGCAAAATTTTGTTAATTTTTAAACAAATTTTTAAGTGAATTATACTAAAATAGTACATATAATTTAGTTATAAATTTGAATAAATGATATTATGGATAAATAAGTTGATATTCTTAATTCTTGGCACACCCTGTCAAGAAGGTAAAAATTGATAGAAAGTTATCACTTTATATTTATAAATACATTTTATCCTAAATTTTAGATAACCTGAAAAAATAAAAGCTTTTTTTTTGTCCGAATTTAAAAATTTTCTTATCAACAATTTTGTTTAATTTAAAGAGTTCTTTTATTTCAACGCTTATTAACCTTATTAACCATTTTTGCGATCAATTAGTTCTTGGATAATTTTTTACCATAAATATTGACATATATATAATATTCTTATTTCTGTTGGTCTTTAAAAAATTAAAATCGACTGTATCTAAGTTAGATAGTTATATGATTTAACTTTATTTTTGACAATAAATAATCCTTATTTTTTATATGAAATCTGATATTGTAAATTTTATCTACTTCATAGCTGTCAGACATTTTTAAATTTTTTGGTAAACAAAAAGTCAATAGTTATTGACATTTTTTTTTACTAATTTAAGACAAAATAAAATAAAATCTAATCTAATTACTTCCAGAAAAAACAATTTTTACTACTTTTTTTTTAGATATATTTGAGATCTTTTTTTTTATTTTAATTTTTTATTTTTTCAAATTTTGTTGAAATCAGTAGCTCTTTATTTGGAAAACTAAATTTTAGATAAAACTTCTCTCTATTCCAAACAAACAAGGTGGGTTCATATCAACAACAACACCTGATTTTTTTAAATTGAATTCTTCCAATTCACCTTTTTCAATTACATTTTCATAAAAATTTCTTAAATATTCGAGATTAAGATTTTGGGATTCAACACTCTCGTGCCAATCTATCGCTACATTAAACAATAATTTCTCTGGCAAATTTATAGTTTGATTTTCAATTTTGCTTTCATCAGGTTGAATGGCCAGATATTCACTGGATGCGTTGACATCATTTTTTACTGCTAAAATTGATATCAGACTCAAATGATTTATTATTAACTTAGCCAAATACAATTTTAAAATTATATTTTGATTTTCTTGACTCAAAAAATAAATTTTATTTTTTAGCTTTTCTAGTCTGGAAAAATTGATATAAATTTCTTGGAATCCTGCAAAGCTGTTGAGATTGTCCGAATCGGATTGAAAAAATAACAAATTGGTACTTTTTGTTTTATCCAATATTGGTCCTGAAATTGCCTTCTCATTTACAAAAATTTGCACAATTTTTAAAAAAATTTTATTCTCTTTTAATTTTTCGAAAAAGTCTTGATAGGAAAAATATTCTTGTACATTTTGAATAATTTGAATTGAATTTACCGCGTTGAAAAAAGTCTCGAACTGCTTTGCTGATAATTTTGATTTACTCAGGTGTAATAAGAGAAAATGTTTAGCAATGTTGCTGTGATTGTTATCATTATTTTTTAAAACATCAATTAATTTTTTTATTGCTTTTCGATCAAAAGCTTCAATTGAGTTGAAATATTTGTTGAGATAAAAATTAGTTACTATTGAATCTTTAAACTTGTTTAATTGCTCATTAATATTTTTGTTGAAGTCGAGATTAATTTTTTTTGCTTTTTTGTTTGAAAAAAAATTTACAAAAAAAGGATGAAAGCTAAAATAATTATCAGTGTTTGAGTTTTCAAAATAATTGATTAATGTTTCGCTGGCCATAATTTATACTTTTTAAAAATTATAAACAAAATTTTATTTTTAAAAATATTAAGAATTATGTGAAATTATCTAAAAATAGACTGGTTTCAAAACAAGATTTTCATTTACTTGATAAAAAAATGGTAATAGCAGTCGTTTCAAAATTTTATTCGCATCTTTTGATAATTAAAAAAATCTTATTTAATTCAATTCAGTCTCAAATTTTTAATTACAAAATTTCAACATTGTAGATAATTATTTATGATTGTATCAAAAAGTAGATTCTTAATTCATGTAGTAATTATCTACTTGCTTATACCTGTTTACATTAAAAATTAATAATATTGTAGCTTTATTAAGAAATTAATTAATAAAAATAGTTAAATCATAATCAAAGTTTTATTATTATTACAACATTTAAAATTAACATTGAAAACTTCTTTTAGTTTGAATATCATCCAGAATTTTTTGAAGATCCTCATTTTCAATTTTATTTTCAAGACTAAAATTTAAAAAATTATAAAAATTTCTTGTTTTTTTTTATTTACCTGGGAATTAGGGCTTTTGCTTCATCTGAATCTACAGGACATAAATTAGCCACCGAAGCTATTTCAAATTTATGAAAATTAGTTTTTTGAACGAGCATACTTTTAATATTGAAATTAAACATTTTTAACTTATCTTTTTTTTGTCATTTTTTACTTTCTGACCGCTATAATTGTTTCCTTATTTTTAAATCGACTAAATTTTTCACAATAATCAAGAGTTTTCATAAATACAGGAGGTAATTCTTTTTCTTCTTCAGATCTTTCATTTTGAGCTCGTCTAAAAAAATAAAAATAAAATATAAATTCCTTAATTAAATAATCTAAATTTAATTATACCTATTTTCCATTAACATATGGACTTCTGAAATTAAGAGAGTTTCGGCATTTTCAAACTCTTTTTAAATATTCTTTTTAATTGAATTTAATTAACTTTATTAAATTACCTTTGGGAAACTTAAGCACCGAGGCATCTTCTTCTTGAGGCTTTTGATCTAAAATATTGGCCATCTTTTAAAATCTAAAGTATAATTTAATTTACTTTAAAAAATAATTTTGTACAAAGAGGGGCTATCAAACCCCTTTTCATTAAATAGCCAATAATGCCTAAAATAGATAGATTTTATTTTCTAGTAAATTTAAGTACGAATAAGTTCTCGATGCCAGCCCTACGATTTATCACAACCTGCATTTTAAACCCCAAATTAGATAAAAAAATTTCTATTTCATCAATTTTGTTTTGTTTCAATGCGACTAGATAAAAAACTCCACTTTCAGATAGCAAGTTATCTAATTGAAGAAAAACTCGGTCCATAACTTGACGACCATTAATACCTCCTGCCCAAGCAGCTTGCAAATTCTTAGTTCCAAGCTCTTCGTTGTGAGTTATGACATATGGTGGATTAAATAGTAAAACATCGATTTTTTTGCAAAGTTTTTCCTTCAAAGGTCCCAGTAAATCACAATTTATTACATTAATATCATTTTTATTTTTATCAGCAGTAAGTCTAGTGGCCAAACACGCATCCTTGTTAATATCTGTTGCAAAAAAGACTGTTTTTTGGCCATCTCTTATATGTTTGGCCAAAAAATTTATCACAAGCCCTGAGCCTGGACCGATTTCGACTATGAATAAAGGCTTTAGGTCATTTATATATTGAATATCTGTCTCTAGTGCGTCCAAGAAAAGAAATGTATCTTCAGATGGCTCGTATATTTTTTCATAATCTTGACTGCTAAAATGAGAAAAATCTGGCGTTGAAAGCATTTAAATTAGATTTAAAAATTTTAATATAAAAAATAAAATTGATTTTTCTTTTGAATTTAAAAGAAATATTATGCTGATTATTTAAATAAATATAATAAAGTTAACAAAATATGAAAATTTAACAAAAAAATTGAATTAGAAAGCAATATTTTCATTTTATTATTCTGCTAATCAATTTTAAAATTCAATACTTTTAAAGTCAAACCAACAAGATAAAGACTTCCAGTTATTAAGACATTTATTTTTCCATCTGGATGAAAATTGGAATAAGCTGGATTTTTTTCCTGGATTGAATTTTTTTCAAGATCATTTTGTGTTAAGTTTTTGAGCAAAGTTTCATCCCTTGAGTCAGTTAACCAATTAAGACCTTCAAGTATATTGTCTACAATTAAGGAATTTGGATTGTTATTATTGTTGTTATCAGTTTTTTTTAATTCGTTATAAAGATTGAGCAATTTTTCATATTTTTCATCTGTATCATATACTGCACTAGGCATTTTTCTGAAAGTATCTTTTTAAGTTTATTTTAATTAATTTACATTTTTCAAAAGTTTGATAATAATATTTTTACCCTTATCTTGATTCAATTTATCGGGATAAGCTTTAAGTTTGGAAAAAGCAACTGCATCAAATTTAAGTTTCTTAGTAAAAATTTTTAAGATTAGGAAATTTTAAACCAAAGTTTTACAAATTTTACGGCTAAAAGTTCCAAAAATTTGTATGGATCTCGATCTCCAGTATAGTTAAAAAGTAAAACTGTTTTCTCGCTTGACAAGCTTCCATCTTTTCTCTTTAGTTCCAAAAACCAGTCTAAAAACTGCTCAATACTCTCAACAGTATGAGCGCCATCGATAAAGTATTTTATTTTTCCGTTCTCGGACTCGATTATCTGATTTCTACCCGGCCATCTACATGAATTTAAACCTTAATTTATACAAATTTGAAAAGTATATACCTTTGGAAAATAATGACCTTTTTTGTAAACCTTTTTTTTGAAAATCGTTCAAAATTGTATGGCTTGATATAACAGGAATTCCTTCCAAGGTGGATTCTTTGTGCTGGCTAATCCATTCAGACTTGTCGAAATTTTTTTTCACTAAACAAGCTCATAAATTTTGAATAAAATTTTTTTAAGTTCAATTTTTACTTTTTTTTTCAATCCAATAGTTTGAAATCTGTAAAGCTAATTGACTGTTTAAGTATTGAACTTTGCCATTTATCCCTAAATCAATCTTATTTTGATTCAAGTCTTGGTAATTATCTACATTATTTACAATACAAACAGGTGCCTTTTAAAAATAAATATGAATCTAATTTAAAAAATTTTAAATCATTACATTCAACTCTTCTGATCTTTCTCTAATAACTTTTAAAGCTTGATTAAAATTTTGCTGAGCTACAAAGCCAACACAAGAACTCTAACCAGAAAGAAATTAAATCATATCTTTATTTATTAAAGTTTTTATTTATTCACCTTTAATATGCCCGATTTTTGCCAGGCAATCTGCTCAATTGTATTCCCTAAAAGTGAACAATGGTCAAGACCCAATGACGTGATTCCACAAGCGATAGGTTTTCTAAAAATAAGTAAAAATATTTTGCTCGAATCAGATATTTTTTTTATACTCTATGATATTGGTAAAATCGAATTGGCCTCCGATACCAACTTCAATTATTGCTGCATCAACTTTTTCTTGGTGAAATACATAAAAGCTCATACAAGTCAAAAACTGAAAATATGTCGGCTTGTCAAATTTGTCTTCTTTTGACTATTTGTTTAATTATCAATTTCACAATTTCTAATTATCTATTTTAAATTAAAATTACCCATTTTTGAACCAATACGTCATAGCAATGACTGAAATATTCAAAAAATTTAGAATATGAAAGGCTTTTTCCATTTATTTTTATTCTTTCCTTGACTTCGATCAAGTGTGGAGAACTTAATTATTCTATTTATATTTTTAATTTTCAAATTCAGCTAATTGTTACGTAAAGAGTCCTGTCTTAAAGCCTGAATTTCGTAAAATGGACTCAGAAAATGCACTAGTCGAGCCTTTTCCTTTGGTACCTGTCAAATGAATTACATTTAGGCTATTAATATCTTCATCCTTATAAAATATATTAATAAATTTTTCTAAAATTAGTAACTACAAACCGATAAATTAAGTTTTTTGCACATTTTTTTGGTGCTATTTATTCTGAGGTCCATTAAAGTAGAGAAATCTTTCTGGTGAACTGGTTGAACGGCTTGTAATTCATTTAATTTTTCGATTGATTGCTAAAATTTATTTTTAATTAATTCAAAAATTTTATATATTCTTAATTACTTGATATTTGGTAAATGACTCCTCATTTGGTTCATTAATGTGACCCATTTCGATAGAAAATGAATTAAATTGCTTAAATTTAACACAAATAATTCGTGTTTTAATAATTGATGAATTCACATTTTTAAAAAAAAGTCTTAGCATTTTTTATTTGATTATTAAATTAGAGAAAAAAAAATTAAAATTTAGCTATTAGATCATTTTTTAGCTTAAAAGTGTAGCAATTTAAGCTCTTTTTATAAATTTTAAAATTCACTTAGGTAGTCGAAATTGAAGTTATCAAAATATATATGGTTCGAATAGACCCTTTTTATTGTATTTTTTAAATTAGATAAAATTTTTTGTCCATGATTTTAGATCTTTTTCTTGTGAATCAAAACATGGGTAAATTTTTTATTAGCATAATTTATAATTGGCGAAGCCTGTCTCAAATTAACTGTTTTTAAAAAAGAGCCCAAAATTTTAAATTAAAATTAAATTTCAGTCACAAAACTAGCGGAGACTATTATTTACTAAATTTCAATTTGACCTTGACGATTTTACCATAATTTTTGATCCATTGTCATAAGTAAAATAACTTTTTGAATAAATTTTTTAAACTTAGGGCAAAAGTGCTTATAATGATTAAATTTGAAACAAGCGTCAATAAAAATTGGTTAATTTCTCAATATCATGCATTTTAAGAATGAATAATTTCTGCACCAATTTTAGTCTTTATCTTTGTAAACTAAATTTTAAAATTTTAAATAAAAAACAACGAATACTTTACTATTTATTTGATAGTATTTTTAAAATTAAAAAAAAGTAACGAAAATTAATTTGGAAATGATTGAGAACATTTTTTTAAAAAATATTTAATACTTATTAATTTAAAGTGTCTTAGATACAGTTTATTTTAAATATTTGTCTTCTTCTTCTTGAAGAAGTTTGGCGGACGATTTGGCATCAAAGAATAAATCATTACACTCTTCAATTTCTTCTTTGCTTATTTTGTCTTTTCCATTTATTCTGGCCAAAATGCTGCTAGGTGTTAATAATTGAACAGCATAACGTAGAGTTGTCTTGTCACCGATTTCAGCAAGCAATTGCAAGCAGTCATCTTCAATTGGTATTCCTTCAGTATGAGCTCTGATTTTTATAATCTAGAATTGCAAAAGTTTAATCTAATTTTTCATGAATAAAATTTATCATTTACCTGTATCATATCTTCAATTCTGTATGGTAATGTTCTAATTATCATTATACGATCCAATAAATCCAAAGGCATACCATGTGGGGACTGAATATCTTCTGTACCTTTAATTGTACATCTTCCTCTATTTGTGGCAAAAATTACAATTGGTGCCAGACTTGACTCAAGAGCTCGATGAAGGTAAGTAAAACACTCAATGTCTAACATGTGTACTTCATCAATAAACAAAACTCCCGGAACCAATTCAGCAATGCCTTGATCGATGTATTTATTGACAACTTTATTAATCTCTTTCCTCAATTTGTCTTAAAGATACAAGATAAAATTTTTGTAAATATTTCATAAAAAATTCTACCAGTAATCTCAGTTTTTTTAGGTTTAATAAGTTGTCCCATCATAGACATGATATCTTGTCCACCTTGAGGTCTAGCATTGGCTACATCAAGATCATGCAAAGTAACATCTTGGACAATTTCTTTTTTTTTATGGACTTCACCCTTTGGCAATGGAACATACTGTTCAGCTTCTAGATCGTATTCTGTAGCAAAAGTATCAGATCGACCCTGTCGCTTAACACTTCCGGTATTAGCCTCAATATAAATAACATCGCCAATTTGCACTTTTTCTTTTTGCAGGCTCTCGTAAATGCTTGGATCCAATTTTAGTTGTTTGGTTCCCTTGATTGTTTTCAAGCCAATAATGACATGAGAAATTGTTTTTCCATATCCACCAAATGGGTTTTCAGTTTCCACTGGAGTCATCTCAGTAACTTCACCCTCATAGACCTCTTTAATTTCTTTAATTCTCAGACCAATAGCTCGACGGAAGTTTTCCATCAAAACTTCAGTTTTTTTTATCTCAGAAGAGTAAACTTCACTTCCAACCATTGGACAGAATGGAACTTTATTGCCCAAATCTTGAGCAATAGCCAGAGCTAACGCTGTCTTACCAGTTCCAGGTGGTCCAGCCAAAAGAACAGCTCTACCGGCCATTTTCTTAGCCTTAATCAATTCCACGATTACACCTGCAGCCTTGAAAATAAATTATCTGTATAAAACTTGGAATTATTCCTTCCAAATTACCTCTCGAGCTGCCTCTTGTCCAACTAAACCAGCTGAAATAGGTATAGCAGTACCATTTTCGTTTAGACCTAAGCCTTTGACGTGAGTATGGGCAGCAATTCGTTGGGTCTTGGTAGTACTTTTAACTTCTTCTATCTTCATTTTTTCTTCAAAATATTTTTTTCAAGTTATTTCTAAACAAAAAAGAATTTGTAGTATAAATAATGTCGGACTTTTCTGGAACAAATTCTAATTCTTCAAAACAAGTATTCTAAATTTTAATACTCAGTTTGTAGCAGATTTTTTTCGAACTTATTTGAATTTATTTTATATCCGCCAAGGTCGAAACGTTTCTATAACATTTTTTTATATTCAATTCGAGAAAAGTCTAACTGAATGAACTTAATAAGACAAAATTTTCTCAAGTCAAATTTAACTTGAAAAAAAATCTGTTTTTATTTAAATTTTTATAAATTGATTTTTCAAATTAATTATACCAAGTTATTAAATTAACAACTATCTTTCATTAATGTTTTGATATGATATAAATAATGATAAAAAATTTATTTTTCTCGACTTTTAAAAATATTATTGTATTTCCAAGCCAAAATTAACAAATTAAAAAATAATCTGGTTTTTTTTAATTTTATTCAAAAATTTATTATATTTTTAAAAAAATCATATTTCAAAGTAAAACATACTCAATAAATATTAAAAAATATCATTAGTAGTATGTCGATTAAAAATTTGATAAAACTTAAAAAATATATCAAGGCAATTTTTTTAAGAATTAAAAAAGTTGATCAATTAATTCAGGTTTTTTTAAACTTTGATAATCATTCCTTATATTTTTTCAAATTTTGTAATGATTGCTAAAAGTAATCAAACCAAAAAGTACAATAAATTATATTTTAATGTTTTTAGACTGACAAAGATTAGCTTGATCTTCATGAACATTTAAATAAGTTTAAATACAAATATTTATTAAAATTCTATGATTCACTTATTTTAAAAATTAATTTAATATATTCCTCCTACCAATAAATTTGAATTAAGAGAATTTAATTAAATTACCTGTACCGAATAAAATTGAGACATGATTTTTTTGTTTTAGAATTTGACTCAAAAACAGAATTAGTATCTAGTTTTAAAAATTCAAATTATCTTTTTGTTTTTTCCAAACAAAAATATATCAATTTAAACAAATATTTATACATTTTAAAAAAAAAATTAAAAAAGTTATTTAATAAGCTTGTCTTAAATCTTAATTTTACATTTGTTTGAATTAGAATTAAATCAATTTGTAAATAGGATTTGAAATTTATTCATATAAAATACCTTTTTTTTTTTTTTATTTGATAAAAATGAAATTTCTTTTAATTTTTTTATCAGCTAGTCTTTTGGCATTGGGTGTACCAGTGGAACAGCAAAATTTCGAGGATCATGTTGTCGTAAAATACATAAAAACTAATCCTCAAGTTTATGCTGACTTTGTCAACTTAATCTTCCAGCGTCCAGAGTTGCGTAAATACATACATCCAGATGAAACAGGAAATAAATATGTTGACTTTAATGGTTTGTTCACTGATCCCAACTCTCATCAAATTGTTATTCAATTTTTAAATAAATATATTCATCATTTAAACAAGCGCCAAATTGATTTTAACAACTTCTTGGGCTCATTTATGAATGTCTTGAACACATTTGGCCAAAGTATACAAACATCTCTGCAGAACAGTGTTCAGCAATTAGTTTCAAGCACAATCACTGATATTTTCAATCGACTTGAAAGTAGTCTATTTGCAGGCCAACCTGCTGATTTAAATGATATTATGTCAAACTTTTTAAATAATTTAAAAAATATATTAACAAATAACATATTACAATCGGTTAACGACACTTTTAAGCAGCAAGCTTTGAGCACTTTGGATTTACAATTTAATGAGCTTGACAAGCTTGTTAATAAATTAAAGGATGATTCAGTGGCACCTATTCAATTTATCAATCTCCTGCAACAAAGTTTGAACAGTTTACAGAAAAGCTTGTCCCAGTTTTTGCCAAATATTTCAGATTTGGTCATGTCCCAATTATTAAATCTTTTGGATAATATATTGAAAAAATAAAATGATTTATTTATAAATAAATTCTATTCTATGAAATTTTTGTTATTTTTAACTAAAGTTTTTATGACTTTATTCGAGAATATTAGCTTGATAAGATTTAATTCATTTTTAGCAAAAGATTTTCAAAAACTTTTAAATTGCTTTTAATTTTAAATTTATCTTGTTTTGCAACAAATTACATAAATCTAGAATAATCTAAATTAATTAGAATTTTCAATATAAATACGCAGTGTTTTAAATAAAAACAAAAAAAATTGTGATTCAAAATGTGTCGAAAAGTAAGCTGCGCCAAATGTAAAAAGCCGACTTGGGCTGGCTGTGGCCTGCACATTGAGACAGCTTTAGGCGATGTTCCAATTGAGCAACGTTGTCAATGTCCCCGATGAATCAACTTTGCTGTTATTCTTCGCTTTTATTATAATTGATTTTGTTTATTTAGACCAAATATACATATTAATTATCAAAAAATAAAATTTATCCTTGTCTTAATTATTTTTTTTAACTTTAAAAATATAAAGAAGTCAGAATGCTTAAAAATAACTCCTTTTGACTACGTGTAAATTTTTCCTTTGTTATAATGAGCTCGAAACGCTTATTTTAAATCTAAATAGGTCTTTTTCAATTTGTTTGATCAAGTTTATTCGAAATATTCAGCAGTCGAACTGAATCGACCTAGCAAAAATAATTTTTGTTATAATAACTTTTTATTTTGTTTTTTTTTTTTGAAAAGTATATAATTAAAAATACTTGAAAAAAACTATATTGGAAAAAATAAAAATCAATTATCTTCCTAAATCATTTTAAAGCATAAAAAAATTCTTAGTAAATGAATTACACATAAATTTTTATGTTTTTATTGTTTTAATTAAAAATCAAAATTAAGTCAAAAACAAAAAAATACATAGATATTATCCAAATTCATTTCATGCTCCTGCTTTTAGTCTTGGACTTGCTTAGTTCGTTGAAAAATAATTGACAAATTATGCTTGGTTTAAAAATCCAGCGCAATAACAATTTTCACATTCCGGACAAAAACAGTTCCTATTTATAATTAAGTAATATTTATCTCCTATCATGCATCCACATTCATAGTTGGTAAATTCAATATTTTAATATAATTTCGGAGAAACTTCGTCTTCGTATTTGCCTGTCCGTGTTTATGTCTAAGGAAATTTCAAATTGCGCTTGCTTACAGAAGTGTGGTGGTCGAGTAAAATTTCTTAAATAAGAAAAGAAAAAGGTTTAGAAATATTTCTGTAAGATAATCTTATTTATGTTATTTTTTAGTTATATTTTTATGTGTTGCTTTTTAATATTCAATTTTTTTATGTCTATATAATCTTCATCGCAAAAGGGATGTCACACCATCTTTCATTTACCTAATCATTTTGACTAAATATTATTTTTAGTGTTAAAATTAATAAAATAAATTTATTTATTTAAAATACTATTTGAGGAAGTCCTCAGGCCACTCAGAATGGATCATAGTCCTTCTTTTTAGCTTAACGTTTAAAATATTGAATTAAATATAAAAAAAAAAGAGAAACTTTATGTAAGGTTCGCGCGGAGCAAAACTACAGCACTATCTGAATTTCGGCAAACCGACTTTAAAATATTAATCTGCATACTGGAAAACCCAGAAAAACGGTTTTTTATGTGGGGTCAAAAAAAAAATTTTTTGCCCCCACCCTTTCAAAGATCGAAAAAAAAACAAAAGTTAGTTACCTTTGAGCTAAAATATCTCATGTTCTAATAGACATAGCCTTATCAATATATATATATTCTGAAAGCAAATAGTCTCATCAACAAAATGGTGTATTAATTTAATCTATTATTTTACCAATAGATCGATATTTTGGCAAAAAATGGTAAAAAAATGGTATTTTTTCACTATTTTTGTATCTAGTCCGCGGTTTACCCCCCGACCCCTACTTTTTTAAACAGATTCTGAAACTAGAGAAAATTATGAACAAAATGTTGGGACCACTTTTTTTATTTATTGAATAATTTATTGAATTTAAAGCCAAAAAAAATTGAATAAAATGAGTTTGATACTAATTTTTGAATGTAAAATATTAAGTAAAACGTCAGAATTAAATGTCAAATTAGTAAAATGTTTTCAATAATTAATTTAATTTTTGTTAAATAATTAGTTTTAATTTTTTTTTCTTAATAATTTTTGAGATTCCTAAAAAACCCGAAAGAGTCTCAAAACTTTTATCAAATCTTGGTAACAAAACTTTTCAAAACTCGAATAGAAGGAATGAAAATTGTACGAATGCTCAAAATTTGATTTTGCGATGTTTGTTTGCCTACAAAAGTGGTGTAAATTATGCAAACGTTTTAAAAACATATTTTTCTGGAAAATCCAAAGCAAAAAATGCAGAACATTTATAAAATTTCTAACTCCTTATTAGATAAAAATTTAAAAATTTAAGTAAACTAATTTGACATTTAATTCTGACGTTTTACTTAATATTTTACATTCAAAAATTAGTATCAAACTCATTTTATTCAATTTTTTTTGGCTTTAAATTCAATAAATTATTCAATAAATAAAAAAAGTGGTCCCAACATTTTGTTCATAATTTTCTCTAGTTTCAGAATCTGTTTAAAAAAGTAGGGGTCGGGGGGTAAACCGCGGACTAGATACAAAAATAGTGAAAAAATACCATTTTTTTACCATTTTTTGCCAAAATATCGATCTATTGGTAAAATAATAGATTAAATTAATACACCATTTTGTTGATGAGACTATTTGCTTTCAGAATATATATATATTGATAAGGCTATGTCTATTAGAACATGAGATATTTTAGCTCAAAGGTAACTAACTTTTGTTTTTTTTTCGATCTTTGAAAGGGTGGGGGCAAAAAATTTTTTTTTTGACCCCACATAAAAAACCGTTTTTCTGGGTTTTCCAGTATGCAGATTAATATTTTAAAGTAGGTTTGCCGAAATTCAGATAGTGCTGTAGTTTTGCTCCGCGCGAACCTTATATATCAGAGCATAAAAATGATTATTGCAGGATAAAATAATATAAATTTAATTTATAAAGCATAAAGTTGATAGGTAATAAATAAATTTAGAATAAAGAAATATTGGGTCTTGTCGACTATGTGATCTTCGTGTTCACTAAATATGTGATCTTTGTCATCTTGCTAGGTTTGTGATCTCTGCTATTGAAAAAAATGACACATTTTTGATGAAAAAAACTAAAAAAAATTCTGTGATCAATGTTTTATTTTTGTGGTCAACAAAAAAAAAATTTCAAACTAAATCAATCAAGAAAAAATTACAAAATTGAAATAAATAATTTTTAGCTTTACGCAATTTAAGTCCTCTTTCATTATTCTTTAAGGAACCACACAAAGGACAAAGTACACAATTTGAATGTTTGCTTAATGCTCTTATAACTTCATTTTATGCCAATTCAGAACATGAAGGAGTCGAAAGAGCCAAGGTTTTATACTGATCTGATTTTAACTTTACTGAATTTATTGTAATTTTGATATAGAAGAGCTTAAAACATAAATATTTGGATCATTCTCATAATCAAGCTTCAAATATATTATTTTTTTAAAATATTAAATCAATTAAATTTTGAAATTTTTATGAGTGATCATTGAAAAATACTTGTGATACTTGGATAAGTGATCAAAAAATTTGTAACAGATCACAAACCCAGCAAGATAACAAAGATCACATATTTAGTGAACATGAAGATCAAATAGTCGACAAGACCCGAAATATTTTATTAGTTCACAAAGATTTATAATATATGATAAAAATTTATATATTTTCAAATTCTTAAAAATAATCAATATAAAATTTGAATTTAAATTAATTTTCAATCTAAAAATTCTAACTTGTTTTTCGAATTTTAAAATGGCATTTATTTTTTTTATCTAAATTGCTTTTTTAACAAATTGAATAAAAAATTAATAGAAAAATTAATATTTATTAATAAAATTTTTTAAAAAAATTAAAACCGAAATTATAAACATTTGGCACTTGAATTTATTGTTTCTTGAGTCAAGTTCTTTTAAACTCATACTAATACAATTGCAAAATTATTTACATTTGAGTAAAAAGTCAACAATCAACTATGTTGTAATATTGGCATTATTAATCTGGCATGGCAGCTTTTGCTTGCTGATATGAAAATATATATAAACCTGGAAAAAAAATATATAAATACAACTAATTAAAATAATAAAAAATTTAACTAGGCGTGCAGTATAAATAAGCATATTTTTGGTAAATAATGCTAAAAGCTTTTTCGAGTCAAAATAAAAGCATGCATGCAATGATGCGGCGCGAAAGCCTCCTTTTACAAACAAAATCTTGACAGGATCTCTTATCAAAGGATACATACAATTTTATTCAATTAGACTTGTTTTTTTTAAGAAGTATAAACTTTAGTTCATTTTTATTGTAAATAATTTTTACTATTAATATACATACTGTTTGAATATAATGTATTAGAAGGTTTTGGCAGATTTTTTTCAACTAAAAAAAACAAATAAATATAGATAAAAGTAAAAAAGATAAAAGCTTAACATCATACCATCCAATATATTTTATCTTAAGGGTATGATTATAAACGGGAATAGATTATTTATTTTATTTTAAATTATTATTAAATAAAAGTTTTTAATACAAATTATCAATTGTTTTAAGAATTTAGAAAATCTCTCAGCTACACATATTTAAATTAAGTTTATTTGATTACTTGATTTAATATAAACGTAAGACTTTTTCTCTTAATCTCTCTAATTCTTTGAAAAAATTTATAAATTATTTAGAAAAAAAATTTTGATAAAAAAAATATATTAAAATTGATTTTAAATAACCATCAAGCTATGTACCTGAAACTCTTTGTTTATTAATATTTTGTGCACTCTTTACTCTGAAATTGTTAAACTGATTTTGCATATTGTTAATTGTCATGGTCGGATTGGAATCAATTTTAGCGATTGAATCATTTCTTCCATTTAATTTTGTTCCATTTAAACTTAAAAATTTAAAAATTCACTTGATCATCCATTTTTTGTAATTTATTTATTACCCATTGTTAATTCTGGGATAAACTGGTTGGTCGTTGTCTCCATTTAAGACCGACAATTGGTACCTATAATTTCCGATGGTCGAATTGTTATCTGATGAAACCGGTTGTGTTGCGTATTTTATTCGATTTTGGGCGCCAATGCCAGAATTACTCTTTGCTTTTTTTTGGTTGTTTATATATTTCTGAAAAAGTGTTGGTATTAAAAAAATTGTTATTTATTTTCCAAAATAGACCAGGTTACCTCAGCAAAAAGTGATTGATTTTCGAAAGGGTTATAATTCTTTGTTCGTATCTCAAGCTTATTTCCCTGCGGAGCAAATCTTGAGTTTATTGGATCTTCTTGGACATGATTGTTGGGAAAAAAGTTCGGTGGCACTGCAGCCATTGTACCGGATGTTCCGGACAAAATTTTGTTCACCAAATCAATGACACCCATACTCTTAAGCAAATTTTCTCTCTGCTTTAAACATTGCAAGCGTTCCATTTCATCCAGATCATTTATCTCAATTGGTTTCCAAGTATCTATTGGCGAAACTAGTGATGGCGGCAAAAGAAGCTGCTGTTTGCTCATTATGCCCGTCAATGAAGGATTCTGTTTATAAACAAAAATATACATTTAAAATTTAATTTTTCTGTGGTTGATCAGCTTTGAAGCTAATGAAAAACAAAAAGCGTGAAAGTGCCAAAGCAATAGATTTCGAGTGCTGGTTAAATAAGTAGCTAAACGACTAATCATCTTTGATTAAATGCTTTTTGATGAAAGGTCGTTTAAACAACAAAAATTGTGCATATTTTTTTTAAAGAATTTTAAAATACCCTTTGAAACAAAGATTTAGATTTTTTAATTGGAAAACGAGTAGTAAACTTTGGTTCTGAGAACGAATGAACCAAATTATTCGACTCAAAGATTTTCGAATCAATTGATGGCACTACAACTGGTCTACTCAGCTCAAAGTTTGCACTTTTGCTCACTTTTTTGATACTAGTGTCTTCATAGTGCTATTTATTTAAAAAATAAGAGCGTTCAAGAATGAGTAAAAAAATAAGCTTGATTATTGTGGGCAAAAAAGCTGATGTTTATTTTTGTTTGTTATTTTAAAAGTAAAAATAATAAAGTTTTATTTACTGTGGCAATTGTGTGAAGGCTTGAATTGCTGCCTTTGGAAATGCTGTTCGACCTTTCGTATTTTTTAGCATTGTCTGAATAATTAGACATGACATTTGACGAAGAATTTCGAGATATTTGATTTTTTTGCTGAGTTGGTAGTTTAGATTGAATGGTAACATTTTTTTGACAGCTTTGATTTGAAGTCTTTCTATTCGGGCTTTCGCCACGTACCTCTTTATTTTGCACCCGATTTCGGTTTACCATAAATTTTTCGTTTTTACGAGAAATTTCTTCCATTTGTTGCCTTAATTAATTTTACAATTAAATTACTTAATCATTTATTAATGTCTAATCACTTTGCTTGTTCAAGCCTAGCTCTAGAAGCCGCTGTCTCTGAAAAAAGAGTCCCTGTTGTGTTGTAAAATTTGTCATACTTTTCCGAACCAGGACCAGGATAAACACGTCTATAGTTACCAATATGCTTGTCCTCCCATTTCTCAATTTGCTTCAGCCATTCTTGCTGAACTTCATCAAGCTCTTCTCTTAAATACCCCCAAAATAAATAAAAACAAAATAATTATCTAATCTTTTATTTACTTAGTTTCTTTTTTTCCTTGTTTTAAAAACAATCTTTCCCTAACCCGCTTTCTTTCTTCTTCAACACACTTTTTTTTATCCAAAGAACCAATGTTCATCAGCATTATGGTATCATAAATCAATGCGTCCTTAATTTCCCTATCCAATTTTGAGTCTGTGGTGAAGCTTGGCGAATGATTGACTTCCAGCACATAGGGCTTAAGCTTTTTATCAACCAATATGTCATAGCCGAGTATTTCAAAGCAAGCACTTCCTTTGTAGTGATTGGCAAAACAGGTTCTATAGTTGTGCTTAAGAACTGCATGAGCTGATAGTAGAACTTTGATAATTACATCATCTATGTCATTCCATAGTTTATCTACATCATAGCCATTTTTTTTAAGCCATCTATTTATGGTTGATATTCGCCGCTTGGTTCCGCTTTCTTCGTCGCGAACAAACTCATCGCTTTTTTTCTGAATGGCATAATTTGTTAGATGCATAAATACATCTTTCTTTAAACAAAAATATTTTGAATTTTAAATTAGTTTTTTTTATAAAATAAATAAAAATTAAAAAAATAAACTTTTCAATCTTTTATTTAATTCTACCTTTATTATAATCAACTTAGACTAAATTTATTTATAAAAACTTACACAATTATTCATGGTTGGCTCTTCGTACTGCTGAGTGGTAAAACGAGCTAGGCCTTCTTTGTAAACAAATATTCTAAATGGATCACATGATGTAACAGCTACATAGACCCTCAAGTCAAATTTGAATCCATCAACTGTAAATGGCTAAAAAAAGTAATGTATGAGATTTAATAAAAAATACTATTTTTAATAAAACACCTACTCGAGAGACATATACTTGAACTACGTAATTATCACCGGGTTTAACATCTCTATTAGGATTTTTAGTAATGAATATACCACGTCCTTGGCAACCACTATCAGGTTTACATATATAGGTTTTATTTTTTTTGGTTCTGGCATAGTTTATGAAATCAGCATAGCTTTAACAATTAAATTTATAAATAATTATTAAGCTGAATTTAAATTACTCTGCTGGGAGACACCATCCTTTTGGGTAAAATGTATACTCTTTTGGATAAAGCTTTGCCATTCGATTCATGTTGCGTGTCAAGAGATCTTTGCGGCATATTTCACTCATTCCCGGAAAATGATTTATTTTTTGCCATTTTTTCATTTGATTGACCCGATCTATGGAAATGCTTGTGTCTGTCCAATAAAGACTCCAGTCTTCATTTTCATCCACTTCTTTAAATCCTAGCTTTCGTCCAACTCTCCGGACACACTCGTATTTTGTAGCGGAAAGACAAATGCCAATGTTTTTTTTCTTTTTTTTCTTTTTTTTCAGGTCTTCGGAATCGTTTCGGCTTATGGTACTCGATGATTTGTTTAAAGACTTGTTATATCTATTTCGATATTCACTAGAATCTTCGTCATGGGCTGTGTCGTCCTCGTCATCTTCAGCATTTACTTGAAACATTAAATCGGGTCTTTGGAATTCACTAGTGTCTTCATCGTTATCTTCCAGTGTTAATACTGCTGGGCCTTTACTTTTCGGATTATCTTCAACAACACTCGACTCATCAGAACTATAATCCTCTTCCTCTTCCGACATATTTTTTTTTATAAATAAACCCGATCTAATAAATTTAAAATACCGAAATACGATTTTATTTTTATATATTCTTAAAAATAAAGCAATTTAAATTTAATTCTAGTTGAGTTCCTAATTTTTTAAAAAACACAAAAGGCTAAGTATCCCAATGTAAAATTTTGGATAAATTTCATACCAAATTATATGGCATCTAAAAAACTAGTAACCTAAAAAAAAATTATAAAAAAAATAAATAGGTATCTAAACGTATATTTTTGATAAATAGGTATTGTTAAATATTTTACTTAACAACGGTACTTATGAGCTTTTTCGAGCAATTTTTACGGATAGCATTCTTTATGATTAATGATTTATTGATGCCTTGATATTTTGAATTCTACTTAAAATTTTAATTAAAAATAAAAAATATCTTGATCAAACAAAATATTCATTTTATATTATATGCTGATAAATAGGGGAATATCTTTCAGCTAACTAATCTGCAAAATAAAAAACACTATTATAAGAATGTTAAATGCTAACTCTAATATCATTTAGTTTATTAAAAAAATGAAAAACGTAGCCATGCCAACCCATAATTTTTCGATTTGAATTAAATTTTTTGCAACAACTTTTGGGCTTTTTTTTTTGAAAAGATGAAACTAAATAATTTAAATTAAATATTTTTTTATTTATATTTCTGTATTAAATTTCAATTCTCGGAGACTTTTCAAATAGCTGATTTTTATATGGAACTAGAATGGATTATTTTTAAAGCGAGATTGATTATGAAAATGTGCTTGATACCTTAGAAAATCTTTATTTTGAGACTTTTTCAATGGTTTCTCATCTAGTTAAGCGAGAGCCTTTTGATAAAATTAGAACTTCATTAGCTCAATTAAGACGTTCATAGGTTCTTAACTGGGACGATTTTAAGCTAAAAAAAATAAATATTTTTAAAGTGAATTTAGATTCTTTTTGAACTGACTCTAAGCAATTTTAATTGTAATTTAGAATTTTAATAAGTTCAGGATTTCGGAAAATCCATTACTAGTTGGTAAGCACTTTAAATAAGTTAATTTTCTTTAAAATAAGAATTTAAAATGTAAATATTTGATTAGTTTTATTAGAAAAAAGGTTTAAAGTGATTTAACACACTGTAAAAATCAAAAATAACTATTTAAATCATAAATCAACTTCATATTCACAATGCCCTGAGCCATTAAATGGTTCGGCTTTGATTCCGCGTCTTGAATTATAAAAATCTTATTAAAAATTAAAAGAAAAAAAAACATTACTTAATCATTCGACATCTTTGTTCCTCAATTCTTCCTTGTGCATCGGAAATATTAGTTACATTTTGAGCGCTCCAGAGTCTCTCGGCAACAGCAGATGCTCTTGGCCAAGTTCTTGCTATGACATTGCTGCCGTCAACATACTCACCCCACATGCATGCTTCACCACCAATTATCAAGCTTTTTTGTTCATCAGTGCCTTTATTTGTAGAATAGTTATTTCTTATTTCAGAACATTAAGACCAAAAAAATTACCCGGAAAATCAAATGGATCACATTTATAGTATTTTTTCCAATCGTCGCCATAAGATATATAGTTTAAATACCAACAAGTAGACAGCAAAGCCCTGTAGCCTAATTTTGTTACCATTGAGAGCTCTTCGGGCCATGGATCTTTCCATACCTCAACAACTGTATCAGGTTTGACCAATACATTGTTATCAACAACTTCTTGCCAAATAATGTAGCCTGTTTTAGGACTAACTTTTCCAATTAAATCCAATAATCTTTTTTTAAATTGTTTTAATTGGGTTTTTTTAAACTTTTATCTAATTTTACTTTTGCATATAAAATTGTTCCAGTTTGGAATAATCATCGCCAAATCCTTTCTTCTTCATAAATTCAGAAATATCCGGATTACTCTTCCTAATTTAAATTAATTAAGTAATTTTAAACAACGGGAATATCTTACCAGCAACTAAAGTCGACTTCATCCCCTCCTAAGTGAAGATACTTATCGGGAAAAACAGAAGTAAGCTCTGTTAAAAATTCTTCTAAAAACGAATATGTCAAATTATTTGTTGGATCAATTGGTCCAAAGTCGCCATTTGGCTTTCCACTAGTATAGCACTTAGTTAATATTTGGATAGACTTTCCCCAAGATAAAGTGTGACCAGGAGTATCAAATTCTGTAACCTTTTTTTAATTGCTAATGTTTATATTTAAAATTTTACTCTAAATTATAGATACCACTCTTATTCCTCTCAGACGGGCATACTCAATTATATCCTTTACGTCATCCTTTGTATATACATGTGTATATGGATTATAAGCACCCTAAGAAAAAAACCTAATTAAGACATATAAATAAATGCTTGAGTACTACTTTTTCGCTAAGATCCGGAAAAGAACTGCTTACATATGGGAAAGACTCGTCATCAACAATATGCCAATGGAAGACATTCATTTTATTGGCCTCCATAGCATCCTAGAACAAAATTTCATTAAATATTTTTAAATTAAATACATGTTGAAATAATGACCAAATGAATTTTGATAATTGAAGGCCTAATGTAATGTCGAGAGGTATCTAGTAGTATACCTCTGTGATTAAATCGAGGATAATCATTAATTAGTGTATTGTTGACCACGAGCTTAAATATACATAAGAATTAATTTTAAATATATTTTTTTTTTAAATTACTGATCCATCAGCTGATTGTCTTATCATTTGACTAAAACTTTCCAAACCTAAATCCAAGCATTAAAAATGTCATCAATTTAATTACTATTTACCTCTTAAGGCTCCCCAGGGAGTTTTTGATTCTAAATTGGCAATCGAGCTGGCTATTTCTAAGTTATCTTTGAATAAAAATTTAAATTAATTTTTTTTTAAATATCTCTTTTAAGTACATGATTCATCTGATTCGAGGGATGGATATAATTCACATGGTTCATGTATCATTATAGTTAATTTTCCAATAGATGGTTGATTTTTGTTTTGAGATGTTGCTCGCAAAAGTCCAGATCCAAAAATTATTTTGTAATATCTATTAAAGGCAATAGATACAACGTCACATATTTGACTTCCTTTTAAATATTCAAAGCGAAAATCATTTCTATTCAGGACATTTTGAGTATCGTAAGTAACTTGCGACTGTGGTTTTGGGAATACCTGGCCTATTGTTATTGGTACCACATGTTTAACTTTAATGGCATAATTTGTTTTGATTAAAATAATTAAAGCTAATGTAAAATAATATGCAAGTTCCATTCATGTATCTTAAAGCTAAATCTAAATGAAAATAAAAGTTTATTACACTTGTTAAATCACGTGATTTAACGAAAAAAAATAATTTTGCATTCTCATTATTAATTTGCTAAATTTTAATTAATTTTAAAGAACTAAATAAAGAGATTAGGTTTCAAAAATATAACATTTTTTAGACAATGTGTCATAGAGTAACTTGCAAGACCTGCAATAAACCAACTTGGGCAGGATGTGGAATGCATATCGAACAAGCTCTAAAGAATGTTCCCGTCGAAGATCGCTGTAAATGTAATAAGAGCAGAATTGAAAGATGCATCATATCTTAATTTTTTAAATATTTTTATTTTATGAATTTTTAAATAAAACATGTCAAGAGCTAAATAGATATATTTTATCTTTGGTCAAGTACCGACTCCTTAAGATATTTAAAAATTCCAATCACATGATTTCATAAAATCAATACTTTTTCAATTGCATTAGCATCATTAGTTGATGAACATCATTAGCTTAGCTAAAATATTGCCGTTTTTAAATTAAAGCATCGTGACATCGTTGACAGATAAAAATAACCGTGACAGTATCTTTGTATTTTGTCATGAGTAAATAAATCATTATCTTAAATACCTTTTTGTTCACCAGATAATTAACCGAAAGATAAGAATTGCTAAATTTAGTTGGTAGATAAAGCTAATTTTGTGGTAAAAACAATACACCTATTTTAATTTAGCTTAAATCGACAACTCTATTATGATAAATTTATTATCAATTCACTTTTAAAATTTCCAAAAATTTATTCGGTTAAATTGTTTCATAAACCGCATTTTCATCTAAATTAAAGTTTAGAATTTAAAATTAATTAAAATGATGCAATTTAAATCACAATTAAATCTTGATTTTTGTTTAAGACTTCATTTATTGAAAAATGTTTGAATCTATAAATAAATTACAAAAATAATCCTTTATAAAATAAAATTGAATTGTATAAAAAAATCCTCTAAGTCTTGTCTAGCAATATACTTTTGAATTAGTTAGGTTTTTATTTATTTTACATTTGTTCATTATGATTATTTACAAAAAAATTGTGAATCTAAATTTTAAATATTTTTTCAAAAATGAAATTCGATGAATTTTAATTTTATAATTTCAATTTATCAAATCTAGATAATCTTGATTTTAGAATATTATTTTCTTGATAAATTTAAAAATAAAAATAAACTTAATCAACTGAATTAATTAAATATGGAAACTTTTCCGACATACATTAACCTGATAATATTTATAATTATAATCTAATTAAATTTTGTTACACTTGACTAATATTTAAAATCAGTATTATATGGTTCTGATCTTTTTAATTCAATTTGTCATAATCTTCAGGCAAAAGATAAAAAATTGTTTTTAAATTTTACAAACCGTGTCATTTTTCATAGATCTTAAGCTTCTTATTTATTTTCATAATAATTTTAGAACTAAAAAAATTTTATTAATTCAGTGAATATGAAAATTGTTATTTCACATTTAAATGAAAGTTGAAATTAATTTTGCAAAATAGCCTAATAAATATTATTTTAATTTAATAAGAATAATAGTAGTAGTATTTTTTTTGAATATTTTTTAATAGAATTTTTAGTCTAAATCCACTCGTCAGATCAAAATTTGAAAAATTTATTTTATTATTAGAGGTTTTTATATATATTCAAGTTATTTTGACTGACTGTTATACCATTTACGAGAATTGAAATTTTCATTTAATTTTTCGTGGATTTTTGAAATTTATGATCAATTAAAATGGTCAAGCTCAAAAATTAGTTTTTTTGCTTTTATAAAAAATTAAGCCAAGCATCCAATGTTACTCATTAAAATTCTAATATTTATCCTAATATTAATTATTTAATATTCATGCTGTAAAATTTAGCATCCAGCAATTCCATGAAAAATTATCTAAATAATATTTAGCTAATCTTTGATAAAATTTTTTAATTTTGTTTAATTTTTTATTTCATGCTCCAAAAAGAAAAACTGGAAAAATTATTTGAAATTGGACCGTTTTCTTCAAAGAATTATCCTAACTTATAAATCGCTTTTCTAATATATTCAAAAAAATTCAAAATTTTTCTTATTTTTGAGTAACTTGGCAGCAATATAAAACCTTGAATAACAAAAAATAAAAAAATGATATAAATTATTATTATTTAACATTTTTAGTAAATTTTAAATTTTAAATCAACTTATTAATGATCTTTTCTTATTAATAGACGGTTTTTATTATAATTAAAAAAATACATAAATAATTTCGCTTTCTTGGTATAGATTGAGTAATTCTTTAAAATAAAAAACTATTTTTGACTATAAAATTTTAGTGAAATAGAACTAAAAATTGAGCAATTTTTTTAAATTTAAGGCTCTAAAATATCTATAATAATAGTAATAGAAAATTTTCCTTCTTAAAAATGTCAGATTTCAAGTTAAAATCAAATCTGACCAATACTAGGCTAAATGAATCTACATTATTAAATCCCAAAGTTAATTATCTTTTGGGAAAATCGACCCTGAACAACAACGAATTAACCAAATCCACCAATCTATTCAACAATTCGCAAAAAACAAAATTAAGTTTAGAGTCTCAGATTGATTTGAACCCTAGTAAACTATTAAAAACAGAAGATCTTCAAACCAAGTCCACTTTCAGCAGCTTCTTATCAACAATTAAAACTACTCAGAATCTTTCAAACAAATATTTACTACAATCTAGTCGATCACCTCATTTAATATTTCCCAAGCAGACCAATGTTCCAGATACCAATTTTAGCAAACCATCTCATATATTAAAATCGACAGTTTTATCAAATACAAAACCGCAACCAGAACAACCTAAAGCATCCAAAAGACTTCATGAAGATGACAAATTAGAAGAACCAAATATATTTTTGCAAGACGAGTATCTTAAAACAGAGTCAATTATAAATCTATTTAATGATGAGATCAAAAAAATGGAATTAAATTTTCTACAAGCTAAACGAAGAAGAATAACCAAAGAAAGAAACTTTTTTGAGGATTCAATGGTAATAAACGATGTTCAGTTGGCTTCAAGTAGATTTAAAACCAGCTTGGTAAACGCAGTCAGCTCTTCTTTACTTCGAGAGCCAGACTTCAAGAACCCCAAAGACTCTACTAGAAATTTAATTCTATACATGGCTAACTGTGTTGTCCAGACGGATCCTGAATTTATTCTAAAGTTGGCTTTGTATACACGCAAGGAGCTAAATATCAGGGTGACAGCTAATTTTTTGATTTGTCTAGCTGCCTATACTGAAAAATGCCGACCTTATTTACAAAAATACTTTAAACATTCCATTTCTTTACCGTCTGACTGGATCGACGTTGCTGAACAATATCAGCTCTTTGTCGATAAGAGAATTAACTTTGGAGCATTACCAAGCGCGCTCAGGAAATGTATGGTGGAAAAGTTTCCAGATTTTGACAGATATCAATTAGCAAAATATAACAAAGACAAATCGGCCAAAAATAAAAATTTAAAAGATGTGAAGCATGTAAAAAGCAAGCTTAGAGATGAAAATGGTCAAATTACAAATCAAATTGAACACAAGTATATCAAACAGATCCCTGATGGTTTGAAAGATAAAGATAAAATAAAAATTTTGTTGACTTACACAGAAGAATGTGAAAACATAAAAATTGATATAATTTATCGTGACCTAACAAAACAACTTGCCAAAAAGGTTCAAAATACACGAACCAAATTAAAAGCAAATTTAGATGAATCAAGTGATGATGTAGCAGTGTGTAGGATTATTATTGACTTTAAACTACGTAGAGTATCAGGAAAAAATTTTATAAGTAGTAAATGGTCAGCTAATCATTTGTATGAAAATTTTGAAAAGTCTTCTTTTTCCCAAGCACATTCTCCTTTAGAGCTTTTCATTAGAGTGGATTCTAAAGGCTTCCATTTGGGCCATGTCAACAAAAATGGTAAAGAAGAAAAAATTTTTTCTTATTTATTATTTCCTTTAAAATACATACCTGTACGAAAGCTAAATGTAATTCGAATAAATGGTACTCATTTGAAATTAAATGAATTAAGCTTAATTAGCGACAAAATTGATTCTGATGGCGAAGAATCCGAAGAAGCGATAAAAATACGAGCATTCACTCTGAAGCAATTGATTAGGCAATTGCATATATCTTCACCAGTAGATAATGTGATGAGTTTGCTTGGTAAAAAGTATCCCATGACTTTTGAGGAATTTATGAAATTTAGACTTCCTGGCATTTTCGACAGCGAGAGGGCTGGCAAGAGAATGAAACTGGAAATACCAGAAACTTGGGAAACACAAGTTTCTATGCACGGAAATAAAGCAGAGGTTTGGGAAAAGTTAATTGACAATAAAAAACTTCCATACATGGCCATGCTTCGAAACTTGAGAAACATGATCAAGACTGGTATAAGCCAAAAGCATCATCAATGGGTCATAAATAAATTACAAGATGAAGGAGCTGTTATTCACAGTAAACAATTTCCATTCAGATTTTTTACTGCATATGAAGTTTTGGATGAATTAGAAGCTGATTATAATGCTTTTTTAAAGTCATCAGCGCCTTCAAGTATAAAAAATAAGCCTAAAAGAGGAAACAAAACAGAGCCTGAAATAAAATACTGTCCCGTTTTATTAAAAAGATATAAAAATGCATTGGATAATGCACTTAAAGTAGCCACTACTTTCAATGTGTCACCTATACAAGGTAGTACAGTAATTATTTTGAATTTTAATAAAAGTATGAGTGCTTCTGGAGGAAGTTCGGCAAGAGGCTTGGGTAAAAGAGTCACATCTGTATCAGAAATGGCTGCTCTATTGGCTCTAATGTTTAGATATTCTTGTGAAAATTCTGAAATGATTGTATTCTCTAATGGTAGTTCTTACACCAATATCCAGCTAGAACAAGGCACTATCTTGGATAACATGCAAAGTTTGATTCAAGTGAAAAATATGACTAGAAGTGTCGAAGGTGGTGCTTTCCCGCGAAAAGCTATTTTGAATTTGTTCGAAATATCTCAGACATTTGATAATTTAATCTATTTATCTAATGGTATTGACGATGAAGAATTTATGAAAGATTTTTTGAGAATGTATAGATGTGATAGAAATGCAAACTTAATGTTTGTTAATGTAAATTTGTCAACTAGTTTGGCAATGTTGGCTAATAATCCAAATTTTGATCATGAAAATGACATTAATATTTGTGGATTTTCTGACGCAATATTAAGATTTGTTGCAGAACGAGGCAACAAAGGACAATTGACCCACATCGAGAACATAGACAAAGCATTTGATTTACCAGAGCTTAAAATCAATCAAAAAAATAAACAGGAACAAGTCGAACAAATGCCAACTATTGAAAAACCCATACTCAAAATTTATGTTCCTAAACAAGAATTTAAAACAATTAAAGTTTTTATATCTTCGACTTTTAGAGATTTTCATTCCGAAAGAGATATCCTATCTAAAACAGTGTTTCCTCTGTTACGTTCTAAATTGAGCTCCTTGCTGATTAATATTTATGAAATTGATTTGAGATGGGGCATCACTGAAACAGAAGCTGAATCAAATCAGACCCTGGATCTATGCTTGAATCAAGTTCTCAACTCTAATTATTTCATAAACATGCTTGGTGACAGATATGGATATGTACTAGATGACTACAAAGTGCGACAAAATGCACAACTAGACTGGTTGAGTTCTTATCCTTTGGGTTCATCGATAACTGAACTTGAAATCGAGACACAATTACGCAAAAACCAAGAACAAAATTTAAAATACGAAAGCACTTTTTTTTATTTCCGAGACAATTCTTTTATTCAAAAAGTACCAGAAAAATACCAGGAACATTTCGTGGAAAACAATGAACAAAATACTCAAAAATTGAATCATTTAAAAGCAAAGATTAGAAACAGTAGCTATGAAATTTTTGATGGTTATAAGTGTAGATGGTTTAAAGGTGAGGAATTTGCCAATGGAGCTTCGAGAGCTTTAGTCTGCGATTTGGATTCTTTTGCTCAGAAAGTATTTCACAATTTGTTCAACTCGATTAAAAAGCATCACCAAAACGATGCTGCAATGATCGAACTGGATGAAACAAACCATTTTAATAATTTAACTGAAGCATTTATGAAATTAAATTCAGAAACATTTATTGGCAGAGATAAATTGTTGAAAAAATTTCAAGAATCCTTGATAAATCAGTATAAATTAATGGCTAAAATTTTGGTGCTAAATGGTCAAGCAGGTTCTGGTAAAACTTCGTTGGTGTCGCATTTTTTTTCCAACAATAAGCAAATTGTTCACAAGTTTGTCCATTTAGTGGGATCATATCCAGGCTCTGAAAGTCTTGTTTTGCTTTTAAAAAGATTTTGCATCTCCATTAACAGAACTTATGATCTTGGAATTTCTCAACATGAACTGGAAAGCAATAATTTTGAATTATATAAGAATTTATTCCAAACAATATTAGACAAATTGAGTGAAAAAATTTCAGACACATTTTATATTGTGATAGATGGAGTGGATTTTCTGGTTGATGAGTACAAGAATCTTGACCGCTCATTTAGCTGGTTACCGGTGAATATTAATCCTAAGATTATGTTTGTGTTTACTGCCAGATCGGAAAGCAATATTTCGAATGTGTTGGTAAAAATATCTAATAATGGCGAGATGGTAACAAAAAGGAAAATTGATACCATGGAAATAGAAGATTTGGATATATGGGACAAAAGTGAATTTATCAAGGCTAAATTGGCCAAGTTTAACAAATACTTGGAAGAAACACCTTTTAATAATCAAATAAAAATGCTTACTACCAAAAAAGATTCGGCAAATCCACTTTATTTATCATTGGTATGTGAAGAGTTGCGTACTCATAACCAATTCGAGACGTTGAGCCAAAAATTAAAAGAAATTCCAATTCGTATAAATCAATTGTTGAATTATGTGCTAGACAGATTAGAAAAAGACTTTGGTCAGGATTATGTTAGCATGGCATTTAGTTTTATATGTTTTTCCAGAGATGGTCTAAATGAATTGGAACTCAGGTCGATGATAAATATATATTTGAAAATAAAAAGTGATAACTTATTAGAATTTCTAAATGGTTCAAAATCAATTTTTAACTTGGATAGAAAAATTTTTGATTGCATCAAATTTGGTAACAATAACCAGAATACAGCTTCAAAATTTTTGAGTTTTTTGGAATCAATAAGTGAAACTTTTCTCAAACCAAGGTCTAAGACAGACGAAAGTTCAATTAAGATAAGATCTAATCAATATGTTGAAAATTCACTAAGATCTAAATACGGAGAAAAATCACTTAAATTTAATTCGAAATTGATCAATAAAATAATGTCATTGTTTTATTGGAGTCAATTAGAAGAAAATTTTGAGAGCAAATGGTCAAATTTAACCTTAAATCAAAGAGGTCTGATTTATTTGCCATATCATTTGGTTAATTCAGAAATGATTGATGACTTAAACTGTCTTCTTACTAACATTTCCATTTTGAGTGCCAAATGTGACTTGGGATTAGCTAATGAAATCATGAATGATTTTGATCTTCACCAAAATTTTGCCAATGAGAATGTTCTTTGCAAAACTACTAGGCTAAATTATAAAAAAATAAACCAGAATTTGACCACAAGATTTATTGATTACAAAAAATTTATTCAAACCAATTACCATTTATTGTTATCTAATCCATCATTGTTGTATCAACAAATAATGAATGAACCAAGCGATTCAGCAGTGTTTCAAGACTTAATGATCATAATGACCCAAAATCCGGACTCAATTAGAAATTTATTCCAATGGGTAAACAAAGAGAAGCAAACTGACAAATTTGGAATATATCCGATTACAATAAAAGACTTTGATGACTCGGCTAGCAGTGTTTCGATATCACCTGATGGAAATTTGGTTGTTTGTGGAACTAAAGATTGTCAAATAAAATTATTTCAAACAACTACTGCTAAATTGATAAGAAACTTTCAGGGCCATTCAGGAAATATAACTTCGGTAAAATTTATAGGCAATGATATCTTATGTTCTACATCATCGGATGGTAAAGCTTGTTTATGGAATGTAAGTGACGGTTACAGGATTAAAGTATTAGATAAGCATAATGGTCACGTAGTTCGAGATTGCTGCTCTGATTCCAAAGGAAGTGTTTTAATTACAGTTGGTTGGGACTGCAGTGCCAAAATATGGAATCCGAAAACAGGATCTCTAGAAGGAGAGCTTAAAGGTCATTCAAGACCGATTAATTGTATAACTTTAAATGATGATGAGACAATGGTTGCCACTGGATGCTGGGATGCTTGCATTAGAATTTACAATTTGTATGATAGAATGAGAAAGGCTGTTTTAAGAGGCCACAAGACCTCAATCAGATCTATTGGGTACTCATTTAATGGGGTCTATATTGCATCAGCTTCAATTGACGGAGAAGTCAAATTATGGAATTCGAAGTTTGGAACACAGATTGGTTCTCTTTTAGGGCATGCAATGCCTGTAAATTCAATCTGTTTTAGTCCAACAAGTCAATATTTGGCCACTGGTTCATCAGACAGAAGAGTAAAAATATGGAGTGGAACCATTGGAAAATTGATTAAAGTCATTGATCCTGAATTAAAGTGTCCATTGACTAGTGTATCATTTTATAGAAAAACTGGTGAGTATTTTGCAGTTGGTACACATGAAGGTGAAATATTGGTATATGATATTCATGGAAAAATGAGACACAAAACTAAAGTTCACAAAGCTTTTGTTACTCGTGTTCGTTTTAGTAATGACGGTCGCTATGTGATATCAATTTGTAATGAAGGTAAATTGGTAATCACCGATGTTTCCAAAGAAAAAGCAAAAATATCTGTTGAAAAGTGTGCATCTAAGTCTTTAAACGCTTTGACAGTAAATGATTGTGATGTTGTGATCACTGGAGGTGATGAGTGTGATATCTTTGTTTATCCAGACTTATTTGATCAAATTGACAACAAAAATAAAAATTCCAAAGATAGATCTTATTCGTTAAGGTCTCATTCATCACCCATAACAGCTTTGTCTTTCAATAAAACTGGAGATAAGTTTGCCAGTGCTAGCAAAGATGCATTAATAATAATCTGGAATTTGAACCATATTGATTTTACTGCTAATCAATTGTTATCTATTAACAATGCACACTTGGACTGGATTACTGATCTTGAATGGTCAAATTCTGCTGATTTTATTCTGTCCAGTTCCAATGACAACACCTTGAAAATATGGAATAGTGAAACAGGAAAAGAAAAACATATTCTAAAAGGTCATACTTCAAATATTAACTCTTGCTCTTTCCAATATGGATGTGCTGTTTCTACATGCTTTGATGGATCTGTCAAAATTTGGTCTCATAAAGGAAATGAGATTTCAACTCTTTTGGGACACCAAGCAAAAGTAAATTCTTGTGATCTATTCGTTCGGTTGAAACAAACCGAACCACTAAAAGAAGAAATTCAAAACGACGAAGATATGGATCTGAAGCCACTTTGGGGCGAACAGATGGAAAAAGAAACATGGTTGGAAAATCACAAGAAAAAAACAGTTAATAAAAGTGTAACTATTGATAAAGTGTTTTTGATAAGCTGTTCGGATGATTCAACCATTCGAATTTGGAAGCCTATTGAATCTGATTATTTATTGAGTCTTGAAAATTATAATGATTCGGTAAATTCGATTTTCATGGATAGAAATAATTTGATAGCAACAGCTAGTGCAGATAAATCTCTAAATCTATGGAACACTTCAAAATTTTTCCAAGTTGTTCAATCTGGTAAAATGGTCAAAGAAAATGGACCTATTCAAACACATTGTTCAGAAATTACAAGTATTGGTTTCAATAAAAAAAGCGACATCTTAATAAGTGCTTCTTTTGATGGCGTCATAATTTTGTGGAAGCTTATCTATTCAAATATAAATGGTAATAGTTGCTTGACCAATATAGAATATGTCCAAGAATTGAGCGCTCATGAGAAGTCTTGTACGGGTATTTGTGTAATCAATGAATCAGAAAACGAGATTTGTTTTGCTTCTTGTTCTCTTGACCAAAGCATAAAAGTTTGGAAAATAGATCCTAAAAATTTGTTCAAATCAATAGAATTGGTTCAAATATTAACTAAAGGATTAAATAAACTATTTTTCATTGATATTTTAGAAAGTCAAACCAACACCGATTTGATTAGTGTAGAACAAGATTCGACAAAATTAATTATAAGAAAAAATACTGTAAAAGGAAATGAAATTTATATGTCAAATGATGGTTTCATTGTCCACAATTTTCAGTATATAATTAGTAATATAAGTTTTGTTGATCGAAAAATTTATCTTACAACACCTCATGATGAAATTTTTGTATTTGAGATAACTTTGCCAAAAAAATTAACAATCTGTGATACTACAAATGGAAAAGGGTTTTATAATTTATCTTCAGATGAAAAACGAATTAGTTTAGAAAATAAATCAAATGGTTCCGATACCAATTGGTATTCATCAGTGACAAAATGCAAAGATAAAATTTTGATCGGGGATATGAAAGGAAATTTATTGAAAAATAGTGGAAACAAATTAATTCACTTGAAAAAAATACATGATTCAAAAATAACTAATTTAGTCACATTTGAAGATAATTTGTTAATAAGTAGCGGAATGGATGGAATGATAAAAGTGTGGAATGAAGATTGTGAAATGCAGTTAGGACAATTTACAACAAACAATTGTGTAACCAAATTAAAGAAATTACCGAATTGTAAAGAAAATATATTCACTTTTGGAGACAGTATTGGAAGAATTAATATATTAAAATGGTTTAGTGAAAAAAAATAAATTAAAAATTATTGATCAAATTTAGAAAATCTAAGAATTTATTTATATTATATTTATTTTATTTATATTAGAATAAATATTTATTAAATACTTTTTTTTTATATTAAAGTATCAAATTATTATAATGGATATAATGGATTATTACTTGGAAAAAATAAATTTAATAAGGTGGTTCCAGTACCAAAATATTGATAATTTGAAGTAGTTGAAAAGTTATAAACTGGTCTAGTTGTAAATGGCGAAGTCCATGTCCAGTTTGTTGTTGGATTTGTGTAGTTTAGAGTTAAAAAGCTAACACTTGAATTGTAAAAAGGAGTTGTTCCACTAAAAAATGTTGTGTAATTAAATGGTGGTTTGGTATAGTTATATGTAGCATTCCAAACTGGTGTTGAAAAGTTATAAACTGGTCTAGTTGTAAATGGCGTAGTCCATGTCCAGTTTGTTGTTTGGTATGTTGAATTATAGTTTGAAATTGGCACAGCCTGAGCGGTCCCTAATATTAATATTATCAACAGTATATTCTTATTCATTTCAATTTAATTTTTTAATATCCATTCTCAATTATTTATATATGAATTTTTTGTATTTATTCTTTATTCAATTTTCAATTCATCTAATGTTTTAGATTATATTGAATTTCTCTAATTTTTTTTTGCTTTCTGATTTCTTTTTTTACTCTTTTTTATTTTTTTAAAAATTAAGCTTGGAATATTGAATTTCCGTTATTTTTAATTTAGTTTCTAGGGTAAATGAAATAAAGTGTTGGATAAAAATTTTATTCTTTTTACAATTGTTTTAAATATTATATTCTTTAAATGATACCTTTTTTTCATTTTTTATTGATTTAATTTTCTTTTTATCCTTTACCATATTTTTTGAACTTGGATTCGTATTTTCAGTTTTGTGGATAATTTTTTTTGATTCATAATCTTTGTTAATTGAATTCGTCTTTTTTTTTGTTATCTCCTCTTCAAGATTTAAAAATTCCATGTAAGCGCTAAAAACAATCGAAAAATCACTATTCTCCACAAAATCAATGACTGAATATTCTTCCATTTTATTAATTATCTCTTAATTTTTAATATGTATATATTGATAATTAAAATTAAATTCAAAAAGAATTTTTTAGCGAAATAACTTAAAAGAATAGAAAATACATATATTTATATATTGTCATTCATATGCAAATAATTAAGGATTGAATTTTCGAAAAAATTTACAATTATTTAGTATTATTATTTAAATACCTTTTGCTATTGTAAAATTTTTAAAATTTCTTATTATTTTATTTATCACAAATAATTACATAAAAGAATTACCAAACAAACCAATTAACTTTAAGAAAATTAAAAGTGAAACTGTTTTTTTTCAAAATTATTTTTAGACTTTTTTTTATTTTCTGTTTAGTCTAGTATGGATAATATTATTAGATAAATTCAATTCAAAATATCATTTTAATTAGTTTATCAAGTTTTTTTAGACAATTTTTAAAACACTTCTTAATTAACATACTATCAGCATATTAAATTTATATAAATTTAATCAATTCATATCATGTTATTTCAAGATTAAAAATCTATAATATCAAATTTATTGACGATTCATTAGTTGATAATAATTAATTTCTAATTAAAAAATAATAAAAACAAGTTAATTAAAGTTTTTCAACCTTTAAATCTAGAATATGTTATAAATGCATATTCTGTATATAGAAATAAATTATTCTAAATAAAATTATCCAGAAAAATTTTATTTAAATTTGTTAAAAGTGCCTTTAAAATAATCACACTAATTTAAAACTCAGAATTTAGCAATCAAAAATATGCTAAACAGTAACACAAAATTTAACCTTATTCAACTAAATTCATTTCTTATCTGTTATTAAAAAAAATTAAAATTTTTAAACTCTTTTTATTGTTTAATCGTTGATTATGCTCAATTAATGACTTAAGTTAGGTAAGTTTTAAAATGGCATAAACTCCAGATGCTTTATTACGTGGATTAAAGCCTATTTTCTGGGAAAATAATTTACTTTTCTCCCTGGCAAGCCAAAATGCAATTAAATTAATAAATCATGTTAGAATCATGCATTGTACAAAAGACTTAAAAAATTAAAATATCAAGTTTCTAATTAAAAAATAAAAAAAATTTTATTTAATTTTTATGAATATCAAATTTTTAAATTAAATAGATTAGGAATATTATGCGAAAAAGGTAAAAGTCTAAAGTCTTGAGTTTTATATGGAAATCGAAACACTAGAATTGCACAAGCTGCTTGATTCATCTCCAGAAAGCAATGAACTACCACATGTCTATAACATAAGCGAATCGAACAGCTCAAAGCGTAAAAAATTCTTAGTTGTTAAAGCTAATGAAGATGAAAAGCAAAAGGATCTTTTGATGCCCGAATGGGACTTTAAAGACGAAAACTTGAGCGAAGAAAACAAAGCGCAGCACCCACTTGACGCTACCTTGGCAAGTCTAGAGGATGATGATGTTTTTTCTGATGAAATTTTTACCGATTTTAAAAACTACCGCGAATTAGAGGGCCAAGACACAATCACCTCTCTATCAAACAATATTTACCAGCGACAGTTGGCTAAGATTAAGCGAAAGGCTTCGATTAGAAGCTCAGGAACTATTACATCATATGATCCACTTGATAGAAAAAAAGGCAGTGAGCCTGAAAATTCGATTAATTCACAGATCACTTCTCTTAAGTCAATTTTCAAATCACAAGAGAGTCTTTTTTCAAGAAGATCGGGAAAATTATTTGACTCGATCTCTGCATTTGTTCAAGATGGTTCGAAGCCTAGTTCAATTGCTAAAAATACGCCAGGCTCCTCGCCAAATCAGAATACTCAAATGTCAGTATCAAGCCAAAATTTAAACAAAATAAAACAAACTATTACTGAACCATTGGAAAAAGTAAAAGATTCCAGTAATACCAATCTAAGCAAGTCAGATCAAGTTTTTGAAGTGTTTCAAAATTGTATAACAAGCACTGAACAATTTGACAAGGATACATTGGATAAATTTGTTTCAACTTATAAAATTTTACAGCTAAAATATCAAAATAAAAAAGACATGAATAGAAGAATATGTCTTTTTGCTGAATTATTGGTATTTTTACTGATAATAATATTGACCATTTGGTTTGGTAGAACAGTTTTAACACAAATACAAGTGATACAAATGTTTAAAGAGGGAGGTATAGTAAAAAATTTACCTGATAATGGTCTAAATATTTCTAATGCCTCAATGAATTATTCTTTCATATCGTTAACAAAATAGGTTTATTAAAAAAAAATATTTTTTAGTAAATATTTAGTTTTCTATTAGATTATTAAGCCAAAATACTTCTATAAATTTTTTATTAAAAAAAAGAGTTTTATTAATTTTTGTCCATAGTTTTTTCCTTATTCTAATTAAAATTTTTAAATAAAAAGTAGCATTGGATTGCTAGGTAACAAAAAATAATTACAAAATATCTTTTTACAAAAAGATAAAAATCCAGTATACCCAATGCTATTAAAAATTGACTTATTTTTGTTTATATAAATTAAAATCAAAATTTGAATATTTTTACTTAAATTGATTGTAAAAAATGCTTTTGGCTAAACTTAAATAAAAAAATATGCTTTATTTTAATTTTTATTTTGATAAAAGGTAAAAAAAAAGTTTTAAACTGACGTGATAGCAGCTTCTAAAAATAATTAAAAAAATATATATATGTGAATTTATCTTAGGGCAAAATTTACCCAAATAGTCAATAGATTGGGACGAATTTGAATTTGCCGGCGAATACTTGTAATAAATCATCGGATTTGGGTTATTGTTTATAGATAAATCAGGTTTGGTCTTTTTTTTCTTCGTTTTAAGGCGACAAAACAAACAAAAAGACAAAAAAATTACGAGGATAACCAATGATGATATAAATGTTATTATTTGGATAAAACCTGGAAATCCAGTTTTTAATTTATTATTTACAAAACCTAGAGAAAGAATAATAATTTTAAAACAATCGTTAATTTAATAATTACATTTATCTGGTTCGTCTGAAAAATCATTTGGACAATGTTTTATTTTATCACAAAAAAATTTAGAGTCGATACAGTACTTGGTTTGATTACACATAAATTCATTTAATTTACAATTATTTCCTACAGCTTTTTAATTAAAAAATTATTAAAAAAATTTTTATCTTGAGTTGGAATCCAACCTTTGGTGGCAGTAATCCAGTCTAAAATTAGTCTTCCATCATTTATTTTTGTTGATTTTCCAAGTACTAACCTTAAAAATTAAAAAAAAAGTTAGATAATATTTACTTGGAAAAAATTATTAGAAAAAGTACTGAATTTTAATAAATGAAGAATCTATAATAAAATTTTTTTTTGAACTGTCTGGAGTATACTCAAATTTGGGAATAAATGAATTTTTTGCTGAAGATTCATCCATGCGTTTTTCATCAGAATTATCAATTATATAATCAGTATTTTGATCACTCAGCAATTGATTTGTCCCAATTGAATTTTCATTCATTTCAAAGATCCTAATCACCAAATTATTTGTAATTTTTGCATCAATATTATCATTTTTAAAAGCCAACAAGATGCTTTTACCCATCTCTGATTTTATATACCAGTCACAGTAGTAGTTTGCCTCAAACCTATTATCAATAATTATTTGTCCATTTTTCAGGATATCATTTGCATAATAATGGTATTTACATTCTATTTTAATTTTAAAATTTTAAATAAAATAAAAGAATAAATTTAAAATACCTCTTAATACAAGGTAATCATAATCAAGGCTGAATCCTTGATCGTAATTCTCATGATCCGAATAAAATGTGAGAACCACTTTTTTAGTATTTTCTTCAGTTATTATAGGAGGTGGAAAAGAACTTCCGCAATATCTTAATATTTTGAAATATTTAATTTTTAAATTATTAAAATTATTAAATTGAGCATAAAATGATCACCTGTTCTGCAAAGTCCAACTGTGTGTGAAATCTCTTTCCGAATTATCGTACCTATTATTTGAAATCAAATATTCTGGGTACTGTTTTGTACCATACACACTCAAATTATCTCTATACTTGGAACAACTTGTAAAAATAAAAATTTAAATATTTTTTTGTTTCTAATCGATTATTTTAAAAATTACTGGTGATTATTGTCGCCTAATTTGAAGTCATTAAAGCTAAATAAAATTCTTTGATTGCTAGAAGAAAGGTCAAATATATAGGTGCATCGAATGCTTAGGGGATAGTTTTGAGGATATCTGGGCGAGTTTATTGTGCCATACATAACAGTTTCACTATTATATATAAATAAACAAGTTCTGTTTTGGTAAACTCTGGTCCCTTGTATTCCAAATTCAGTATAAAATGAATAACTGGCTTTGAAATTCGATGGTGTATATCGGTCAACATTCACTGAATTAAAGATAAGTGTCAGCTTCGATCCGTCAGATTTTATTTCTTTAGGCTCTTTGGTCAATCGGTTAAAGCAAAATTTGGATTTGGATCGATCTGATCCATAAACAACAAAATGAGAGACTGAATCTTCATTACATCTATTTATAAAAAAAACTTGAATAAAATATAAAAAAAATACTAAAAATTACATATTCTTTAGATTGCTTTGTCTTACGTCGATTAAATAAAAATTTAGCTTTACAGACTCCAAATTATGATGGTCGTTGAGCCCTTCGAATATGTACCTGCAAGAAGCATTTATAGGATGTGATCGAAAAAAGTTTGGTGAATAGATAAGGCCATTTGGTTTTGAACTTGTAAATTTTTGATCACAATCTTTTTATTTTTTTTTAATTTAATTTAAAAATAATTTAATAATTTTTTTACTTGATCCTGTGATATGACTACCAGTAACAAAAGATAAATCGGCAAATTGATTGCTAAACTTGTAAAAAGCTTTAAAGCCTTTTCTTAGGAAAATTTTTCTTTCATCCTCAGAATATTCCTCATTACCAAGTGAATCAGCCATTTCAAATTCAATTTCCAGTAAATTATAGGTCGAATAAAGTGTAAAATTTAACTTTCGACCACAATAGGACTCAAACAGGGTCTTTTTAAATCTGATATCAGCTACTTGGGAAGATTCTGAACCATAAGTGCTCATACTATTTTCCAATTTCTGATAATCATATACCTTTATTACATCATATGGACAGCTTAAACAAGCTTTAATTAAAAAAATTGATTATTTAAGCTTTAGCTCTTACTGGTCGGCTCCAAAATGAATTAGTATTTCTTCAAAATAAATTTCGACTCTCTCATCTGGCAGTCCAATAAATCTATAAGAACAACTCAAGATATTCGGATATGTTCCGGGATAAGTTGGTGAAATGAACATTCCACTCTTGGAAATGTCACTTTTAAACTCATATTCACACGAGTCGGAAGATTTTAGCCCATTATTGTACATATCTAGATAAAAATTGATTAATTTCAATAGAAAATAAATATAATTTTTTATTTTATTTTAATATTATTCTAACCTGATTTAATAAATTCGTAAGTTCCTCTAAAATAGGTATCTTTATTTCGTCCATCAGTATGGAAAGCAATTATAATCACATTATGATAGCTGACAAGAACATTGGGCTTTTTCCATCCACACCATCTTGATAAAAAATTCGTCTCTACATAGTTATTAATGTTTTGCTCATTGACTTGAATATAAGTATCTATATATTCATTTATGCATTCGGGTGCCTGAGATTTTAGCTCAAAATCAGAAAATTTCAACATCACTTTTTCATTCCTATTAGCTATAAATTTGTATATACACAACAATGTTTGATTGTAACTATTTAAACTTTCGACTAAAGATTGATCTAATTCAAACTTCCCCTTCGATTCTTTCAATTTGTAGGAATAAAATTCTCCGCAAACTTTTTTTTTTTAATTTTTGATAAAAATTTATTTATTGTTAAATCAAGAAAAAAATTACTTTTTTCTATACATTCGATTGAGGTAAATTTTTGATTATTAAAAAAAAATACGCTTAATTCGGTCAGATTTATAAGATAAAAAATAAAAAAATTGAGGAGTATTGTTTTTGGGACTGACGTATTCAAGTTGTAGCTACACTTTCGTTTTGGCATTATTACCATTACCATTAAATAGCCGATTCCATTCTTTTTGTTGTCAAGCGTCCAAAATGCAAAATTATCGATCTGAAGTGAATTTTGTTTACCTATTTTGTTTGTGTAAGCTAATCTAATCTTTAAAAAAAACACCTTGTATCAAATTTAATTAAAAATTAATTTTTGTTCAAAATAATTAATGGTTTGATTTTGAGCTTAAGGCTAATTTAAAATTTAAGAATAAAAATGACTCTGTATAAAAGTCAATCAACAATTTTTATTGCGCCTCGGTAAATATACTTTGATAGTAATTTTTAAAAGTAATCAACTTATCAAACTTGATTGTACTTCAATTTACATTTCACCTATTGAAAAGAGCCCATTATTTTTTTAATCAATTTCGACTCAATGAGATAAATTTCAACCGACCTTAAAATATATTATACATTTAAATGGTTTTATAATGTTGATCTTGAGCATAAAAAATTGATTTTTAATACTTGAAAAACGAAATTAGAATTGATTAATTAGGCAAAGAGCTAAATAAATTGTTAAAAATATTAAAAGAAAAAAATTCATGAGAATGATGTAACATATGCTAAATTAATAAAATAAACTCTTAATGATGCTTTAAAGTGTCAGATAAAGAAGTCATTTGAAACAAATTCTTAAATTTCAATTTATCAATATAAAATTAAAAAAAATCTATATTTAAACAAAATGAATTATTTTAAGAAACCGAGTACTAGATAAATCTTTTGTGCTACAGAGTCTGATATTAGTAAACCATACTTGATAAATTGAAAGCATAATTATGGCGATAAGAAGACCTAAAAACTCTTTAAAATGAATAAAACAATAAAGAATATTTATACAATAAAATTATTTTTTGAAATGTTTTTCCATTAGATAATACAATTCAATTGTATACACAAAAACATAACCTAGTTGAGAGATAATTTCAAATATTGATTTGAATAGCGAGCTAATGGCAAAATTAAAATTTTGTTCTTATTTCTTATGATTTGTAAAATTTGAGCTTTATATGACAAAAAATACAAACAAGTTTAGGCTATCCTATGGCTAGTCCGAGAACAAAAACTTTATCCTCAAGCAGTTTAGGTAGTAATTTAATAATAAGAATAAATTGTTTTTTTCGTATCGATTTACAAGTCTAATTAAGCCAGCATCTTGAGCCCATTATTATATAAAAGTCGATACCATCTGAATTTCTTGATATCAATAAATCAATTTTGTTTTAGGTCAGAATTACAATTAATACTTGCCATTTTTGATACAGAATTAAAAATGGCAACACATATAAATTCTAATAAAACAGCTAATGGCCTAATTAAGACGAATAAGTCAAGCAAACCAAAGAGCTATTATCACTTATAATTTCAATAGTGAGGCATTTTTAGCTACTTAGAAAAAATTTATTTAAATATTCCAGAAATTTTATCTATCACTGTAAAAATGTTGATAGATATCAAACAATCTCTATTTGAATTATATCTAGCTACGTGCAATTTTAATTAAATATATTTACTAAACCTCTTGAATCAAATCTTATCAATCATTAATTGTTAGAGTTCATTTTTGGATTACAGGAAAATAGTTAACGCTAGCTAAATTTTAAGCTCAGTTTCTTCCTGTGGAATACCATTCAATTGATATATTGTTTTTATCTTATTTGTAAGATCGATTTTCCTCATTTAATTAGGTAAATATCAGACACGATTGCTAATAAGCATATTTATTTTGAAACCATGTTTTTTCCAATGAACATCTTAAGACACATTTGGATAAAAAAGCAACCAACAATTTAAATTGATTACAAAATTATTCTCTCTATTTTTTTAATTAATCTAATTCACTCTGACTGAAATTATTATTTTATATTGAATCTCATACTTCTTTGTTTCTGTTTAATTTCAATCAATATTTTTCTCTTTATAAAAATTGATCTACAAATGCGAAAAAATTGACCAAATTTATATTTAAAAAAAAGAAGCTAACTAATCGAATTATTTAGCACATGCCATATTTTAATATTATCTTTTTGTTTGTTAAAAAACAAAAGATTTTTTATTTAATTTTGAAAGTTTATTAAAATACAGTGTCTTTTTTACATTTTCTAATAAAAAAACATGCAAACAAATTCTCATGGGTATTCTATGTAGCTTGGATAAATGACAATTTTTTGACAAAGAAAATAATCTACGCTCATTAGTAATAATTTTTTTCCTATAAAGATATATATCATTCGCTTAGTTAACTTAATTGAGAAATATTTAGATGAAAAATTAAATCTTGAAAAATTCTTAAAAATGTCTTAAAAATTGGACACTAAATTTTAAATTAATTATATGCTGTCACCTTTGGCAAAGAGGCTAAAATGATGCAACAAATTCTTTATTCGCCTGATTTACTAAAATCAAGTGATTAGCAAATTATTTCTTTGCAACAAATTAATTCATAATTTTGTACAAAAGCAAATCCCCTAAGAAAGCATTCGAAGAATAAACGGAATTAAAAGAAAAAGTAATTATAAAATTAATTAAAATAAATATGTTTGCAAAATTTAAGCTCATCTATGGGACGAATATTTATTATTGGCTTAATTGCGCAATCAGCCAGCTTAACTTGGCTAGTTTAAGAAAATTTTCTTGCTTGATTTTTTTTTGGCTTCAATTTGTTTTAATGAAATTCTCAGACTCGATGCAAATTAGATAAACAAATAGAAATAAATAATTTTTAAAGATAAATCTATCAGTTTTAAATACTTTGCCATTCAAACTATTTCTATAGTTTTGATATACGTTTTTTACTTATTTCTAAAAGTTGTTCATTAAATTTGACACTAATGATGATGAACAAAATGACGATGATCTAATAATTTGATAATAATTGATTTAAAAAAGGAAGCTTCCTTTTCTTTAAGAAAACTATATTTACAAATTTAAACATATATATTATTAGAATATGAACAGACAGTATTGTAATACGATTCCAAACTAATAAGCCTAAATCTAAACAATTAAATATTTTCTTTCAAATACTATAAACAAAATATTTTTAGACAACCGACGGTCATTTGAATTGATTTTTTTTAGTTTCTCTAGGTAGAAATGTAAAAATAATTCTAAGATCCCTTAAAAATTAAGATTTCGATCTTTGACCAATTAGTTCTAATGAATTTTGAATAAACAACTCATACTGATTATTAACTATTTTAATTGATTTGAATGGAATTTTATGTCAAATAAAAGCACAACACAGACGCCAAATCTCGCGGAAGACAAATAAGAATATTTGTATCGGGTTTAGATTGACTATTATTTCACGTATTTAGGACTCAGAAACCTATTGAGTGAGCAAATATTATTATTGTGTTAAAAATTTAAGACTAGGACTATTTTTTTTTAATATTTTATCTATGCGAAAAGAATTTAAATAAAAATTTGGAAAAAAAAATCCAAATTAAATTGTGAGTTTGGCAAATTGGTATTAAACTTTAGACTAAAAACTAAAATTGTTAATTAAATTTTGTTTTTCAAAATATATTCAAATATATTCAAATAGTTATTAATTTCACATGTCACTTTTAATTATGAGAAATAAAAAATGCAAATAAAGATAAAAAAGTAAAAAAAAAATAAAGACTTTGCCATTGTTGATAATACTGGCAAGTGGTTGAGTGGTAAGATATGATAAATATTGGCATGAAAATATCTTATCTTGAATCGGGGCACGATTTTCTTAAATTATTGATTAAAAATTCCAGATATCAATACAAATAGATACGATATTTATAAATGATGTTTCTTTCGTAATTTAGAGGCTTCAAAATAAAACCTCACAACCAAACTGTTTGTTATTTTTAGGCGCTATTGAGAAAAAAATTCAAAGAAACAAAAATACTCTTAGTTTTAATTAACTTTAATATTTTCCTCAAAATATATATCATCTTTAATAAAGAAGATTAAAAGGCGAATTTCTGCTGAAGGAAATTTATCTTAAAATAGTCTGACTAAATCACTTGTTAAAATAAATTTTCATCTCTGTTAAATGAAATTTTATTAGCCGAGCATAAATGATCAAAATCTGATAATTCACCAAAAGTATGAATAAAGTTTGATTTATTAAAAGATAAATTCTGTAAATAGCGTCAAGTCAAGTATACTTTTCAAATGAGATAAAAATAAGATAAACTTTCTTTTCTAAGAGCTTTAAGTTATCTTTGGTCGTGACCAAATAAACAAAGATGTGAAGATAGCGAGTTTTGTTTTTTCCTTTTTTCATTTATTCATTTAAAATTCTTATAATAATATACAAAAACAATTAACAGAAAAAGCTCTTTAAAGCATCGATAAAAACCAACTATTTTGGATTTTTATCACTTGAATTATTTTTGTTTTGTTCCTCTATCAACAAAATTCATTACCAAATAGAAAACATCTTAAAATTTTAATTCATTTCTTTAAATGTTTAGTAAACATTAATTTATAAAAATTTTTTTAAAATAAAATCATACTGAAATTTTTTCCATTTAATTACTGTTTGAAATAGTAAAACAATTATTGATATTGACATACTTAACGTAAAAGCATAATTTTAATAATTATAATCAAATTTTGATTTCTGAATAGTAATTATTTTATTAATTTAATACTCAATATTAAACATATATTGATTAGTATGTATAGTTTATTAAAATTAAAGTATTTTAAAGCATCATTAAATTTGAAATTAGCTGCTATTATTTTACCAATATTCTTTGGACACCTTAAAATTGTTATAAAAATTAATAAATTATTTTTAAATTTGATTCAAACAAAAGGTTTAGGGATAAATGATTTTTCAAAATTAGGTAAGAGTGTTTTTTGTTTATTTATAGTGAATTAATTTATAAATTTTAAAAATTTTGTTAACAAGAAAAATCGGGTTCTAACTTGAAATATAAAGTGACTCTTTTTTCAAGTAATTATTTTTCTTATTTAGTTTTTGTAATTTAAAATATTAAGATTATTGAAGTTGTACTAAGAAACAAAATATTTAGATTCTTTTTTTTTCATTCCAAAATTATTTTACATATCGAGTTTTTTCGGTATAAAATTCACTCAATTTGTTGGCCAATATTTTCTCGAAGTTGGTCACTTTACCAAAATTGCTCATTGTGGTCAAGGTATTTGGTATATCACTTATTATATTCTGAATTATTTTGACTTCATTGTTTTTAATTCGTTGATATCTTTCGTTAGGATATTCTTTTTTTACATGAAGAGCCGAATGATTGCCAAAAATATTCTTGAATTCACAATTGGGATCTTGGCAATAACTTGTATTATTAGAATAGGTTTCATCAATGAAAGTATTATTTTTGTTGCCACAGTTATTCTTGAACTCATTTTTTTCCAAACTTTGTTCAAATTCTGCCGAAGAAGACATGTTAATGTTATTTGCGCTATCGGCATTTGTTTTCGTGTTAATTTCCTCTATAGAACGTTTGGTTCTATAGCTATTCTCAACCAAATGAATATGCTCTATTGGTTTATAAATGTTATTCATACGGTATTTCCTTGATTTTCGTAAAGCATGGTTGAAGCTATTATGAGTATAAATTTTGTTCCCACCGGAGGTAATATCTGGAAGACTTGATTTAACCTGAGGTGCTGGTTCAGTGTTTCTCTTAGGTCTGCTTTGAAAGCTTTGAGATTGAGCACGATTATCTGTGGTTTTTTTGCGTCTGTAATGGGAAAATTTCTTGATACCAGGAAAATCTTCATTTTCATCAATCAAAAATGTGTTATTTCTGACCAAAATTTGCTCCTGCTTTTCTATTTGAACTGGTTCGCTGATTTCCTGTTTAAGATCATTGGTGGTCTCTTTTTTTGGAAGCAAAAATGTCTCATTGGTTTCCTCTTTTTTACTTTTCAAAGATATTGGAGGTGTTTTGGTCAAGCGAGAATCATAAACATTATCCTTTTTATTTGTGTTGGATACATTTGAAGATTGAAGCTTGGTGCGTAACCAATGCATTTGAGCAATAACTTCTGCGTCTTTAATGGGTTCATAAAACCTTACATTTTTTTTTATAAGATATTTTCTCTGATTTAGTAACTTTGCCAAATTGGTATCACTACCTGATGATGAACGAGAAGAAGTAGAAAAGTCTGGATGTAAGTCTTCAAAAAGATCCTTTTTGAACGGATTTAGAGCAACAATAGTTGTGCTGTAATTAAAATTTGCCGGTTTTTCCGGCGAGCTAATTTTACTTCCATGAATATTTGCAATCATTTGTTCATTATATCATAAAGAACTCTTAAGTTTTTACTTTGTTTAAAATCAATTCAGATAAAGCACCAAAAGTTTAGAAAATGTTTGGTTGTTTAAAAATTCTTGTGAGAAAATATTTTTAATAATTGCTTAACAACGTTTTACTTGAAAGTAAAATTTAAAAGTCTCTAATTGAAATATGTTTAAGCAGCTCTTGGTTTATTTAAATTCAGGATTAGTTTTTAAAGGTTGATTTAATAGCTTTAAGTAAACCCAGTTTGAATTGACAATCTTGCTGTTTTTGTTTGTCAACGGCAATAATAAACTTGGGAATTTGGAAAATAAGCAATCGAGGAAAAATTTTTATTTAACTTCTTACAGGTAACATTTCCCCGAAAACTTTTGATTTAAAAGCGTCAATTGCTGTTTTTTTGCCAGCCTGGAAGCCCTGAAGATATCTCTTATTGATAAAAAAATATATTTTTAGATATTACTATTTAAAAAAATAGTGCCTATTTTCTAATTGTATCATTCAAACTACAAATAAAGTTTATAATAAAGTAAAGTTTTTTCGATTCTGGAGTTTATTTTTATTTTAAGACAACTTAAAATTACATTCTAAAATTTTATATTATTAAAAACACTTGCCAAATTAATTTTTTATAAATTTTCGTTAAATATTGAAAAATTAAAATTAATTTTTAATATCTAAAAATGGTATAAAAAATTTATTTAAATAAAGATCATCGTATTTGGGTCAAATATTATCAAAATAAAAAATAAAAATATCAAAGCTATTTATCTTTGTAAAATTACTGATTTGTTCAAAAAATCGAAAAATTTTAATCCATCGTTGACACAAATGATTTTTTTTTTATATCTAAAGTCGTTTTGATAATTTACTGTCACAAAATAGAAATGATTAAAACTAGTTATTAATAATTATTTGAATTGATTGTGTTTAAATTGAAAAAACATTGCTAATCAAATATTTGAATTTAGTTTTAAATTCTAGCCCTAATCAAGATAATTGAAATCTTTAATCTTCAGGAAATACAACTTTAATTGAGAAACACCTTTATTAAAATTGGGATTTAAAGTCTAAATTAAATACCAAAGAAATTAGCTTTTTGTTCATTGACATTACTGGGAAAAAAAATGAACAAAACATATTTATAACAGCGGAGATTGATATAATTTTTGAAAATTTTTAAGAATCTAAAGAATATACTTAAATTAATATTGCTTAATTATAATAATAAAAACCTGAGAAGTCTGATAAGGAATTGAAGATTCAAAAAAGGAGTTAGATAAAAAATTTTATCAAAATAAAGTAACAATATTATTAGTAATATATTTGAAAAACGTTTTCAAATGGTAATGAGATAAAAAAGAGTTATTATATGTTTAATTGGTTATCAATTATGAGTTTAAAGCAAAAAATTCTAGTTAGTTTGATATTATTTCTGGCATTTACATCATATTTTACTTATAAATTAACTGTAAACACAACTTTTTTTAGCAAAAATGGTCATTTTTCCCACTCTCCTAAACCTAACTCGACCATTTATTTACCTCAAAAGCCAAATATCTTTTGCTTATTGTTAACATCCAAAAAAAATTTCCAAACCAAAGCAAAATTATTGTACGATGTTTGGGCAAATAAATGTGATAGTTTTAAATTTTTGTCATTGATGCCCGATGAATTGTCAATCAACAGCACAGATACATTTTTATTAGATAAGAAATATAAAGAAAATTGGCTTCAGCCTACAGGACTTTTAGTAGACACTTATGGAAAATTGACAGACAAAATGTACCTATCAATAAAACATGTTTTTAATAGCTATCCTTTACACGATTGGTATCTAAAAGCCGATGACGATACGTTTATTTTCATAGATAATCTCCGAAAATTTCTTAGCGATAAGAACTCATCAGAACCAATAACATATGGATATGATTTTAAAGTGATTGTCGAAAAAGGATATCATTCTGGAGGTGGAGGTTATGTGTTAAGTAAAGAAGCGTTCAGCAGAATTGGATCAAAATTAAATGAAAAATACGATTTTTGTCCCAATTCTGGCATTGAAGATGTTGATGTTGCCAAATGCTTGAGAATGCTTGGTGTCGATCCTAAACCTTCTATTGACAATAATGGCAGAGAAAGGTTTCATCCATTGTCGTTAAGTGATCATTTTACAGGAAATTTTCCAGATTGGATTCACCAATATTCTGCAAATCCTTTAAAAAAAGTAAATATTTTTAGAAAAAATAATTAATGTTCTTATTTTAATTGTAAGGATTTTGATTGTTGCAGTGACACAACAATTTCATTCCATTATATGTCAAAAGATGATATGATTAGAGCAAAGTATAGCCTCGAACAAACTGATCTATCAAATTTTACATTTAAATCTTTTTTTAAGATTTTTAATAAAAATTAAAAATTATCGTAAAATCTTAATATTTTGTTATTCAAACTAAATTAAATAGTAAATTCCATTATTTAAGTTTAAAATAAAATCTTTTTCCTTGATCAAATGTTTTTAGATTAGATACACTTAAGGTTTATTCATGCAACGACTCAAACAGATATTTTCAATTTCTCAACAAGATTGTTACAGCTTTTAGACTGAAAATGGACCTGTGTGCCTCCAAGATCAAGGATTTTTAATTTAAGTAAATACGATCAGAGTAACATTGCCTTTAAATTCTATTGTTTGCGACAGTAAGCGAAGTGAGATCATTATACTAATGCTAGCAAATGTAAACAAAGAAATCACCCAAAAATAAAGGATTCAGAACCATATTATCATCTCTTGCATTGGTTTATCCAATTTCGATTACGAGAAGTTTAATGCTGCCATTCAAGTTCTGGGAGTGATAAGATAAAAATCGGCGCCGAAATAAAATTAGCGAGAAAATCCTGTGAATTAATTCTACACACTCAAGTATAACCAGCAAACATTCAATTCCTGATGAGCACACAAATTGAAAAACACACAGCTAATGAGTGTTGTTATGTTAAAAGAAAAATATCAAATCTTCCATTTTAGATAATATTTACAAAAACAAGAATGGTTATTCATGTTTACAAAATATTTTTCATAATAATTATACAATTTAGGCTCAAATCTTTTAAATTTTTCAATTTTTTTTCCAGTTTTGTCATAACTGTAGTAACAGTTGGTGCAGATCTAAATTTGTCAAGATTAATTAAAAAGAATCTGGTAAGATCTCGTTAACAATCTAAAAATTTTAGTATGCTTGCAAAATCGCGATTTAATGACTATTTAAATGACTCAATAGGGCTATGGGTACAAGCATGGCCAGGGAGCGAACAAAAAATTTTAAGATATTTTTCTTTTAATTAAACAACACATATTAGATGAGTGTTTTTCAAGTTGTGTCCTTATGAGGAATAGAATGTGTCTTGGTCATACTTGAGTGTGTGGTGGTTAGGGACACCAAAAACAAAATAGGATTCGTTGGTAAATAAAAAGAACAAAAGCAATTTAATTAGAAATAGGCTCATAATTGGTGTATCTAGAAAGTTGCGACATCTTGAAGTTGATGATAAGTTCCAAAAATCATTTTTATTCAAAGGGTTTATATTTAGATATTAGAATTAATCTGTAATTTAATTTAAATAATTTAAAAAAATTTCTTCTCCCCATTGACAAGATCGATCTTTAAATTTAAATCATATTGGTATCTTTCGTAAAGTTATTTGTAACGTAAACTTTGAATTTTTTTCAAAAATATTTGTAAACTAGCATTCAAATTTAAACTTAAAAATGAAATTCAAATATTAAATTCCAAATACATTCTTTATTTTTGAGATAAAAAACTTTACAAAAAAACTTTTAAATTTTAAAATTTAAAAATCAATCTAATCAAAAATTTGAGAAAATATTTTTATAAAATTATTCATTTTTCAAATTTACATAAAATATAAAACTTGTTACATTTAAACTTATAATATTAAATTTAAAGACACACAATTTTTTTCTAAAATAAATGAGGTTACTTCTTTTATGATAATTTATTAATAAATGGGACACTTCTAGCCCAACAACTAATAACCAAACTTAACAAAAATAATTGTAAAGAAAATAATAATTAAGGAAAAAAATATTAATTCTTTAATGATACATTCATTTTTTAGAAAAGGTTGCAAAATAAATCTATTAAGAAAAAGTTTTTTAAATAGACAAAGAAGGTGAGGCTGTAACCTTAGTAAATACTTTAGCTGAAATTATAGGCCAGATAGTTAGAATTCGGTCTGCTCGTAATTAGATTTACAAATGCATTATGATAACATAATTCTATAAGGAATTGCTACAATTAGAGGAGCATTTAGATTATGATGAGCCTCAAGATATTTAAATTTAATTTTACTAGCCAAAATTTAAAAATTATAATTAAATTTAATAAATATTAAAATTAAAATAAAAACAAAATTACTAGATATCTAATTTATAAATTTAAAATAGAAATAAAAAAAGAACACAAATTACTCAAGCGATCTAATCACTCAATACTGACTTTTTTAAAAAAAATAATTGAAAAAAATTAATGAAGCATCAATTTGATAGATATTTTTGTAAAATTTTTAAATATTAAAGAGTTGATTATTAAAGCTAGGACAACGGATTGTTTGGATAGAAAGAATGATATAAACAGAAAAATGATAATAAAATGAGAAATAAAGAAAGGATATAATATATTAAATTAGTTATTAATCATGATTTTAAAGCAAAAAATTCTAGTTAGTTTGATATTATTTCTGGCATTTACATCATATTTTAATTATAAATATTTAGTGAATACATCTTTTCCTAGCCAAATTGGTAATTTTTCACAATCATCTAAAGCTAACTCTTTTGTTCAAACAAATAATTCAACTATTCTGGTAAAATCTTCGATTCAAACTAGCAAAAAAGGTCATTTTTCCCACTCTCCTAAACCTAACTCGACCATTTATTTACCTCAAAAGCCAAATATCTTTTGCTTATTGTTAACATCCAAAAAAAATTTCCAAACCAAAGCAAAATTATTGTACGATGTCTGGGCAAATAAATGTGATAGTTTTAAATTTTTATCATTGATGCCCGATGAATTGTCAATCAACAGCACAGATACATTTTTATTAGATAAGAAATATAAAGAAAATTGGCTTCAGCCTACAGGACTTTTAGTAGATACTTATGGAAAATTGACAGACAAAATGTACCTATCAATAAAACATGTTTTTAATAGCTATCCTTTACACGATTGGTATCTAAAAGCTGATGACGATACATTTATTTTCATAGATAATCTCCGAAAATTTCTAAGCGATAAGAACTCAACAGAACCAATAACATATGGATATGATTTTAAAGTGATTGTCGAAAAAGGATATCATTCTGGAGGTGGAGGTTATGTGTTAAGTAAAGAAGCGTTCAGCAGAATTGGATCAAAATTAAATGAAAAATACGATTTTTGTCCCAATTCTGGCATTGAAGATGTTGATGTTGCCAAATGCTTGAGAATGCTTGGTGTCGATCCTAAACCTTCTATTGACAATAATGGTAGAGAAAGGTTTCATCCATTGTCGTTAAGTGATCATTTTACTGGAAATATTCCAGATTGGATTCATCGACGTGCTGTAAATCCGCTAAAAAAAGTAAATATTTTTAGAAAAAAATAATTCAATTTCTTTTATTTTAATTCGAAGGATTTTGATTGTTGCAGTGACACAACTATTTCATTCCACTATATGTCTCCAAATGACATGACTAAAGCAAAACTAATACTTGAACAAAGTGATCTATCAAATTTTACATTTAAATCTTTTATTCAAGTTTTTAATTCCTTCTAATCCTGTCTTATTTCGTTAATTTATATAATTTTTTTTTACATGTGGTTATGTCTACGGTATCCTGTGTTTGTTTTTAGGTCTACCTCATTTCCTTTTTTGTATTTCCAATTTAGTTTTTTTAGAATATACAACAACCTCTATCACTTTTGAATTTTTTATTTAAAATATAATTTATACAAAGCCTTGACCAATTGAAATGGATGCTTAGACTTTCCTTTTAGTCGCATGGTGTAGTTTATAATTAAATAATTGACAAGATTGATAAGAATTACAAAAAAGATTAAAAATTTTTAGGATAAATAAAATAATTGTAGAAAAAAATATATTATGGAAATATATTATAACCACGACAACACTTGTCAACTTTAATGTTTTTGTTTTGAGACAGATTTTTACCTTATTGCTGATCCCCAAACATAAAACTTTTTGTTCTTTTCTCACTTTCCTCACTTAGGAATATCCTTCTTTTGATATTCAATTTTTTGAATTTTTTGAAGGACGAATTCTTGATCTATTTTATCTCTTCGTTATAAAAATAAAAACTATAACCTGAAGTACAAATGATGTCCCTAAATTGAAACATCTTTTTGATAATTTGTGAATTTATTCTGTATGTCTCAATTTTTTAATTATCTCAATCAAAAATCAGCAAAAAACTACTAATTATACTAGCAGCTTCGCTTTTTTTTTTAATTTTGCAAAAATAGTTTGTAAATTATCATGACAAGGGCACTAGCCTATTGATTGACCTCGAAATTGAATTCTTTTTGATGATATTAGATTAAAATTTTTATATGATTTTTAATATTTTATAAATAATTACTGAAAAATATAAAAATATGAATAGCATTTGTTCCGAACAGATAATTTTTTTAACTGTAGATAAGATACAATAGAATAAAACCAGTGAGTTAAAAATCATATATTAATAAAATAAAATAACAGACAATTGAAAGAAGCAATTAAAGATGGAAAATGTTAATCTTTTCATTGTTTATAGACCTTCAAAATTACAATAAGATGTCAAAATGACTTCTCTTATGCTTTTAAATGATAAATACATTTTCATATAATTCTTTTTGTTACGGTAATCAAAAAACCTGAAATAATTAAAAAGAGGAAATAAATGGTTCTTTGGTCAACTCGACAATAGAGTTTGATGTCATTAACTGTTATTATTCTAATTATCAAAGCTTTTATCCAACATGAATTAAATGAATTCTTTCAATTATGCAAAGGAAAATTTCAAACCTCGGTCCCTGCATGATTTTGACTTTCGAATCGAAGTTATTGTAATACCTGACAAAGTATTTTCTAAGCTAAAAAACCACCATGGTGAAAAAGCATCTGGTTTTTATCAAGTGACCTCACATGCTCTAAAAATGTGCGCTGAAGCTCTATGCGTTCCATTGGTAATTCTATTAGTAAAATCTTTGACTGATTCAGCACTACCGAGAGAGTGGAAGGAGGCTCATGTTTCACCAATCTTTAAAAAGGGTAGTAGGATGAATGTTGCCAACTATCGTCATGTTTCGCTCACTTCAGTCCCTTGCAAAATTCAAATACAAAAAGATTTTGGTCATTATAACCTTCTCTCAAGTAAACAACATGGTTTCGTTCCCAAAAAGACTTGTGTTACCAACTTACTAACTGATGTTATGAGCAATAGACAACCAACTGATGGGCTGGATCACAAGTACCATAATTACCATATGTGTGGTCACACAATTGAAAAAACTAGTAAAGACCTGGATTTAAGAATTATTATTACGAATGATCTAAAATCAGGAGAGCAGTGTAAGAGAGCAGCAGCAAGAGCTTCGATGAGAGTGTCAAGATTAATTTACCTTTTCTCCGTCGAGCTTGTGTACATCCTATTTAAGGAATTTGTAAAGCCACATCTTGAGTATGCAGTGGGCGCTTGGAATCCTCATGGACGTATAGATATTGACATACTTGAGGGGGTTCAGAGGAAATTTTCTAAACTAGTTCCTGAACCAAACTCTAAACCGTACTTAGAAAGAAGGAAAGCTCTTAAATGGACAACACTTGAAGAAAGACAGAAGCGTGGCGACTTAATCCAGCTACATAAGATTCAGCATGGCCACGATCGAGTTGATATAATACACGGTAACCAACAACTAGCATCAAATGGTCTAGCAGGTTGAACATGACATGGTTGGCTCGGAATTGAAAGACAGCTTAAAAGAAAGTGTGCAGTACATAATAAAAAAATAGAATAGATAAACTTCCCTTATAGGATTGTCGACGGAACATTATCTGCTCTTGAAATACGCATTACTTGTCCTTTTATAGCCATTTGTATATAATTAACACTAGAAAGCCCGACCAAAAAATGACAAAAATTTAAAAACTAATTTTTAAAAAAATTATCATAGGATAGCAACTTTTTTTTTGATATTCAATAAAGTCTCCATAAATCTATAAAATAAAATACTGAATATTAAATTCTGTTTCTGCATTCAAAAGATATTGAGATTTGAAATTTAAAAAAATGGGTCTAAAAAACCCGTCGGGTCTTCTAGTGTTAAAGATATCAATTAGTATTAATATTTATTAAAACAAAAATCCAAAAACATCTCAAAGCCACATAAAAAATGTATGGAAGAATTATCTGACAAAAATATATGACAGATATGCTCACATTTAGCTTCGTCGCTTTTCATTTTTTGGCTATTTTTAAACTTAATACTCTTTCTAGTAAGTATTTTTTGATTAAAATAAAGAAATTGTGCTGTCTGACCAAAAAAGGTACAAGATTCATCAGTCGGATCGACAACTACCATTTGCATTTTCTTTTTAACACTGTGTGTGTTGATCAAACAATGAGGCAATTGTAACAACAAAAATCAGATGTATGTGTTTTCAAGTTGTGTGCTGATCAGGAATTGAATGTGTGCTGATCAGGAATTGAATGTGTGCTGGTCATACTTGAGTGTGTGGTGACACAATATTCCCTTTCAATATTTGATAAGTTTAGGTCTTGGAAATATGGTCATTAGACTAAGAGCAACAAACATAAAGTTCAAAATATAAATCAAGATGAATTTATCAAATACATTAAGGAAATGAGATTATCAAAAATTTTTAAAAAAATTCAAAATTTACATAAATGAACTAATTATTGGAAAATAATTTCAAAAATTAATACAGTGAAAAAATTTCCTTATTTATTTTAAGTTTTAGTTTTACTCCAAGATTCAGAATTTATCAAAATCAAATTTTTGAAATAATATTTTGATTTTTTGTCTCAATCTAAAATGTTCCTAAATACTAAGAAAGATAAGTGAGTGAATTTTTGATTAAAAAAAGTTCTTCCAAATAATAAATAATAATTAAAAAGTAGTTAATTCTTATCTAAATAAACAGGATTCATATCCATTTTGACTTTTCCAATTACAATTGTTTGCTTTGTTCGGCCTCAGTTCTTAACTGTTTTGATAAAATATCATTTTTATTTGCTTAGACAGCCATTCTGTTGTCTTGGTTGATGTTTGTGTGCAGATTTTAATTTTTGTAGAGCTCCTCTTTTACGATTAATGCTAATCGGTATCAATAATATTGAACAATCCATCGATTTGTACATAACAATTTTATGAAAATTCATCAACTTGAGTATATTAGCACATCCGATAACGTCAAAGATTAGTGGTATATTTATCAAATCGTATTTTTTGTTATAAATTATTAATTAGATATTTGCTTTATTTATTTACCAAAAGGTGAAAATTAATAATTTTTTACTAAAATTGTTTTTATTGTTATTTTTTATTTTTGTCAACTGACCTTCGCAATATTTTATATTAGATAGAATACAAAAAAATTCAAAGCAATACTTAAAAATAGGAAAAGTGATGAAAAAAAAATTGTATTTATTTTAAACAAAAAAATACAATTTAACATAAATTAAGCTATTTTTATCAAAGCAGACGAAATATTTCTATTTTAATTGATCAAGTTTTATGTTAAATTACGTAAAATTATATAAAAAAATTCTTTATTGTATTTGAACATTAAATTGAAAATTTCTGAATAAATCTTTTAAAAATAATGAATCCATATTTTAAAAATTAAAAAAAAATGCAAAACAAATCTATTATTTTTTATTTACGAAAATTAATGAGGCATCAGATTGAATAAAGAGCTTTTTCCAGTTGAAAAATATTCAGTTAAATTAATAATTACCGTAATTCAAAAATAAGACAAAAAAAAACTTTTTAGAAAATTTGGTCATTAAAACGATATTATTTTCATTTCTTTGAATGTTTTCAAATTCATCAACTTGAGTATATTAGCTCATCCGATAACGTCATAGATTAAAGGTATATTTATCAAATCGTATTTTTTGTTATAAATTATTGATTAGATATTACAATATTTATTATTTACCAAAAGGTAAATAAATATAGATAAGATCAATATTGATAAGATCCTTTACAATATTTTATTTGAATGAAAATAAATGTATCGTCCTTGAAAATAAAATTTTATCAAATAAAGTAACAATATTATTAGTAATATATTTGAAAAACGTTTCCAAATGGTAATGAGATAAAAAAAGAGTTATTATATGTTTAATTGGTTATCAATTATGAATTTAAAGCAAAAAATACTCGTTATTTTGATATTATTTGTAGCATTTACATCATATTTTAATTACAAATATTTAGTGAATACAACTTTTCCTAGCCAAATTGGTAATTTTTCAGAATCACCTAAATTTAACTTGACCATTAATTTACCTCAAAAGCCAAATATCTTTTGCTTATTGTTAACATCCAAAAAAAATTTCCAAACCAAAGCAAAATTATTGTACGATGTTTGGGCAAATAAATGTGATAGTTTTAAATTTTTGTCATTGATGCCCGATGAATTGTCAATCAACAGCACAGATACATTTTTATTAGATAAGAAATATAAAGAAAATTGGCTTCAGCCTACAGGACTTTTAGTAGACACTTATGGAAAATTGACAGACAAAATGTACCTATCAATAAAACATGTTTTTAATAGCTATCCTTTACACGATTGGTATCTAAAAGCCGATGACGATACGTTTATTTTCATAGATAATCTCCGAAAATTTCTAAGCGATAAAAACTCAACAGAACCTATAACATATGGATATGATTTTAAATTGTTTGTGGATAAAGGATATCATTCTGGAGGTGGGGGTTATGTGTTAAGTAAAGAAGCGTTCAGCAGAATTGGATCAAAATTAAATGAAAAATACGATTTTTGTCCCAATTCTGGCATTGAAGATGTTGATGTTGCCAAATGCTTGAGAATGCTTGGTGTCAATCCTAAACCTTCTATTGACAATAATGGTAGAGAAAGGTTTCATCCATTGTCGTTAAGTGATCATTTTACTGGAAATTTTCCAGATTGGATTCACCAATATTCTGCAAATCCTTTAAAAAAAGTAAATATTTTTAGAAAAAATAATTAATGTTCTTATTTTAATTGTAAGGATTTTGATTGTTGCAGTGACACAACTATTTCATTCCATTATATGTCAAAAGATGATATGATTAGAGCAAAGTATAGCCTCGAACAAAATGATCTATCAAATTTTACATTTAAATCTTTTATTCAAGTTTTAAATTCTTCAGGAATAATTTGATTTATCGGTATTTATTAATTTACAATATTTTATTTAATCCTTTTACAGTAAATTTACCTAAATTAATGTAATTATGTACATTATAATGAATTTAAAAAAAAAAAAACTCGTTTAACTATTTAAATAAGTGTTATTAAGAAAAATAACTTTTTATCAATGTTAAAGCTCTTTTGTTTATTATTTCAAAAAAAATAAAGAATTAGAAAAAATCGAAAATAAATAATATATACATTAATTTAAAAAATACTGTTTAAGTATTTAAACTTGAATTTTTTAATTGACCCGTTAGGCCATTGTAACAAGTAAAATTTTTATGATTAATTGTCATTGATTCTATTGATTTCTTACTCGGAATCTTTAACCAATTTTTATTTAAAACCTGGTAAATCGAAATTATTTTTCCAATTTGGAATATTATATAGCACTATTCAAAAATGGTAAAAATATTTTGAAATAAGGATATATTCTCGATTGAGTAGAGAATCAATTTTTTGTTTCTTTAACTAGTCTCTTACTTAGTGAGCTGTATGTGCTAATGCCCAAATTTTGCAAAATCCATTATCATCTGGTTCAAATGGTAGTTCAACAGATGCTTAGATTGTTTTTCTAATTGCTTTGTAAACAAATTGATTAATTCGTTCAATCCTTTTTTTTAAGTGGAAAAGACATATTAAGTTGATACACCTAACGGTAAGGTAACTAATTTTTTTTTCTCAACTTTTAAGCAGACAAACAAGCACAAACGATCTGCCATTATAGTGGGCAAGAAATGGTCAATTGTTCCATTTATTTGGAAAAAAAATTTTTTTTTGAAAACTTATATTGTAATTTAAGTTTTAGGAGATTATTTAAATCAAGAAAATATGTAAGGAATTTTCATTTTTATTAATTTTAAAGTTCTTTTATATATCAGCTCAAAAAAATAGAAAATAAATAATATATACATTAATTAATACACCTTATAATGTGTGAAAATTTTCATTGTTGGTTAATTTATGTGAGTATCGGTGTTCTTAAAGTATTTTTTTAATTAAATAAAAAAGTGAAACTTAAAAGTGAAAATAATTATTTTCTTGTTGATTGCGGAAAAATCAAAATATATTAATAACTAAACAATAGGAACAGAGTTAAAATAAAAAAAATATAAATTTAGCTATTTTTATCAAAGCAGACGAAATATTTCTATTTTAATTGATCAAGTTTTATGTTAAATTACGTAAAATTATATAAAAAAATTCTTTATTGTATTTGAACATTAAATTGAAAATTTCTGAATAAATCTTTTAAAAATAATGAATCCATATTTTAAAAATTAAAAAAAAATACAAAACAAATCTATTATTTTTTATTTACGAAAATTAATGAGGCATCAGATTGAATAAAGAGCTTTTTCCAGTTAAAAAATTTTTAATTAATTTTTTAAATTATAATTTCTATATAGAAAGACGTTTTTTTTGGCATGCATGATTGAATATTCTTATAAAATTTAAAAATTGAATTATTTTTATGAATTTTTTTAAAATTTTCATTTTTATCTGAAACAAAGTTAAAGAAATTGATCCATGTTAAATTGCTCTGGTCGACGGTACCTTGTAAATATTAAGAAAAATTCTCCTTTCACCTATATTTTGTTTTTCCTTTATATTTCCTGTCTCGCATTAATATACAGCCTTCTTAATTACCAAAAGGATGATAAAATTTTAGGGCAAATTTCAAGTCAAAATCTCCGTGTATTTTGCATTATCTTTACCTATGAACAAAAGATAGCAAGTAGAGGCAAAATGGTTTATAATACTTGGGCACAATATTGCGATAATTATAAATTTATTCTAAAAAAGACTCCAAATTTAAAATTCAAAAACAAAAGAATTTTTTTAAATGGAATTGATATCGATCTTCCTGCTGATATTGTTCTTGATCCCGGAATAATAAACGAAACATACAGAAAATTAACTGATAAAACTTATCGCTCATTAATCTATATTGGCAACCACTATGGTGACTATGATTGGTATTTGAAAGCAGATGATGATACTTATGTTTTTATCGATAATTTGAGAAGATTTGTTTCGAATAAAAATGCTTCAGAGCCAGTCACATTTGGATTTGATTTTAATAGATTTGTAAAAGAAGGCTATCATTCAGGAGGAGCAGGTTATCTAATGAGCAAAGAGTCAATTAGGCGTATAGCCACTCATTTGGAAAATAATTATTCTTCATGCCCGAACAGAGGAGTTGAAGATGTGGACGTTGCAGCTTGTTTTAGATTAGTTCAAGTTTATCCGGGATTCTCTCGTGACTATTTGGGAAAAGAGAGATTCCATCCATTGCCGATAAAAAGTCTGTATTATGGCAAATATCCAAAATGGTACTCGAAGTATTCTGCACAAGCACCAGCTAAGGTATTGTACCAACTAAAAATTTAGAATTACTCTGTAAAAAGATGATATTTAAGGGTCTAAAATGCTGCAGTGATGAATCGATAACATTTCATTATATGAGACCAGTAGACCAATATAGAATTCATGCACTTGTTAAACAATTTGAAAATTTACCATCAGAATGCAATCGTAAATTAAAATTTGTTGACATAGTTCATGAAATAATTGATTGAGATTATCTCAAATGATAAAAATTGTATCAGGCAAGAAATTTAAAAACTTTAAAATTTGTCAAATTTTTTTTTTATATTAATAATTAAAATAAATAATTGTAAAATATGCTGATAATTATATATAATAAAGAACAATTTATTTAATTCAATTTTAATATAAATTATTAAAATTTAGATTTTTAATATTTTAAATTAAATTAGAAATTTTATTTAAGTTTTTGTTAGTTTGAATTAAATTTTTTTTCTATGAAAATTCGCCAGCAGATAAATATTAATTAAATTGTTCTGCTTTAAAAATTAATTAAAATATCTATTGATTAATGAACCTCCTAAAATGCGTTCTATTTTTAAGATAGATAAACAATCATTAATGAAATTGTCGGTCTAGCGATCAGACAAATCAATATAATATTTTTAATAGGGAAAAAAGCAAAAATTTAACCTTTTTCAAGTAATTGTAATAATTAAGCCCAATCAAAGATTTTAATCTAATTATTATTTTCGTATGCATTATTTTATTTAACTCTAAAAGTTTTTAATTAATTTTATTACATTATTTGGTGTGGTTAAAAAATTAAAATTTTTTTTTTTGATAAAATTTATTTTATATAAAATTATAAAATCAATCTAATTGTTAATCTTTTCATATTTTTTATCTTTGTGTCATAAATAACCACTTAAAATATACCACAAATATACTCATTCAAACATATAAATATTTTTTAAAGTATTTTAAGTCCAATTCAACCATTAATAAATCCTAATGTGTTTAAAAACAAATTTTGTTTTAGTATACACATAAAACTCAATCAGATTAAAAGAAATTAAAAAAAAAAGATGTAGAAGAATCTAACATATAAAAACAAACTATTTAAAAATCGATTGAGTGTACGACATATTGAATCCATATATACAAGAAATCTTTCTTGTAGCACACTCTAAAAATCCGGAAGAAAATGTTATCAGTTGATTAAAAGTCGATTTGTTTGTGTCGGCTATGGTTACTCTAATTACAATATGTGACACTTGTTTTGTTTTGTTATCTTTGGCACTAGAACTGCTCTTATAGCTTCCTCAAAAACTTGGTGCAGTCCTTTTTGAGTTAGTGCAGAGCATTCGGTGTAAGCATATGCTTTGATTTTTTTAGCCAATTTTTGCCCTTGCTCTCTCCGTATTGGAGATAAATTTTGTTTCTGCAGCACATGAATAGTGTTCGTGTCATCTCGTAAGTCTATTTTGGTACCACATAAAACAATTGGTGTATCTGGGCAGTGATGTCGAATCTCTGGTATCCACTTATTTGTTATGTTTGTAAAGGTGCTTGGACTTATTACACTGAAACACACCAAAAAGACATTTGTCTTAAAAAAAACTTTTTATTCCAAAATAATGATAAAATATTTTATTTACCTGTGGATAGGACAATGGTCGAAGTCTGTCATAATCTTCTTGGCCAGCCTTGAAAAAATTATCACAATTCAAATTTAATTTTGGAAAAGTTAACACTTACCGTGTCCCATAGACCAAGGCTGACTGTGATATCATCTACTACTACTGTTGATGTATAGTTATCGAATCTTAAAAAAATTTGAAAATTTAAAAAAATATAAATTATAAATATTTTTTTAAACAAAAAACTTACACAGTGGGTAAATATTCTTCAGGAAAGGTATTAGTTGTGTAAGATATAAGCATAGATGTTTTGCCAACTGTTCCATCGCCAACTATTACCAATTTTATCGGATAGTATTGACTCATTTTGCTGCTCTATATTCCTTTATTTATTAAAATATATTAGTGCATCTAAATCAATTATTTATTTTTGTTTTGTTCGCCAAGATCTAAAAGTGAATTTTTAATTGGCATTAAAGATGGTGGTATAAATTATATTTAAGGCTATTTTGTATAAGATGAACAGAATTAGAAGAAACTTAATATTCAAGCTAAACCCCCAAGAATTTTTCGTTTGTTTATTTAAAACGAGATTTATTCTTTCTTAGAACTAAATATTTGATTGAATTGAATTTAGATCGGGTCAATTGAGAGTATAAATCTGGCTAGCTATCTGAAACATAATTTATTATTCAACGTTGGCAAATTTAATACTGCTACCAAATGCTTGGACAAGAATCTCGAATGCAAATTTTTTTGCATCTTGACCGACCATATTTGATAAAGTTCGAGTTAATAAAAAATATCCTATATAAAAATAATTCTATTCACTTCAATGAGTACTTAATCTTGTTTATTTTGTTTAATAGAAAAAAATGTTAATATTAATTAAAGTTGTTTTTTTTACTGAATTTAACTACAATTTGTCTTAATCTGTTTCGAATTCAATCATGTTTATTATTTTCTAAATGACCATAGATTTGTCTTGATTTAAATAAAACTTTTTTCTCAACACATTATAATAAAATCATACATTTTATATTCTCAATATTTTATTTTTATTTTAATAAGGAACTAAAGATTAGCTTTAAAAGATTTTCTCAGATTCCGTAAATAGTTCGATTAGTCTTTTTAAATAAAATCAATTAAAAATTTTTTAAAATTCAAACAAATAAAATCGGATCTGAGGCTTGATAGAATTGTTTAGAATATATCTAATTTCATGACTTACTTATCAAGAATCTGTCAGTCAATACTTTAAAAACTTGGATTTTTCATGCTTTGGAAAACTTATTTACAAAAGAAAATTGAGTTGATTTTATGAAATTTGATATCAATTTATCTAGAAAAATCAAATGTAAATTATTCTTTAAAATCTAATTTTAATTAATCTAAATTATGATGTAAATTATTAATAGTCTATATTTTATCTTTGTTTTTTCAAATTTTTTTTCAAACATTTAGTAGACCTCTAAAATTCTCTTGGTAGAAACAAATTTTCGCTTTCATGGCATTCATTAATAAACTTAACTGAATAAAAAAATTTTAAATGAATGATCAAGTTTTTCTTGATAGTTTTTACAATAAACTATGAAATAAATATATCGAGCTTCAGTTTATCAAATCAGATTAAACTATAAGTTTAGATTTATATAATCCTAATATTTGGGTAACTTTTGAATGAAAAAAATTTGCACCAATGTTGATACAAGATGATCTTTGGATAAAATTTAAACAATATTATCGAACCAACTTATTTAAATCAACCAATATGTGCTAATCCATATTTATTGGTATATTTCTTTTAAAATAAGACAAAAATTTTAAATTTAAACCCTTAATTTATTTTAATAATTTTTCATAAATTATAAAGCTTGAATCTATAGAATCAAGCTTACTTAATGAAAATATATTCAAAGCTAAAAACGCTTTGCCATACATATTTACTAAAATATATCTTTAATTTAGTTGGTTTGCATGCTAAATTTTAAAATTAATATTTCTCATTAGAGTAACTCTAACGTTTTGGAAATATAGCCTACAACCATTGGATATATAGCCATACAAATAAATAGTCTTTTTACATTTCTAATGCAGTCAACTAGCCAAAATTATAGACATTAAAAATCTTCGAATAATCTTCTTAATTAATACTTTTATAAATGATTTGTTTGATAAGGATAAATTAGAAAAATAGTGGTTTAGTTGACAGATGTATTTTCCACTTCACTGGCGAATTAATGTAATTTTTGTAAGATCAAGATTTTTAATTTAAAACTAAATAAGCAAAAATGTCAAATCATCGTTACATTAAGTCTAAAAAACACGCTTTATAAATAACTTTTTAGCGTTAATAAAAATATTCTCATATTGTTTATAAGTGTTTTGTCTAATGGAGAAATTTGGTAGTATATTTTATTATAAAATATGGCTTTATAAAATAGAAATAATTTTTAGTTGTAAAATTTTAAAAATTAATAATTAAGATTGAAAAAATCTTGCCAAGAAAATTTGTTTTTTTTTCCTGATCAAAATACTTGTAAATTTTAAAAAAAGAAAATTAATTTTTTTAGACTTTATTTCAGACAAATAAATATGCTTAGCTTAGCTAGATTGATCGGACCATCTCGAGTCGAGCAAGTGAGATTATGGTAAGCAAAAAAGCCCACGATCAATGCAAAACTATTTTTATCTTAGCTATTTTTTAAAGGTCTAGTTCGGCTGGAAAATATGCTGCGTCAGCCATCGTCTTAGGATTGTTTGTTTCAGAATGGAAGGTGGTTGTCGAAAAAATTCCTTTGTATGGAGGAAAATTCAAAGAGGAAAACTAAATTTGAAAAATTTAAAAAAAGATTATTTTCTTACAAAAATAAAACGAATGTCAATACAATTTTAGATTTATCTCTCAAATAAAATATCCAAAATATAAACTGTCCTATCTTTTTTTTTTAGTTTAATTGGTTGCCTGAGGATCCGGACAATTGAGAAAACTTTCAAAAAATTATTCTAATAAAAATGTTTTTTGATCAAGATTTAATTTTGTTTTGTTCCAGTTAGAGCAAAATACAAACTTCTAGACTTAGTTTGTATTTTGAACAAGAATATTAGATTTAAATACTTAACATATATATATATATATATATATATGCTATTAACGCTAAACTTTAAAGATTTCAACTAAAATAATGTTAAATTTTTTTATTAAAATTCAGCTATTTGCATTTTAAAATTTAGAAATGATTCTTAAGCGTTTTATTGAAAAATTGACCCCATCTTATAGCCATCATTCATCTAGCCACTCGAATACATTGCCTGACTATAGTCTGTTGAATTCAGATGATTCATCACTCAATGGTACCTCAAGCCTGAGCCTCACTAGGGCAGAAAATTCCAGCCAGAATTGTCGCTTGCGAAGAAAAGTGAGTGAGACTGCCGAATCTTTTGACGACCATCATCATCCTACCGATCACTTTCACTGTGATTCTCAATGTCCTTGTAATGAAAGCGACTTTAAAGTAAAAATCAGCTAGAAAATTAAATTCATATCTAATAAAAATTGAATTAGTAAAGATTGATCCTGATTTAGATGATTTGCACTTACACCATGACCATAATACTCATTTTTTTCATAAAAATTCCAATCATTCGAATGAAGTATTGACCGAGTTAGATAAAATGAGAAAGTATTAATAAAATAAATTATTGAAAATAAAATTAATAAATTAGAAAATAAAATGAAAGAGCTAATATGTTTGATGTTACACTAACTGTTAGTGACAAAACTGAAATAAATTGCCACAAAGCGGTTTTAATGGCAAATAGCCCCTATTTTATGGCCATGTTTTCTACCAGGTTTATTGAACATAGGTAATTGATAAAAAATTAATTTAGCCAACTAACAAAAATATTTAAAAAAAACTTAGCCAAAGATTAGTCTTGACCATAATGAATTTTTTTGTTTAATTAGTTCAAAAAGAGTGGAATTAAAAGAAATTGACTCAGATGCCTTGCTGTTGATCATCGATTACATGTATACAGGAGAAATTTTGATCACAGAAAACAATGTTCAATCGCTTTTGGCAACTTCTAATCTTTTGGACATGACCAGTCTGAAGTTAACATGTGGTCAATTTATTGAATCTCAGCTAGATGTTACAAATTGTTTGGGTATAAAAGAATTTGCCGATATGCATTCCTGTCATGTTTTGCTCAAATACGCAGAAGCCTTTATCGAACAATATTTTAATGAAATTGTTCAAAAGGAAGAATTTTTGAATCTTAATTTTGAGCAATTACGAAACTTGGTTGCCAAAGATAGTTTGGCTGTTGGTTCAGAAAAAATAGTGTATGAGAGTATTAAGAGATGGATTGACCATGATCAAGAAAATAGAATTAAATACCTAGGAAATTTGATGAAACATGTCAGATTTGGTCTGCTGAGTCATGACGATCTTTCGCAAATATCACAAAATCCTGAAATAAAAAACAATGTTTTGTGTATGGAATTAGTGGCCGAGGCTTTTCAATACAAAATGGTTAAATTTAGTATTGAAGAAGTAAACAAGTCTGACATTGATCCAAATAGAATTAAACCACGAGTTCCATTGGGATTACCTAAAGTAATTGTTAAATTGGCAAAAATATATTCCATACAATTTAATTTATTAAAAAGCTTATGTTTTTATTTGGTGGACAAGCTCCAAAAGCTATCTCCAAAGTAGACATTTACGATTTTAGATCTCAACAATGGCTTGAAAGTGAAGAAATGCCTACCAAAAGATGCAGAGCAGGGTAATTTTTAAGCTGATTAAAAAACTTAATTAATTAAACAAATTTAAATTTATAGAGTAACTTATTTCGACAAGAAAATTTTTATTGTTGGAGGATTCAATGGGCAAACAAGAACTCGCTCAGTTGATATATTCAATTCAAGAACAAAAGAATGGACACATGGACCAGAAATGATTTGTAGAAGAGGAACTTTAGGAGTAGGACTGTTAAATAGAAAAATCTATGCCGTTGGTGGCTTTGATGGATTCAGTGGTCTAAGTTCAGTTGAATGCTGGACTATGAAAAATAATGAAAATTGGAAAATGGTCTGTCCAATGAGTACCAGAAGAAGCAGTGTTGGAATTGCTGTTCTAAATAATTATTTATATGCAAGTGTGATTCAATTAATTTTAAAAGAGTACATAATTTAATTAAATAACTTAAAAAAGTTGGTGGATATTGTGGTTTGTCAAGGGAATGTTTGGACTCAGTTGAGAAATATGATCCATTTACTAATAAATGGTATAATGTTCCTTCGATGACAATAAGAAGAAGTGGTGCTTGTGTAAACGCATTTGAAGGAAAGATTTATGTAGTAGGAGGTCATGACGGACCGCATGTGTTAAAATGTGTAGAGGTCTTTGATCCTTTGCATAATAGTTGGGAATTTATCTCAGACTTAAATTTGGCAAGAAGAAATGCTAGCTTTGTGATACATAATGGATTATTCTATGTTATAGGAGGTGATGATGGTCACAAGAATTTATCTTCCGTTGAAATTTATAGTCCACAAAGAAATGTATGGTCACTTTTACCATCATTTATGAACGAGGCAAGAACATATGCTGGATGCGTTGTGGCAGAAAATTTTAGCTAGAAATTTGTTTCGTTTTCAGAAAAATTGAGAAAAAAAAGATGTATAAAAATTCAAATGTTTTAAAAAAAAATTAATTTATTAAAAATATCTTTTAATTTTAATAAAGAATTGATCAAATTTTTCAAATGAATTCTAATAAGATTTGATATAAAAAAGTGACAGTAACAAATTTAATTCATCATTCGAATAATTAAAAAAAACAAAAAAAAAAAATTATGAAATATTTTTATAGGAAATTTAAAAAAAAAACCTCTCCTGAAGTAAAAAATAACATAAAAATATACTTTAAAAATTTAGAATATTTCGAAATAAAAATGAAATTCAAAAATAAAAATATGGAAGATAAATAAAACCTCTTCGTGTGAAAAATTGAAATAAAATGTATAATTGTATAGGTCTTCGAACTGTTAGAGGTACAGGAACAAATGGCTATGTCCAGAAAAATCTGAGCTTTGTCCGCAAAGTAAAAGAAAAAGTTGAGTTTAAACCAGACGAGGAAAAGAAAAAATTGGAAGAATATGCAAATCGTAGGGGAAATGCTGAACTTTTGCTGCATGAGAGAAAGAGAAAGATCGAAGTAAAATGTGCAGAGTATGAGGACGAGTTGGAAGAAAAAGGCTATTCGGCAGAGGACATTGAGAATAAAGTGAACGAATTTCGTAAAAAGCTCCAAGATAAGGAATTCCAGAAAGAAGATTTTCGAGCAGAGTTTGAGTTTGATGAATTTGGTAGACCGGTTGCCAGTGATACTCACAAGATAGCAGAGGCAAACGAGCTCAAGAATAGAAAATTGCGAGAAGCGTTTGGTCTTGGAGAATTTGATCCTTCGGTTTTGGCTGAAGAGCAAAAGAAGATGTGGCAAGAGAACGAAAAAAGGATGAAAAATGACGAATGGCTTGACCCGGACGCCATTGATGACGATTACGATGAAGAGTATGACCAACACATTCAAAAGCGTAGACTTGCCAGTCAAGTGCTTGTTGTAAATCAACAAGAAAAAGTCGAGGAAGAACCACCTGTTGTGGTCGAACAGAAAAAGGTTGAAAAAAAGAAAGTAAAAAGCAGCAAATCACCAAGCTCTTCGTCTTCTTCTTCATCATCATCATCAAGTAGCTCATCATCGTCATCAGATACAGAATCAAGTGATTCCGAAGACGAAAAAGCCAAAAAGAGAAGAATGAAACAAAAACAAGAAGACAGAAAGCGCTCAAAGAGACAATCATCAGACAAAGACTTGGAAAATAGGCACAAAGATGATGTGTCCAGAAGTAAAAATGACCAAAAATCAAGCAGGAGTAGAAGAGAAAAGTCCACTAGCGCTGAACCAAGCAAAAATTCGAAAACTAAAAATGATAGACAGACAGAAAGTAGATCAGAAAGGAAATCTGATTCAAAATCTTCAAAAAATGATAGAAATGATGACAAAGATTTAATACATAAGGAATCCTATGAGAAAAAAGATAAAGAACAAAATAAAGAGAAATACGAATTTGAAAATGAACCTAAACTTAATGATAAAAATGATAGAAATAGACCAGATTCACGATATACTTCTAAAAATAAGAGTGGGGAAAAAAGATCGCCAAATAGAGATTACAGAAGAAAAAGTCCTTCCAGAAATGATAAAAGTAAAAAATCACAACGTAATTCAAGATCTGCATCGCCCAGAAGGGTTGAAAGAGAAAGATCCCGTTCTCGGAATAGAAATGACCAAGATAGATCGGACAGGAGACCAAGAAGTAGATCACCTCGTAAAAAGGACAATTCCCGAGAATCGGTCCGAAAACCAATACGGTCTCCAACACGGTCAGATAAGCAGAAATACTCGCGACAGCGAAGCACATCCCGATCAAGAGATGAAGATTATCAAAAAAGATATGATAAAACCAGTAGGAGATCCGCAGAGCGTCAAAAAATTGAGCATAAAAAGAATTCTAAATCCAGAACCAATAGTTCCAAATCGCCAAATTCAAGAAAAGAAGATAAAACAAAAGAAGATTCAAATAGAGAAGATAGAAACGAAAGGAGACAAAAAAAGAAGTACTCGGATGAGAGCTCAGCGTCTAGTTCAGATTCGGAATCGTCATCAGGCTCCTCAAGCGAGTCGTCATCTGATTCTTCAACAGAATCCGATTCGTCTCGTTCATCCAGAGGCTCGAAAAAAAGGAACAGCAAGCGTAGATAATTGACAAAATATCAAGTTAATTCTAAACAGGTAAATAAATATATTGGTTTTGTGTAAACTAAGGAAAGACGAGCTCTTATCGTCACACAAAAATAAAGTTAATATTTTTTTTATATATATATATTTTTTTTTCAATTTAGAGATAAATAAATTTTTTAAAACTAAGCGATAATTTTTTCATTTTTTTGTTTATCATTTAAAATTAGGTTATAAAAAATCAAATAAAATTTTTATTTAAATTTAATGCTTTTTATATAAATCTTAAAGGTGTGCTTTTTTACAAAAAAAAAAACATTTATGGACGCTTCAAATAATTCAACTACATTGCCAGCATATTCTGGCTTTTTGTTTCTCATAGGTTCTTCGGTTTTTTACGGTAGCAATTACCTTCCAGTGAAACAATATGAAACCGGCGATGGTATGTTCTTTCAGCTAATATTGTGTATTGCCATTTGGACAGTCGGTTTCATAGTAAATTGTGTCAGAAATTTTCCGCAATTTTATCCACTTCCACTTCTTGGTGGATTCTTATGGGCAGTAAGATAAAAGAATCTTTTAAAGCTAATTTTTCTACAAAATCAGTCTTTTTCCAGACTGGAAACGTGAACACAGTTCCAATAATTAGAACAATCGGCATCGGCTTGGGTCTTCTTATATGGGGTTCTTTGAGTTTGATAACTGGTTGGGCCACAGCTAGATTCGGATTGTTTGGCTTGGACCCAAATATACCATCCAACATAGCGATGAATTATGTCGGTGTGGTGCTGGCTTTAATTTCTGCAATTTTTTACACATTTGTAAAATCAGAGACAAGAACATCGCAGGTAGTTTCAGTTGAGTCAACAAATTCAACCGAAGTTTTAATTAACCCGGAAGAAACTGAACCAGATTTTTTTGATAGACTGAATCCGCTTAAAAAAAGGCTTATTGGTATTAGTTTGGCAGTAACATCGGGCATACTTTATGGCCAGTGTAATACACCTGTTTTGTACACAACTCAAATACACGAATCCAAAAATTATCTAGATTATATGTTTTCCTATTATACTGGTATTTTGTTGGGTTCATTGGGGTATTTTGTGCTGTACAGTGCAATCAAAAAAAATAAACCAAACATTTATCCGCAAATAATTTTGCCTGGTCTTGTATCTGGATGGATGTGGGGTGTTGCCAATGTGTGCTATTTTTTGGCCACAAATGCTCTTAATCAAGCCATATCATTTCCTATTTCTAATTGCGGTCCACCGATTGTAGCCAGCTTGTTGGGCATCATTATTTATAAAGAAATAAAAGGAACGCGCAATTTTTTGATATTAGGCTCCGGATTTACTGTTGCTATAGCTGCATCTGTCTTAATTGGTCTGTCAACTTAATTTATACATTTCGATTTAGTTAATTTTTTCATTTTTTTAATTAGTTAATAAAATTTAAAAAAATTTTTTTTTCTATTTGCTTACTGAGCTTGATTTCTCAGTAGTTCTTTAAAAAAATTTATTAGAATATCCCATGATTTGATTTTTAAATATTTGTTCAAAGTTTTTTATATGATAAAAATAATCAACTATAAAATATTATAATAAATAGAGTTTTTTTTTAGGTATATTAGCCAAAATGTTAAATGTAACTACGGTATATTCTACGTCTTTTTCGTCTCTAACTCAAGGAATCTCAAATTTTGTTTGCTTATTTACGGCCAGTGTTTTTTTCGGTGGAAATTATCTTCCAGTCAAACACTACGAAACTGGTGATGGTTATTTTTTTCAGTTAATAGTTTGCATTGGAATATGGCTTAGTAGTCTGGCAATAAATTGGTACAAAAATAATCCAAAATTTTATGCATTACCTGTCCTTGGTGGTTTGATTTGGTCATCAGGTAATGTTAATTCGGTACCAATTATTAAGTGTCTTGGAATCGGCTTTGGGTCGCTATTTTGGAACATAATAGGTCTTTTGGCCGGATGGGGAAATGCAAGATTTGGATGGTAAAGCTCTTTAACAGTTTCCTTTCTCGAAATGCTTACTTAATTTTAGGTTCGGTGTTAAACCAGAGATTCCATCGAATATTGCGATAAATTATACTGGTGTAGCTCTTTGTGTAGCAAGTATAATTCTTTTCTTGTTTGTGGATGTGGAAATGGGGTTAGAAGAAGGTAGCCACGAAAGAGAGTACCTTATCAACCAATCTGAACAAAACATTCAAGATTCTTTACCAAAACAGGATATCTTTGATCGCATGAGCGTAAAAGCAAAACGGGTTGTTGGAACTGTTTTATCTATTTTTACCGGTGCAATGTTTGGCTTAAGTTTAACACCAATTTTGTATCTGGTAGATAATTATCCTGATGCATCGCCTGATTACAACATGTACGCCTTTTCTTATTCGACAGGAATACTTTTGGGCTCTTTAATTTATTTTGTAATATACTGCTTAATTAAGAAAAATAGACCAGATGTTTATCCAGAATCGATTTTACCTGGACTTGCTGTTGGTAAATGAAAATTTTCTTGAATATTGATTTAATTTAAAACAAAAATTTAAGGTCTAATTTGGCAAGTAATTGAAAAATAAATTAAGTAAATTTGTATTTAGATCTGAATTTTAGGTGGCAAATACTTGCTTTTTTGTGGCAACGAGTAGTTTAAATCAAGAAATTACATTTCCCGTTGTAAATTGTGGACCATGCGCAGTAGCTTTTATAATTGGTCTTTTATATAAGGAAATAAAAGGTAGAAAAAATTTTATCCTTATCTTTATCGGAATTATGCTTACCGTTGCTGGATCTATTTTATGTAGCATGTCTAAATGAAAATGATAGCGTTAAATTAATTTTATTCTTATTATTTAAAATTTTTAGCCTTATAAAATAAAATTTTGAGATTTAAACTTTGATTAAATAATTTAACAGTCATTTTGAATAATGTAAAGTTTGAAAATATTTAATTTATTATTTTAGTTTCAAAAAAATTCATTTCAATATTTCTAATCTCTTAGTGGAAATTTATTTTGAAGTTTAATAAAAATACCGTTTAATACCGTTTTTTAAAATTTTATTTATTTGAATAAAAAATTAATTTAACAATATAAATTGATATCAATAGAATACTCGTTGTTTTGTTTTCTTTAATTTGCCATGATAGGAGAATATAATTAAAAGGAATCTAATCATGACACAATTAAGTATGGAAGATCATAAATTTTGTTGTTTATGAAAGATTAATGAATAAAACTGTGGCTCAAAAATATCAAGTAAGTCTTTGGTTTATTTTTATTAAAGTCAGCTTGTTTCAAGTTCTTGATTTAATTCAAATTATAATAAATTAATTTAAATTTAGGGTTAGTCTCATCTTATATTTAAAAATAAATTTCAGGTTTTATTACGAATTTAATAATTATATCCAAAATAGAAATAATTTTAGCTCATTTGGTAACTTAATGGATGAACTATTTAAATAAAAATAAACAAGTTATTAAGCCCAAATTTTATCAATCCCGTGATTTAGTAAAAAATCTTTAAATTATTTGTTAAGCATAAAGAAAAATTAAAATACCTAACCCAAAAAAATTATCTTTAATTTATTTTCAAATTTTTTAAGTTATTTAGATGGATACAAATTTAACAACAACTTTTATCACTACTTTAAGTACGAAAGCACCTGAATCAGTACCAAGTTATGTTGGTTTTTTATGCTTAACTGTTTCAGTGTTATTTTTTGGATCTAATTACCTTCCGGTAAAACAATTTCAAACCGGAGATGGTATGTTTTTCCAACTAATCCTTACTCTAGCTATTTGGACTGTGGGTTTTGTGGTACATGCAATTAGAGGCTTTCCTAAATTTTACGCTTTACCCATGCTTGGTGGATTCCTTTGGGTATGATAGTAGAAAAATTACAAAACAAATTGTTGAGTTTTTTTATTTTTAGTCAACAGGAAACTTAAACACAGTGCCTATAATTAAAATGATCGGAATTGGCATGGGCACTCTTTTTTGGAACACAATTCTTCTTATTGTAGGATGGGCTGTCGCCAGGTTCGGATTGTTGGGCGTGAAACCCGAGGTTCCATCTAATGAAATTTTAAACTATATTGGAGTTGTTTTTGCATTAATTAGTGGAATTTTTTATCTCTTTGTAGAAACAGAGTCTTCTGTACCTGAAGAACGCCAGCATTTAATTAATGCTCCTATTGCCGAAATAACTACTGAAACAGAGATTGCTACTGTACTTACAAATATCGATCAAGATAATCAATCGGAGACTTTTTTTGACAGATTGAATACAAGTTCAAAAAGACTTCTTGGAATTTCAATGGCAATATTTTCAGGCTTTCTTTATGGTTTTACGTTTACACCTGCTCTTTATGTCCAAGATAATTACCATGATGCTAGTCAAAATGCTCTAGACTATGTTTTTTCATTATATACTGGAATTTTTATGTCTTCGATTTTATATTTTACTCTATATTGTATTTTGAAAAAAAATAGACCTCAAGTTTTCCCCAGAGTCATATTACCAGCTTTGATTTCAGGTGATGACAAAAAAAAAATTTAAATACTTTTTTAAACAATTTTTTTTGTTAGGTTGGATGTGGGGCATAGCCAACAGTAGCTTTTTTCTTGCCAGTAATTCACTGACCCAAGCTATCACATTTCCAATTGTCTCAAGTGGCCCTTCAGCTATATCTGCTCTATGGGGCATTTTTTTGTTTAAAGAAATCAAAGGGAGACAAAATTTTATGATACTAGCATGTGGGTTCACGTTTGCTGTTATTGGATCAGTTCTCTGTGGAATATCGAAATGAATTATTTTGTAAATTAATTGAATAATCGATATTTAATTTAAATCTTTAAATTTTAATTTGATAATTTCAACAAAATTATAAATTAATTATTAAAAAATAAAAAATAAGTAAATTTTTTTCTTTAAAATAGAAAGCGCTTTTTAAAACCGAAAAAAAATTTTTAAGATAATTTCAGAATAAAAGTTTTTACAAAATAAGACTTTTTTTCAACAAATTATTTACAAATAAAATAATAACTAGTGACAGCTGCGAGTCTTTAAAAATATTTGAATTCAATTTCATCCGGAAGTCTTTTAGGAAAACTTATAACTTATCTAACTCAAAATTGTTTAGTTGACAGAAATCAAAATTAATTATTTTTTGAACAAAGTAAAAGAAAATTAAATTAAAAAAAATTTAGCAAGTTTTTTATTTTAATATATATATGAGTACAACGCGGGATTTAAGCTAAATATTATTATTATTAAGTTTCAATTTTTTAGTTTTGCCTTTAGATAAAAGGTAAAAATTTTCTTAATTTTTATTCGTATATAATTATTTTTATTGAAATTCATGTATATTTTTTAAATAATTATTAAAAAAAATTTACTCAAAGGCATTATTTTTTGGAAGAAATATTCAATTATTTATAGTTAATTTGACAAACGTTTTAAGACACATGGGTGCATAAATTATTTGCCTGTTTAAAAATTCTTAAAATTTAATTATTTAAATTCTTATATTAGACTAAGATTTGGATAAATTTTATGCGAGATCCTATGAACCAGAATTATGATGGTATTTATATAACAAGTTGAAAATTCAAATACTTTGTTAAGCTACTAGTTATTTTTTCGAATCCAAATTTATCTTAATTACAAATGAATTTCCTAATAAATTTGTTTTTATCAAGATTAAATTCTAAAATAATCAAATAGGATAAGTCATTTGAAAACCTTTAGCAATTAAATGTATACTTATACAGTTGAATAAATTTTATATAAGAAATTATTTATACTAGAATTCGCTGAACGTTTTTAGCACAATGTAAAAAAACAAGAAACATATAGCTGAAAACGCGTATTTTTTAGATTTAACAAAAAATGTATGATCATCAAAGGTGACTTTTTAAATTGTTTATTTTTATCTGATTCATCAAAAGTTACTTTTTTGCAATAAAAATTTAATTGAATTTCTTATTTCGTTTTTTCATTATATTTTTACAGTACACTTTAAACAAATTATGTTTTCTGTGCAAATTTTTCAAAATTCCAGATACAATTATTGGTGTTGTCTTTTGGCAACATTGACAGCGCTCAACTATAGTTTATGTTGAAAATAATTTTTGTTGAATTAATTTTTTTCAAGATAATATTTTACTCATATGACGTAACAGAAGTTTTCAATCGAAAGCAAGCTTAGCATGGGCCTCTAATATAATTACCAGATATTGACATAAAAATAGAAAGTTTGCTAATAAAGTTCTCTCAGGCGTGTTTTAATTTTGAATATTAAATTAGCTTTCTTTGCTAAAACAAAAATCCCAGGTTATTTATAATAAATTTATTTACCTTTGATAAATCGGCCCATTAAAATAAGGCTTTGGAATGACATCATTAACGCGATAATAATAAATTCAAATAAAACAAATTTCTTAAAGATTAAAATAAAATTGGATTATAAAAAAAAACTCATTTGTTTAAAATAATTTTTTGTTTATTTTGTCGTCTAACAAACGTCTTTCACTAATAAAAGGAAATAATCAAAATTTATAAATTATTATTTTTTTGACAATAATAGAATTTTTATGCGCTTTTTTTAATTAAAGTTATATAAGTTAATTTATAAAAATTAAAATATTTAGATTGAATTAAATTTTATTTAAATTATTTAATACAAAATATCATTAAATTGAGAGAACAAAACATTTAATTTATTTCTATCTTTTTCATAAAATTATCAATCATAATTGAAGCGTAAAAAAAGAATGTTTAAGTCACAACGTTTCCAGCAAAAAACTTTGGCACACAAATTCCAAAAGAAAGTTTTTGCTCAATAAACATTTATCATCAGAATAGAGAATAACTTGATTGAGTAATACTAATTTTAAACTAAAATAAACTAACAAGTTAATTACTGCTAAAATTTCAACCCACTGTAAAAGATGAAGTTTATGCTTTTTAAAAATTAACATCAATTTTTGTTTATTAAAAGTGTATTTTGGATCAATAATTTTATTAAGGATAAGAATTTTGAGCATTAGTTAATATTTTTTCAAATTTGTTTAAAAATGTAACATCTAAGATAATATCTTGAAAAAATTAGCTTGCTAATAAGCTACATCAATCAATTAGAGATCGGTTTTTGCCAGTCAGTATTTACATAATGGTATGAAAATTTGACAAGTTTTTATCATGACTAAAAATGTTTTCTAGAACCGGCTATGTAACTTAAAAAGTGATAAAATTATGTTACGCTCATGCTTTTATAATAATTTATAAATAAAATCGAGTTTTCTCAATTTTACAAGAATAAATTCAGAAATTAGATTTAAAATTTTTAATTTAAATTATTTGTTAGATCTATTATGAACTGAAATTTAAATAAAATTATGGGCTCCAAAAATACTAAAAACAAGCGAAACTCGATATCTGCACTGGATGATAACTCATTTCAGACTAGAGTAAACACAGAATTGAATTCCAAGATTGGTAAAATAATTGACGATTTGGTGAAAATAGAGGAGAAAAAACCAATTGAGTTGAGTTGTGAAGAAAAAGAAAACTTATCATTTCAGGCAATAGAAAACAGTGACGATGGCCTACACTTAGTTAATGGAATATCAAGCATAAAATCAAGCGAGACACAGGAAAATGCTATTCACCCAATTTTAGTAAATGTAAACAGTGATAACTTGATTAGAAATTGTCATAGTTTTCGAGTCAAACGAGTGCAAAAAAGGTCCGAGTCGGAAGAAAATAATTTTGATGGTGAGAGTGAAATTAATTTCAAAAAAAGTAAGAGAAAAGGTGTACGATTTTCTGAAGATGTTATAGTTATAAATGATCATGATCGAGAATTTTTAAAATCGAAGCAAAAATTGCTGCCGATTAAAACCGATTATATCCGAATTATTTCCCTAACTGATTGTCAAGTTGATCATCTAAATTCAAAAGAAATTCCGAATAAAACTTAAAAATTTAAATGTATATAGTATTATTGAAGGATTAATACAAGTTTGTCCAATTTGGCCTTATTTAAAAGCTCTGGATCACTAAAACGAGGAGAGATTTTTTTCAAATTTATTTGTTAAATTTTTCAAATAAATATATTTAAAATTTGATTTTATTTTAATTTTCATGATCGTTTAGATGATAATTTGCTATTTAGATGATAACTAGAAACTATTTCAGGTATTTCGAATAAAATAATTTTTTCATTGCTATGTTTATTCTAATTTTGGTTTTGAAATTTAGAATCATAGTATTTTAATTCAAGTATTTTATTTTATTGTATTCTTGTTTTTTTTATTGAATAAATGAAAAGCACTGATCCAGAATTTAAAATTATAAAGAATTTTTTTTTAGATGAATCCAAGAAAATTATTCATTTCATCACCACCAAATTGGAAAAAAAATTTCATTTGTTACAAATAATCAATATCAAAAAAATGTTTTACAGTCCTTAGAAAAAAAAAATCAAAATTAATAAGTTAATTATAACATGCATTAATTTAATAATCTTTTGTATCTTGATATGCTTAATTTCCAATATTTATATATGATTTTTCGACTATTAATAAATAAATGTGATGACCATATCGATGGTACTAAATTTATATCTAAATATTGAAAAATGTATTTAAATTCTTAGGCTTCCGTTGTGAAGCGTGCAGAAAAATACCATTTCATATGTTTGGACGTAGTGGGCGATGAAACTCAAAATATCTGTAATAACTCTGGGCTAAAACCCGAAAATTCTACACTCACCCCGTATAAAAGTGTGAAAATAAAAAATTAAATATGTTGCTTAAAGATATATAAAGTTTTGTTTCTTAAAATATTTATTAAAAATATAATGATTAGAGCTAGGACTTAAGATTTTAATATGATTTAAGCATGTGGTAGATGGTCACTTATGCGTGCACTAAAACCTTAGAATTCAAACTTTATCCCACGCATTATTTTGCAAGAGTTTACGGTAATTGCAGGTATGCTCCAAAAAAAACTTACTTAAACAATTCTTGAGAAAGATCTAGATATTTAAATTCAAAATGATTTGAAGTGGGCTATCCAAATAAAATATTGCAGCATTCATTGAAATCATATTTGAGTTATTATAAATAAAGACTTTAAACATTGAATCATTAAGAATGCTTTGCACAACGCTTTTTAGACCCCATCTAATTTTGGTCAAGACATTGTGAAATCGAGAAAGTTCAATCTTTTAACATGGAAATTATGACTGCACGAAAAGACTTTTTAAATATCAAACTCTACTATCTTAAAACACTAATTAATTTAAAAATAAAACAAATCTTTTGATAGTATTTATTTTGATAATTTCTATATAACCTAATAAAATAATCATTTCTTCAAGACAAGCTTAAAATTTGAACAAAAAACCTCTTGGGTCTTCTAGCGATATTTGAAATAGCTTACCTATGTATATCATTAATTCCAAATAAAAAAAATTGATTTAACCTTCAAAATGGCTTTTGAAATGAATTTATTGTTAACGCTTCAAACAAGATAGGATAGGATAGCCAGATAGGATTTCATTATTTACTAATACAACTGATACTACCTTTATAGTAAAAAAGTAAAAAATTGAGTACATATTATTTAAAATTAAATTATCTTAATTTCAAATGATTTTAATTTAATTTTATTAGAGATTTATTTTACAAATTGCAAAAGTTTGATCTGGTCCACAATCTAAACCCTTAACTCGTCCTGGTAAACTAACTCTCAGAGGCATATGAACTGCATCCATTTTTTCACCTATTCCCATATTTCCGTATTTATTTCTACCCCACATAAATAAATTTCCGTCATTTAAAACGACGGCACATGAATACAATCCACTATAAACTGAAACAGCTCTCTTTGACAATGTACTTTCTATTTCTTTGTATGATCCAAAAATGGTATTTGGAATTTGAGTCGGAACAGAGCTCTCTTCACATTTAGGCCCTTTTCCAAGTAGACCATATCCCCAAACCCAGACATTATAATCGGCATCGAGTAAAATACACTTTGTTCCAGATGCGGCTACATCCAAAATAGGTCTTTTGACATAGCTGGGTATTTTTAAGTGACGAGACACGCCAACTTGAGGCAAATCAGTTTCGGACATCGCTAGCTGCTTGTATTCATTGTTTCCCCAACCAAAAATTTCTCCTTCTTTACTCAATGCCAACACAAAATCTCCTTTTGTGGAAATTTTTTTAATCTCAACTCCTTTTAAATCACCCTTAACCTCTGAAGCGATTGGATTTAAAGTATATATTTCTTGGCCAAGTTGACCATCTGCCGACCAGCCACAAGTTAAAACTTTTCCATTTTGAGTGAGAAAAACAGTATGGTCTTGACCTGCTTTTACCGAAATCACTGAATCTGAGGTGTCTAGCTGCAGATATTTACTTACATTTTGAATAACTGCCTGGTTTCCAAAATATTCTTCATCTTGAATAATAGGTCTGGCACATTGACCATAAGAATTATTTCCAAAAGTGAATATCCCATAATTTGTGAGAATAGTCGAATGAGATCTTCCACAAGTCAGATTGAGGATGCGAAATTTTTCATTTTTCCGATCTGTTGGAAGTTGTATATGGACAGGCTGAATAAGGTATTTGTAAAAGTCACCATTTCTAGCCTGGTGAACTCCTATTTGAGATTGAGTATTCATTCCTGTTCCAAATAAATTATGGCCTTTAAAGTGAAGGCTGTTCGAAATAGAAAATAAACTAAAACCATTTCCACATGCTACATGAGTTATGTCAGCTTTGTTTTTATCAATCCAACGAAGTCGCCAAGGTTTTCTCTGAGTATAAACTCGAGCTTGATTGCGAGTTGGTTCAAGAAATTCCGGTTCGCCTTAATCAAGACTTAGAAATTAGTCGTATATTTTATTTTTGTCTTATTACCTAAAGCACCAATTCCTGCATAACCCCACACGTACAAACGATCACAAAACTTTTGTTTTTCAGAATCTGCGAATTTTTGAGTTGGTACTTTCTTTGCTTTTATTGGAGTTTCATTCAGACTTTTGGTTAAGGCAATATTTGCTGTTTGATCCTTCAATACTGAAGATAATTTAAAAATATTAAGTTTTATATTCATTTTTGAAATATTACTTAAATTAATTTAAAAATGCGATTGAAAATCAAATACTTTATTTAAGTTAAATTTGAATTTGTTCATCGAGTCATCTTTCCATACACTGAAATATCTAATTTAAAAAAAATCCAAATTTGTTTCTGTTAAAATCATTCATACTCGTATATTAATTATGGCTAGATTGAGATTGTTTTTACTGCTTAGTTTACCATTGGTAGTTTTTGGTTTGTTCGAGGACCAAGTTGGATCATACGATTGGTAAGCAAAACCATTCTTGAAACATAAGATTATTTTTTCCCTATAAGGCGACATCAATATATTGGCCGGCCGATTCATACCAAAATTTTACCAAGTCTGAGTCGAATATTTTTAGCCTCTGATCAAAACGCATTAGCCTCATTAAATCTTAAAAATGGGAATATTGGTATTTTTTTTATATTCAGACTAAGAACCAAGTTTTAATTGGAAAATTTAAGTTTGGAGAAAAGTTTTTGAAAAGGGAAGTCTTGGTCAAATAAATGATGTAATTTGGGGTCAAAAAGAAATAATTGTTGTGACAAATAATGGTCAAAGAGTCCAAGCATTCGACTATAATCAAGGTTTTGCTAATTGGGAATATGTCCTACTTAAAAATAATGTTCCGGATGTAAAGATTAACTCAATTGAGTCCAGAAATGTAAAGGATTCTTTTTATATCACTAATGGTGTAGCCTTGTGTTTAGTCAACTCACGTGAAAAGAACTGCATTGAGTTGCCTCAAAAGTAAAAGAAACATATTAATTTTTTTTTAAATTATTATTTAATTTTTTTAGTTTTCATTTAAAAAAAATGTTCGAATCAACAGATGGTCTGGTTTTAGTTGGTCAAAAAGATAATTTAATGCGAAAAATTCGCTACAATTTTCAATTAAGTAAATTACTTTCGGAATCAAATTTGGATAATTTTAGCCCTAATTTACAGTAAAATTAACTTTTTAGCTAGAATAATCATTCATTCAATTCAATATTTTTTTATAGATGTGCTGATTATACAAATCAATTGTCATGTTTTTCAAGTGATCAATTAATTGTTTATAGTAGTCTTTTAAATTCGGACCAATTTGAAAAATTATTCATTCAACAATCAACTATGGGCACCGATTCTTCACCGCGCTTGGTATGGTCATCTCAAGATACTTATTTGCTTGAAGCCAAATCATCAGAGGAGAAAAATTTATATATATTTAAAAAGTATCAGAATGAAGCTGATTTAGTTTTGATGAAAAAATTTGACTTGGTCCAAGCATTCGATATTCAAATTGTAAATGAAAATTATTTTTTAATTTTCTCAAAATTAACTGGAAAAAATAAACTTGATTTTCATACAATTGATCTACAATCAATACAAGAAAAACAGGATATGTTGATAAGCACAAATGTTCAGAATACAGATAAAGTCAATGCCATTGATCTGAGAGCTAGTCTGATTGAGAAAAATTCAAAACTATCCATTATCATTTCATGTTTTTTTAGTGATTATTCTTTTTCAGTATTTAACCAAAAAGGAGTTAAATATTTTACCAGAGAGGAATCTTTGGCATATATTGTAAGTGTTGAGATGGTAGATTTTCCACTTATTCATTTACAAGAAGAATTCGAAGACGAATTCGGCTCTTCTAAGCAGGATAATTTATTTTCCATGTTTTACAAGCGCATAAGAACTCAATTATTGATGCTTAAAGAGTTTTTCCAAATAGATATGGTACAAAAATTAAAGAGCTTGATACAAAATAGCCCGATCAGATCTTCCCATGATTCTTCAGATATAACAGTGGACGAAATAATTCGAGATGAATTTAACTTAAACAAAGTTATAGTATGTGTAACTTCAATTGGTAAAGTATTTGGTATCTACACAAGTTCAAATGGGAAAATATTGTGGAGCTTTTTTTTGAAGAATACTATTCCATTTAGCATTGGTAAAATGACAAATGAAAGCACTATTCCCCTTTTTGTTCAACGTACTGCAGCTCATGTGCCTTTTGAACCTCAATGTGCGATTGTTACCAAGATAAAAGGCCAAGATAGCACTAGAACTAAAGTTTTCGTTTTTAATCCATTAACAGGACAGGCTTCGAAAGACTCTCCGAAAGAGGGATACGTTTTAGATAAGAATGCCAAACAAGTTTTCCTTTCTTCTTTTACAGATTCTAATTTTTTAAAACCAATTATTCTCATGGACGAAACAAATCGTGTACATTTGTTTCCAAAAAATTCTGTGAGCGAACTTAAGGTCAAATATGGAAACAAACCAACAATTGTTTTCACGAGCGAAAATCAAAATGAAAACAAAAACTCATTAACTGGATACTCAATGAATTTATCAGATGAAGTAAATTTTAGATGTTTTTTTCTTGATGGAAAAATTTTAAAAAATTTCAGGATTTATTAGAAGTTTGGCGATTGAATTTTGATGATGAGAAAATAATTTCTATTGCTTCAAAACAACCTAATGATAGAATTCATTCTCATGGAAAAGTATTGGGTGACCGAAGTGTTTTGTACAAATATCTAAATCCGAACATGGTTGGTGTAGTGACAAGTGGACAAGATAGTCAACAAGTTCCGTTTATTAATATCTATTTAGTTGATACGGTGACTGGGTCAATCATTAATAGCTTTAATCACAAGAGATGCCGTGGCCCCGTTCGCATTGTTCATTCAGAAAATTGGTTTTTTGTAATTTAAAAAATTTTCTTAAATTAAATTTTCTAATCAACTTTGTTTAGTATTCATACTATAATATAAAATTCCGCAGACATGAAGTTACCAATGTTGAATTATTTGAAGGCGATTCTCAATTTAATTCAACACATTTCAGTTCTTTTGATGACATTAAGCCATTAGTTTTCAGCAAGTCATTTATTGTACAAAGAGGCTTTGACTCGATGCAGGTCACAGTCACTGAAAAAGGAATTTCTACCAAAGATATAATTGGTAAATTTTGGTAAAAAAGAATTTTTAGATATTTATTTTTTAATCTTAGTGGCTAGTCAGTATGGAGTTATCTTGGAAATTCCGTGGGTCCTGATTGATGCCAGACGGCCAATCAAAATGACCGAGGTTGAAAGAGAAGAAAATCTTTTGCCTTACATTCCAGAAATTCCTCTTAACTACGAATTTACTTTAAACTACTATAATTATGTTTATAATGTGAGAGGTATAACGACCGCTGCAAGTGGTCTTGAGTCAACCAGCTTGGTGTTCACATATGGTCTTGATATATTTTTTACAAGAGTTTTTCCTTCAAAAACATTCGACATGATTCGAGAAGATTTTGACTATTTTTTTATCTCGACCCTAATGATAGGTCTATTATTAGGTACCTTACTATCCAAAAAATTGGCCACTTCGTCCAATTTAAAAAAAGCCTGGAAATAAAATCAATATAATTTGAGATAATTATTTGTTTTTTTTAAATTTGATTCAGTCTTGATATAAATTTAATGTTTATTCTTGAATAAATTTTTTATCATTATATTAAATTTACTGATTCTTTTTGCTTAAGCTTTAAAAATTCTCATATTACCAACAATTATTGATTTGATTAAATTTTCAAAATTACGCGGAACCAATTCATTGGTCGGTTCCTTGCACCTAATTTAACTTTAATTTGCTATATATTTTAAATTTTGTGGGCAAATGTTGAAATTTAAATATCAATTTTCATAATTTAGTAGAATTATTTTTAATAGATTTAAATAGAAAAAAATTTTAATTAAATATTTTATAAAAAATTAATTTATCAAAAATGAATTGTTTATTTTTTGCTATGGGATTTTTATTGATAGTTTTTGTCGAATGCAGAGATTATTATGAAATACTTGGAGTAGAAAAAACAGATTCAACAGCCAAGATAAAAAAAGCCTTTAGAAATTTAGCCATGAAATATCATCCTGGTAATTAGATCTAAAATAGAGTAAATTAATTGCTTTTTTTATAAATATTTTATAGATAAAAATCCTGATAAAAGTGCTGAAGCTAAATTCAGGGAGATTGTAGAAGGTAGGCTCTAAGATCTTTATCGTAAGTCTTATTTATTGTGATTTTCTTATCTTAGCTTATGAGGTTCTAAGCGATCCAGATAAGCGAAAAGCCTACGATCAACAGGGAAATGCAAATTTTAATGGCAACAATTTCGATCAGCATGGTTTTGACTTCCACGAATTTTTCCGTGGTTTCGACGAAGCTATGCGAAATCACCACCAACAGCATCATCATTTTCACCAGAAAGCTCACAGAGAGCATATGAAAGAACATCATGGTTTTATGTTTGATTTTGATGATCTTTTCAGCGATTCGTTTGACTTGTTTGGAGACGAAGATCCATTTGGTTCCTTGATGGGAGATTCTTTTCATCAAGAAAGTAAAATAAATGACCAAACTTTTAACAAAATTTCAAACTTATTTTTTAAAAGTTAATTTAAACCAAAATGGTATGAACTGTCGAACAATTAAGAAGAAACAAGGTAATACGGTCATTACACACATGGAGTGCCACTGAATACTAACTTTTTTGTCTGAATTCATATTGATTTTTATTAAAAGTTGTAATTTTTGTTTTTTCTAGAAATAAATGTTTTAAAAAAGTCCCCTAAGAACTTGTGAATTAAAATATATTTTAGATAATATAATTTAGTGTTTAGTTTAAATTATATAAAAGCTTTGGGTAATTTAGTCATCGTTTATCACGAAAATATCGCTTTTAATTAATCAAAAAGCAATTTAGATATGGTCTCTCGAGAAGTATTTCATTAAAAAGATTTCATTTAAACAATTCGGATAAAAGAAAAAATTGCTCTCAGGTGCTACATTCGAATTCAATTAATTTAAAATAGAGTTGCTATCTTTAGCTAAGATCTAAGCAAATTTTTATTTAAGTTGTTTAATTTAGGAATTATTTTTTTGAAAATAAAATGTTCATTAATTAAAAATGTTGCTCTATTTTGTTCGTGGCTATTATTAATCAAGATTTATAAATTAATAAATTCTCAATTAAATTAATTTTTAAAAGCTAAAATATTTTTTGAAAATTTGTTTGTTTTGTCTTTAACCTAAAGTTGTTTTAAAAGTATTTTAATTTAATTTAAATAAAGAAATTATTTTATATATTGAATGTTAGCATGATTCTACTGTTTTAAAGGTAATAAAACTTAATGATTAATTAGAAAAATAATGCTAAATCAGAATCCGATCTTAAGATTTTCAATTTGATCTAAGATGTAATATTTGATAACAACTAAACAAAAATTAATAGGTTATGCAAGTTTATAACAAAATTATTTGTCATGATGGATGAATGATTGAAAGAGAAAAAATCAGCGTTTATAAAAAATGATTGTTATGTTCAAATAAAATTCAATTTAAGATTTCCTTAGTTCATAAGATTTGTAATTAAACTCTATAGATTCGATTCTAGCTCATCAGAATAAATTTTTTCTACAATAGGTTTTAATTAAGTCTAACTCAAAACGCATTCTAATTGTATAATTTAAAATGGGCAGATAACAAAAAATAGCCATTAATCTTTGTCTGAAAACAAAAAAAAATTTGCATGATTAAACAAGTTAATAAAATTTGTTTTTTATTTAACAAAAATCACTTCTTATCTAATATATACAGTTAATCAAGATTAGATCACTGACTTTTAAAATTTGATTCATTCAGGAAAATAAACTAAGTGGAAATAAGTTTATTTAAATTGTTAATAGTAATTTTATATTTGTCTCTGAATGGACTTGGGCTCGGAAACAACTTATCATTTCAACTCTATTTGACCATCTATTTTTCACTTGTAATATTAAATAGTTATTTAATTGAATGCAAATATTAGTTTGAGAGAAACAACAAATATAAATAGCATAAATCAAGAATTATTACTATTGACTAGATGTCTGTTTTGTATTAATATTTTCTATTCTATTGTCTACGAATTTCATTTATTCTATTACTGAATAAACAACTGCTTATTCTAAAAGTAGCTTGGACATGGCGCGCGGCCACTTTTGAATCTCATAACTTCATAACTTTACCAAGGCTAGAATAAACCACCGCCAACAAGATATGCATCAAAAATTTAAATACAAGGTTTTGACCATTCTTTTTTTGTCTAAATTAAATTAATATCTCAAACAAAAAATAATGCCTAGGAGAATAAAAATTTAAACATTTATATATTTTATTTTATTGGTTTCCGGCTGTTAAATTCTTTTATTGAGTATGCTTAACCTCTTTCTAATAAACGGGAATATCCGTGCAAATTTCAACTACAAGTTTTACAATTTCCTTGCAATTATTTTAATTTGAGAATATTTAATTTAGCTATTATTCATAGATCGGAAGTTTTTTGATACAATCATGCTAAGATAAGTTTAAAATTCTAAACTAATATAGTCAATAAACAAAATATGGGAAATTAGCCCTTTTTTTTAGAAATACTTTTTAAACCATGAATAAAATCAAATAAATTTTTATCAATTTTAAATTTTATTAATTTTTTAATTGAATTTGTTTATTCACATCGTCGATTATATGCTACTAATGATATAAAAAAGTGATAAATCAAATGTTACTTTTAAGTCTTTTTTCAATAATGTTAACCTACTAAAAATAAAAATGACTACTTTTTTTTCAAAATTATCAAGAGTAATAAAGAGAACAGCCATTAGCTATTGATAAAAAATCTTAATCTAATTATTTTTAGTTCATTTGTAGTTTAAATAGAGGCAAATATCAGTGCTAAATAAGCAATAAAAAGTTGTTTTTTTTTTCAAAAGATTTTAAAGAGCTCCCAGGACATAATTGACGCAATAATCAACAATATTTTTTATAGAGAAATTATTAAGAAATAAAAATTTTAATTCTTTTTTTGGAAAAGGTGTTTAGAACGAAATAAACACCCGTTTCCGCTTAAAGAAAAGGAAATCGAATTCATTTATTCGAATGTGGAGAATATCCGATTGTCAAAAATAGTGTTCAATGTTTTTTATGTTTTTTTAAATTATCCAGGAAACTATTTTTAAGTCTTTAAAGTATTGTTAGACATGAAAATGTGGTCAATTGTACGATAAAAAAATAGTCCATTTGAATGGACCAAGAAATAGTACAATAAAGCACTTGAAATAAATTTTAAATGTTATTTTATTTGTAATTTAAATTGAAATACTCGAAACTAGAATAACAACTTTAAATAGATAGAATAGATTTTAAATATTGCTTGTCTAATACGAATTTAATTTAATTATCCAAAACACGAAAATAAAAATGTCATAGCATAGAAAGCCGCTAGACTTGTTCAAGTGGTCAATAAAAAAATCAATTTAAACTCACAAACTGTTCGCTCTCAGGATTAAAGGGTTTATTATTATTTATGTCCGACTTAAAGGGTGTTTAAGCTAAATTATCTTTAGATGTTTGTGTTTAATAAACATAAGGCCCTGAGGTAGCCAAAAATAATTAGCCCGGATCAAGCTACAAAACATTGAATTTCATAAAATTTAATGTTTTGGTTTTCTTGTGAGAAAGGAGCAATTATTACGATTCATTTAACTCGAATGTGTTTTTATCGATTGATCATATTCCCAGTGCAGTATGTTTTTAATTTTTGAAAGTGTTTGTTTTAAATATTTTGGCCTGTTTAACTAGATGACCAAAGACGTTTCTTTATTAGATTTAATTAAAAAGAATTCTCGTGCCAGTACGGGCCCATTCAACTGTCAAATTCAACAAAAGGATTTATTCATTGATAAAATTATCATTCTATATAATTTAAAAAAAAAATTAAAAAACAAAATATAAACTCTAATTATTGGTTTCAGGACAGACGGCTATCTTGTAACCCGTTGCATACACTCATTTATTATCAATCAATAAAATTTTACGACTCATCAGTATATTTTTAGTTTTTAAAATATTTTATTTGTTTAACTTTATTCTAAACTTGATTGAAAATCGGTATTTTTGAGCTTTTATTTTTATTTAAATTTATTTTGAAATACATTTTTTTAAAAATAATAAATCGGATGTTAAGAGAGAAGTTTATTTACTATTAAAATGATAGTCAATTAATGCTAGTATCATCAATTATTTAAAACTGTTTAGTAAGAAAGCTATTTTTAAATGACACTTTTCCTAGATCATTTATTATTTTATGACTGATTGAAAAAATATGAAAATTATATTATTCTGATTGAAGCTTGTTTTAAATTAGCCTTGAAATTTTAAGCAAACAATTGAATAATTCTTTTTAGACAGTATTAATATTATGTTGAGTATCTTTTTAAATTAACTAGATAGCTTTATTTTATTGTTGGGATTTATTTAATTTATTTCAATTAAAAAGTTTAAGAGAAAATTAAGAAAGGTATCTTAATTAGCTAAATTAAAATTTTATCCTGCTTTTGAGGTATACTCGCTTGAATGGCACCTAAAAGATGGCTCTATTTTTGGTATTTTAGTTTAAATAAAGAAGGTCGTGTTTATTAGCCAAGAGCTAAAATTGTAAATGATAAAATAACGATAAGAAAAAAATCTCAATGTCAGGAGGATCTTTTTTTCCAATTTTTAAAGATAAATTATCAATTAAGTGAGATTGTAAATTATCTGATTTATTCGATAGTTGTTGCGTAATATTTCAACACCAATTTCCTTCCCATTCCAAGTGTTTTTTTCCTTCATTAGGACTATTTTTATTTGTAATGATTTAGAATTAATTATATTCGTTTAAAAAAACAAAATTACAAAATTCATAAGAAATAATTTTAATCAACATAAAAAAAACAAGAGCTGAGAAAAAACAAACTCGAAAAAAAATCGAATAAATTCAATTGACACTGATCGAGCTTAATAAAAAATTGATTATTATTTTTATTAGATTATGTAACGTAAGAAGCAAAATTGTCAAGGTATAATGGGCAAGCTTCGATTTGGAAACACGAGCCAGCTCTCATACTAAGATTTCAAGTTATAAGATTTCTTTTTTTTTTAATTTTAGATATTTAGATAAGATCAAATTGATTAGAGTTATTTACGATAAATTATCGTGGTCGATTTAGACCATCCAAAAATTTACTTTTTACGTGGCCTAAGTTATTAAGATTCTATCTAAATTGACTTTAAAATTATTTTTAAATTTAGGATAATATGCAAAAAGTTGATTTTTTTATTTTTTTTAAATCATAAACAAATTTAAATTAAGGCTTTTAAAAAAGATAAGCAAAAGTAATTATTTTATTTAATGGTATGATGTAAGGCAATTTTATGAATCAGTCACCTTGCCTGAGCCTTCAGGGATAGCATTTGACCAATTGATAAAGCACAGATCTATAATTAATTGTAAATAATATAGTCTAGACTACACCAATTCTGTTATATAGATATTATTATAAAAAAAGCTTAGTTCGAATTTGCGTTTCGCCCACCTATTACTAATTACTCTTGTCAATAAATGATCTATAAAAATTGATTCTTTACACTCGATTTGACTTTCATGAGCTTGTTATGTAACATTTATAAGCCACAAGGCATTCAGTGATAGCCAGATAACTATTATCTATTTAGTATTAAGCCAAAAATTAACTTTTAATTTAAATAAATTTTTTTCCGCTGGCATTTCTAAATTGATCGACTATCTGAGTTGGTTGAAATTCCCACTAGATAAAAATGATTAGAAATTATTTTGATCAAAAGACTATAAATTATTTAACAATGCATATCGCTGATAAACTTAGAAAAAGCTATTTCTGTTAAATGATGGTTTTTAAATTAAACAACTTAATTGAATCAGCTAAGGATGTTGAGCAGATGCTTGATATTTGTTTGACATAAGAGCCCTAAATTCATAGCAATAGATTAAAAAACATTATATCATAAAAAAAAAATCAAGCGTCTTTTTGTTTATGACATAGCTTCCGATTTTATATGGTTTAAACAACTTGAGCATTTCATAACAAAAACCATATAAATTATAAATCAAACAAGTTTTAATCGAACGCCAAAAATTAAATTAAAAGGATATATGATACGGCTTAAATGGTTTTTGTTGTATATAACTCAAGTAACTTTTAGTATTTCCTCTATTCTAATCTTGGTACTAGTTTTCAAATTGAAATCTAATTTGTTTTCCAACTAGTAATTTGAGTTAATTTAATTTTTAATTTTAAGCCAAGATATGCGGAAATAGGAATCAGATTCAATCAGAATAGAAATACAATTTTACAAGTGCATAAGTTTTCTTAAGAACAAATTTTTTTAAGATAGAGAATTTTCACTAGTTATATTTGCATCATTAAAGTTTTTGCCATTGTTTGCTTGAAGGCTTTTTATTTAGAGCGCTTTTTTATTTCTCCGGGATAAATAATTGATTGAGTTTATCCACTTGTGTTTAATCTATAATGTTTACTTTGTCAAGTAAACTTTTCCTATACAAAATGAAGATCATTTAGGCCACAAAAAAACAAAAAATTAAAATTATGTAACTAATATGTAGCAATTTTATTAATTATTAAAAATTAGTAATTTTTTTTACTTTGAAAAATTTGATCCTATATGAAAATTTTTAGATCTGTCTAATTAAAGTTCAATAAAAATAATCAATTAAATTTGCGTTTTTCAACAATTAGTAAAAATCAGGTCGAGATGAGTCCTAGTCTTAAAATTTTATAATTTTAAATAACTAAAAATATATCTTAAAGAATTATTTGGAAAAATTTGTGGGTATTCTACCAAAAACCAGAATATTTAAATAGGAATACAAAAAAAAACTAATTATTACTAGAATTTTAGGGTAATTCGAATTTGTTTATTTCCGAAGCCGAAGAAAATGTGATACCTGATTCTAGTCATTTTAATTTTAACTATAAAATAAAATGATCTATTAGAAATTGGATTACTATTATGTATATAATTTAAGATAAAAAAAACAGCCTGTTGGTAATAAATGGGACAGGATGGTTTAAAACTATGAAAAAAATAAATATTTAAAATTTTTAATTATTTATTGAGAACTAATTTAGAAAATTAGCACAGATTTGGTTTTTAAATACCCGGCTCTGTATCCGAGTCTGACAGATTAAATAAAAATTAGATTAAGTAAATTTTTTTAATAAAATAAAAAAATTAATAAGGCCGATGTTGTTATTTAGACAAAACGGTAGATTACCATTTATGCTCAAATAAGGAGGTTATACATTTATACAACGTGATAATTACGCTGGTTTAAGAGGGAATATTTTTTTCTAATTTGGGTTATTTCACGGCAAAAATAAACAAATTTAATAATCGTTTTGTCATGTTCGAATAATATTCAAGTCTGAATACATTTTGAATTCAAAAAACACTTAAAATTATTTTTTTAATCTAAAATTAATTATTTCATATTAAAATAAAATTAAGATATAATTTGTTTATTGCGGTCTCTTTGAAAATATAGGCTAAAAATTATAATTTCTTAACAGAAGGATACTTTAAATTGAACTAGTAGTGGAAAAGTTAAGTCTTGAGTATGTGTGTGTGTGTGTCTGTCTGTGTTTTGTTATCTATAATGAAAATAAAATGAAATTAAAATGCATTATCAACTCTAGTCGTAAAGATAAAATTAAATTTGCCGAGTTCAGTGCTTTTTGTTTATATGGTTTAACCAGGCGTTTATCTGTACTGGCATGACTCACTTATTAGATTAGAATTTCAGCTTGACCAAGACTTAATAGAATTTTTAATTAAGCTTGTTCGATTTAGTTTATAGGAGTAATCTCAGGTGAATTGTTTTTATTATGTGAATTAAAAAACGCTTGATCAATTGCATTGTTTTTGTTTTGTTTGTGATTATTGCAATTCAACTGTTAATTGCAATAGCATATTATTATCCATTAAGAATAAAATTAATTTTGCAATATTACAATTTGATTCAAAACTTTATTCGTTTTGGATTACTGCTTTGACCAGACACTTTAATAATACAAAAATTTAATTAATTTAGTTATTGTTTTTTTGCAGTTAATTATTTAATGAGAAATATTTCGTATGACTTTTGAGGAAATGGCAAAGTTAGTTTTCCGATAAAGCAGTATTATATTCAGATATTTATGAAAAGCATTTGTTTTTATTTAATTTCAATTGTCAACATAAACATTGGTATTATTTTTTTTTAATTTTTTCTAATTACAATTAAAAAAATTATATAAAATTTTTATCAAAAAAATTAATTTAAATTAGATTTCTTAAATTTCTAATCAACTAATTTTATAATATCCGGAATTGTCAAGGAAATGGTGTCTTAAGAACACAACACATAGCCAAAAATAGTTCAGCAAGTATTTCAAATTAATTATATTATCTCATTTTACGACTTAAAGATACTAAGTTTATTGATTTATAATAAACTCTTAATAGATAGAGCAGTGAATGTTTAAGAGCTGAATTAACAGGTATCTAGACAGCCTGTAACAATGGATGGGACAAAACTCTCTGGGATATGTTAAAAATTGACACAAATATTAATTGACTTCAAGCTGAATAAGATTCTTTGTTCTCATTGATAAAGTATAAAGCTGGATTTCGAAAAATCAACTTTTTAACTCGAATGATTAAGAGAACAAATTAGCTTTTATACTTAGATATTTCAACAAGTTTTTTAATTTCTAGATTTTTGTATAAAACTACATTTCAAGAGTGCCAAGTGATTTAAAGAATTAATTTGTCTTATTTTGACTAAAGATTTCGGTCTTTTTAAAAATTAGAGAGACGACCTTTTTTAACTCATTCCAGTCTAACTAATATTCTCTCATTAATCTTTTTTTTTTTTCAAATTAACTTCAAAATAGTTAAAGTTATAGCTAATAAAAATTGATTACAAATTTTAGAAACTTTTATTGCTAATAGCTTGCTCTAGAGTCATAAATGTCTAATCGTTTAAATCTGCTCAACTCTAACTTTCTCTAATCGGTTTATAAAAGAGACTAAATTTTGTTTATCCTCATACGAGTTCTCAGCTAGACTATTCGGAATCTGAAATAACTTTTATAGGTTAGGAAATTTTTATTCTAATCTAAACAAGTTAAAATAAGTCAAAATATATCAATATTTTCAGATCAACCAGATGAGAAATATTTAATTAAATAGTTAATTTGGATAAATTAAAAAATATGCTTTTGTATTTGAGTTCCGTTTAAATGGTTTTATATATTGAAATACGCTTGGGAATAGACGCTTTCAAAGATAATAGATTTTTAACCTTATTAGTCGAGGACATCCAGCTTTGATACGATTCAGCTGCTTTTCTTAATCGAATGAGTAAATTTCAATAGATAGTTCTATTTTTTATAGAAAATTTATATATTGTTTAAAATTTACATGCTTGTGCTAAGTGTGCTAAATAGTTTTTGAATTAATTTGGGGATTATTTGGACTGAATTTTGATTGCCAATTAAATAGGCATTCGATGAATTAAAAGGCTTAAATTTTATTTTTTTAAATTGCAGCGGAATAGGATGATTAAAGTTATTTTAAAAATAAATTAATTTAAAAATAAAAAGTCAAAATTTTTAATTGTAATTATCAAAAAATACTTAAGCTTTTTAGAATTTGTGTAATTCAAATTTTCAAAATGCTTAATAAATTCCGAAATTTTTTTTGTTTTATATAAATATATATCAGATTGAAATATTTAGTTGTCAAAAAATTCAAAAACCGGAATATGAAGGAAATATTATTAAACCCTTTAGCACGAAATATGACTAAAATAAATATGTCCAAATTGTCATTTACTTTATTAGCTAATTTTGTTTTCAGACAATTTTTACCAAAATTTCAAGGGCTCATTTGAACAAAACAGTGTTTAGGCTGAACTAGTATTTCAATATTTATAATCAAACACAGTTAATTTATTTATAAACAATAAGTTTACATATCTCTTTAAATCTTAATTATATTTTTATTTTAATTATCTTCGATTGGATTCTTTTAATTAAATGTTTAAAGCACATTTAATGTTCCATGCAAAAAAGCTCTATGAATTTTTTTAAAGATAACCAGATTAGGTAGCACTTGCAAGCGTTGATTAAGTTTGACCGCTGAATGGTTTCTACTTGCACGCTTAAGCGATCTAACAGGAAGCAAAAATTTGTTAGGGGCACACGTTCTGTCAACTCGAAAAAATTCGCATACTTAACCAAGCATGAAGCAAATTATATTAAGATATAGTTTAATATGAGCTGACGTCTTTTTATTCGGGCATTTCTTTATACTAATTAAAGGCCCTTAAGAAAGATTGATGATATTTTTTTATTCTATCTTGTTTAAACATTCATTTGTTCAAATATTAGCTATATTATATTGAATCGATTATCAATCATTCTAAAACCAACATTTTCCTAAACAAATTTTGCCTCCAAAGCCTTGCTAAACTATATTTGGAAAAGTATTAAATGCCCAATTATTGTTTTACTCTATTTATCTTTAGTTTTTACATTCTCAATTATAATGATTATTAAAAATTGATAGTTTAAAGTCGACAGAGCATAAAATAAATTTCCTACGATTGAAAACTTTTGCTTTGAATGATGCTTAAAAATTAAAAAATTTCCAAATGCTGTTAGAGCTCCAATTTTCTTGCTATTTAAAGAGCCAGACTTAAACTAAACATTTTATTTTCAATAGATTTTTTAGATAATTTGAAATGATAAAAAACTGATTAAAATGATAGCAATCATTCGAATGTTTAAGTTTATATTTTTTCTTACTTTTGCTTTTGTCACATGTGAGATTGGAACCGATGCAAGTGGTCCAACTGATTCAACAACTAGTCTTAATGTAAATAGCAATTTTATTCACCACAATGCTGTGCATCATTCACATCCGAGAATAAACGAGTTAAATGACCATTTTAATGAACAAATTTTCATTAATCAGTCGAACAATATTCACATATTGGCAAAACATGGTCAAACAGTCAACTTACCATGTCTTGTTTTCAAACAAAAACATCATGATCTATCAAATGTAAAAAATTTTTTATATTTAACATCTTATAATTTTAAAAAATATTAATTAAGATTCACACAATATGGAATAAGCTTAATGAAAAACAACGTCCAGTAGTTCTAAGCATTGGACACCAACAGTTGAAACAAGACATGCGATACAGGATAAGACTGATTAATTTTAACAAGCATGCTAAAAATTCAGATGAACCAGATCGTGGTCAAAAGCGATACGCTATTTTGCCCGGACATGTAAGTGACCAACATCTGGACTCAAATTTGGCAACTATAGCCCCCCATTTAAAACACAGATATTTGATACAAAATTGGCAGCTAGAAATTCGCAAAATAAGCTTCGAAGACGCTGGCACCTATCAATGCTTACTTCCTTTAGTCAAGCCAATTGTCAAAAATATCACCCTCCAAGTAGTTCGTAAGTGCTTCTAGAAAAAGTTATTTATTTGTTTCTTTAAATTTAAATTTTTATAAAGCGGATTTAGTTATTGAGCCAAGACAAGGGAGCTTTAGACAAGATGATAAAATAATTATCAAATGCAAAGCTACTCTGAAATATCCGCCTAAAATGAGCCATAATTTGAACCAAAGACAACAAAAACCCAATATCCACTGGTACAAAGAAAATGAAATAATCAAAACTACATCAAGTCGAAGCATTAGCAACAAGCCACCTAAAATTGAGATAGACACTCAACAAGACCAGGATGAAAATTTGCTGAATAGTATTTTGACGATCAACAATGCCAAAATAGACGATAGTGGCAAGTATAAGTGTATATATGACAATATTCAAGAACAAGTCGATGTAAAAGTTATTTATGATTGTAAGTTTTATTTTTTCAAATAAATTTTAAAAATTTTGCTTAATTTTTTATTTTTAAAAATGAGTAGATTATGAATACAAGAATTATTTGTCAGACGGCTCGATTTTAAAGACTAATTTGCTTGCAAGTTTAGTAGCGGTTTTTTCTACTCATATTTTGGTTATAATCAGAAACTAGTTCCACTTGAGAATGCAAAATAAAATATTTATATGAAAGTTTGTCATTCAGAGTTATAACAACCTGGTTCGCCATGACAACAGTAAAATAACGAACTCGATCGATTAAATTTCGTTTAAATTAAGTTGATTGTTTAAAGCTTTTGAACAATTTTTTTTCAATTTTTGTCCTACCTCTGCTTTTTGTATCGAAAATTTTTTTTTATATTTTAATTTAAAATTTATTGTAATCTTGTTTTCTTAGTCATATAAAATATTTTTTAAATAAATTCTCTTTTTAAATTCTTTGTTTCCATTAGAAACTAAAAGGTATTTAATCCCGAATTTTTTTTATTTATTATTTCAGAATTAAAAATGGAAACTTGGCAAACAATCAAAGACTACATTTCAGGAAGTTATTCATTAATAACAAGTGAAGCATGGCAATTGGGTGTTGATACAAAATCAGGCTTTGGTTCTTTGTATACAGATATAGTCGGTAAGTTTAAAGAATTTTGAAATTAGCCAAATTTTTAAAAAATTTTAATTAAAGCTGAAACATCTGACGTTTTTGTAGACATTGCCAATTCTATAACTTGGGGTCAATCTGAAGAAGAGACAGAAAAGGTCGAAACCCCTGTAGAGGAATTGGAATCCAACACAAAGTCGGCCTTTTTGGAAGACGTCAATATTTCCAATCAGGAAAAAATTGAGGTGTTTGCTGTTGAATCTTTTCCAAATAAAAACAATCCAGAGATCGTCAACTTGAAAGATACTGAAAAAAAAATTGAGAGCAATTTTTAAAATGTGTTATGTTATAAGATTTATCTAATTTTTTTTTAAAATTTAGGCAAATTTTGAATTTTGCAAGCATTTTTTCTTAAATGATTTATTATCTTAGATTTATGAGATTCTTTGAATTGATAAACAATTTTTTTACTATTAATTGTTTTAGCTTACGATTTTTTATCATTATAAAAAATCTGTAGTCTCTTAGGCTTTATAATTGTTCTTATATTTTTTACTATTTCTAAAATATTGCGATGAATTAATTTTTTTCAAAATAATTTATTCAGCAAAGAAATAAAATATTTTTATTTAGTTTTTTTTTTAATAAATGAATGAATTATATGTTGCTTGTCACCTATATTTGTAATTGTTAATTGGCACAATTCAAATGAAGCAAATTTTTTCAAATCAATTTATAATTAATCATTTTCATAGAATATTTATCAAAATTTTTTATACCCATTTAAAATAAACTGTCTCATTTATTTAACTCATAGTTTTTTGATTATAGAAAATATAATTTTAATTACAGACCATAATATTTTTAAGCTTATTTTTTTTGAAAAAATTGATAAATATTAAAATGGTAGAAGTAGTATGAGCTAATAGAACTACGACTTGGACTGTGTTCAAGTAAACCCTAAACACTTCTAAAGAGGTGAAGTAGAAAAAATTAAATTGTCTGTTTATTCCAAATAATCGAGATTGTATAATAAAATTAAATTTTGTTTTAAAAATATTTTATTTTCCTTCTAAAAAAAGGCTTTTTTATGAAATGAACCTTGTATTTTTTTATTTTTAGTGTTCATACAAGCAGATTTATCTTTTCTAAATTGGAATTTTTTGACTTCTGGATGAAATCTGACTTGTGTTTGAAAATTGGTCATATAGCATAAATAAAACCCCTGATCTCTGGAAACAATGACCACTCGTTGTTTTGTTCTTTAAAAACATTAAAACCATGGGCTCATGGCATATTCTAGATGTGGTTTAATATTAGAAGCATCTGACATTTTTTCGTGATTTTTTGATCCAAAATAATTTTTAAATATTTGTAGAAATTTTACTGTATATTAAGCTTTTTTTAAAATAAACATAAAATCTTCTAATTCTTAAAAAATTGATTTATATTAAAATCTGTTCAAAAGATATGAGGATTTAAAATTTCTAAAAACAAGTCAAAATTAGTCGTTTGATGCTCCTAGTATTAAAGAGGGATTTGTGCAGCATTTATTTTGTCAAGTAATTTTAAAGATTTTCTGATCCATTTCCAAAATGGTATTCAATTTCACAGGACTTGGTCTTATTAAAAAGTCATACTAATTCTATCATTTTTTCAAAATATTCCTAGATCCTTTTCAACAAATGTTTTAGCTAAAGGCTGCATTTTGCCGTTGTTTTTGCTTGATTATTTAATCTTTTATTATCATTTAATGTATTTAATAAAAATTAAATAAAATTTTGAAACTTTTTATTTAACAATTTGAAAATTTCAAAATTATTATTAAACAGTTAACAAATTCTAGATAAACAACAGTGTAATCTTGATTAAAAAATTGAATATTTAAAGTTTTTATTCTTTAAAAGAGGAATACATTTTGAACAAGTCGACAAAATACTTATTAGTATTCACTGTAAAAAATTGATTTTTTATTTCTTTTAAATATGGTAATATTTCTTCGTTGTGCTAAATTTTTGTAAAAATTAAAATTTATTCTACCATCATTAACTAATTGATACATACCGTTAATAAGAAATCTTCAAATCTTTCCGAGACCCATTTGAACCAATTGGGACTATTGAATGTTTCACCTTGTTCGACATTTTCGATTTTAAGTTCTACTTTAGCTAAATAATCGGACAATATAGCGAAAAAATTCTCAATTATTATAAAAAATAAATTCTTTTGCTGTTCCTTTAGGGTGCTTAGAGTGGTCAACTTGTACTCCAATTCTTCTTCGGTGATTTCGTTCTGGACCTTTTGAAAAATTAAAATCTAAATACAGCTAGTCTTGGAGAATTTGGAGCCGATAACTTACAGAATCCGCGTTCAAGTCGGATTTCTTGTACTTGTCACTTAAACTTTGGTATTCCAATCTGAGTTTTTCAACTTGTTTGTTCATTCTATTAATGCTTGAGTGCATTATTTCCCATACATAAAAACATGTAAAATCATTTCTCATTTTTTCTGAGAATACCCATTTGGCAATGGTTGAGCACTCGACAATTTGAGTTTTTAACATCTTGTCAGCTAAAACTACAATCATTTGGCGGTGATTTTTCCACACATCATGCAATGAATCCAGAACAATCAACTGAGACTTTTCGCTATCGACCAGCATCTTGAAAATCATGTGATATTTAGCCAAAGCGGCAAACGTGTGACTAAATGATTTGCAGCCAAAAAAGAGTAAAGTCGAAGTGAATACTTCGACTTTAAGCGGATTTATTTCAACCTCACCACCACCAGCATCATTGTCAGCAATGTCTCTCAAAGCAGAAAATACATCCTCAGGAATAGCTCTTTCTCTAAACAGCTCAAGTAGTCTGTTAGCTACGGGAGTACCCTCAAGATCGGCTGCTTCATCCGACACATACTTATAAGTTGGTTTTGGATTTTGCGGCACCAGAGTGCTCATTGATTCTGGAACAAAATCAGCTATTCTCTGATGGTAAGCCAAGCGCATACATCTAATTAGGGTTTCGCGTAAAAATTTATTCTTTGGCGCCTCAAGGCTTTCATTAGCGCAGTCCTTCCAGTCCTCCCAAGACCATTTAAATTGAAAATTGCTCAAATGGTACGAAAACCAATTAGAAAACCTTTCGACACACACGGTCTTCATGGTATCTATTCTTTCGAAAAACAATTCAGTTGCCTGTGCAAGGACTATAGGCATGTAGTTTGGTTGAAGCTTGCATAATTCAAGCAAGAGAGAGCCGTAAAAAATTTCCAAGTGTGTTGGTCTAGGCAGTGAAAACAACTGGGCAAAAATTACCTCAACTATCATGTAGTTTAATGGAATTCGATTGGTAAGTGGAAGTTGAATGAGCCTATTGGCACAAAGCTTTCTATCCAAGTAGTAGGTATTTATTACTGAATGCAGTTGTTCCTCGACCAGAAAGCGTTCTATAGAATGACCACCTGGAAGGATAAATTCTTCTGGTACATCTGTATAGTCGAACATTCTAAACACCACTCGAGGTAATGGGTACAATGTTTCAGGATTATACTCAGGTGGGATTATTAGAGGAAAATCGTGAAGGGTAGAATTTTTAAAGCTTGCTTCAAATGACACATAGGGTCGAATGATTTGAGATTCTTTCCAGTCATTTTCTTCCAACTTTTTTATTTGTATCCACAAGCAATCGAGATACTTTAATATAAAATAAATTTAAAAAAAATTTTATAAATACTGCATTTACGTCTTCTTGAGGATGAGGATCATCCGCCGACCAGACTTTTAACAAAGATAAGTGCTCTTTTTTTCTATTTCTTAAATTTAAATTAAAATTAGTTTTTTTATTAAGTTCATTTTTAAATTTTAATTTTTTGTTTTAATAAACTTTAAAATTAATTAAAAATAAAAAGTTGATGTTGGTAAACTTTCTTACTCTAAATAAGACTTGATTGTGTCCAAAATTTCGTCCAATTCAGGTCCATGTTGTTCATACAATATTCTACCATTCCAGGGAATTGATGACAAAATACAGTATACATAAAAGTCGGTTCGTACCTTAATTAAATTTTAATTAAGGTAATTAAGGTAGTTGAATTAATTGTATTTATTTACCTGTGGCGAGCTCTGTTCATGTGTAAGATCGAGCATCTTTTCGTATATGTTTAATACCGACTTAGCATTTAAAACTTTTACATTAATCAAATCAGATATGAATCTGAGCAAAATATGGACTGCAGAAAATTGGGCCTGGTTCAAATATTGCCTTAGACTAGTGGCCAAATTATCCAAAAACTTAATTGGAATTTATTATTTAAGCTAAGAGATTTATTTTTTCAATTATACTTCTTCCACAAAATCAGGATTCTTGGAATTCAAGAGTCCCAAAAGAGTCGAGTAGATTGTTAATTTTTCCGGCAACCTGGAGCATTCAAGGAGTATTTCGATTATGTTTTTTTGCTTTTCACCAATTTGGTCAAGAACAAAGTTTGCTGTTGACTCAATATTGGATTCAACTGAATAGCCTCCTATCTTGAGAAACAAATATTTTATTTTAAAAATTCAAAAATCATAACATTACTCTATTTTTGTCATTTAATTCTCCGACTCTGAAAAGATAAGTCTCGAGCTCTTCCTCAACCGAAACATGGCCGCCATCAGATCTGAATCTCTTATTTTCTTCTTCATATCCTGGTTCTTCTGTGTGACGGCGTTTTCTACTATAGAAATTTTGATTGTATCTGTTGTGAGACATTGTGCTAATTATCAAGACTTGATATAATTTTTATTTAATTTTGTCAATTTGAATAAATGCGCTTAAATGAGTTTATCTCTAAGACTTTAAATAACTAATAATTTTCACCATTTTTAGAAGCACTGAAAGGAGACAGTGATTATGTCTTAATTAAAAAAAACTAACAAAATGTTATAAACTATTTATTAAAATATATAATTAGATAAATAGATTAATTTTTTGATTTATTGAATAATTACTTTGAAATTTAAATATAGATTAATAGTCAACTATTGCTTTTTTTTCTTGAAAAAAAAACTCTAAAATCATTTAATTTAAATTAATCCTGTTAAAATTATTATTTATCTATCATTAAACAACAAAACTTAGGCTATAAAACAATGTCGCAAAAGTAAAGCTGGTAAACGGAAGCCATTATTGGAGAAATGAGTGAACTAAAAATCCTAAACAGAAAGCCTGGGGAGGTTTGTTAACACACACATATCTGATAGATTAACAAATCATAGGTTTTATAGAAGAAAAAACTCAGAACCATTGAGTCAATGTATTGAAAATAAAAGACTGAAGTGGTTTTGGCATGTACTTATGATGAAAAGAATACATATACCAAATAGAACACTAGAGGACATCTTAAGAGCGTCATAAAGTAGGACAAGAAAGAGCTCGCCGAAATGTAGATTAAATGAGGGGAAGTAGTAAAGCATAGATTTAAGTGGAAAAAGAAAATTTTTTAGAAAATATCATTTTAATAAACTTAATTATTTTAATTAACTATTTTTAAATTAAATCTACTAGAATTTACAAATATATTTTTTTTCAAGAAAAAGTTATAAGTCTTAAATTTGGCCACAATAGAATAAAACTAAAACATTTTAAAATAAATCTTTTAAATTAAATTGCTGTTGATAAGTTTGTCATTTTTTGGTAAAATCATAGAACCAACTAAAATGCTCCAAAATATTTTTGATGTTTTATTTTAAAAACGAAAGAAATTTCATTTAAGAGAAATATGATAATCTTATTTTAAATTAGTTTAAAGAAAAAAATTTTATTAAAAATTTTTTATTTTACCAAATATTAGATGAAGTAAAAATATTAAAAACTTAAGAAAAAAATGAACTTTGTGAAAAAAGACAAGACGATAAAACTACTCAATTAATTTAATTTTAGATGACTTTAAAATACGACCAAAGCTCGAAAAAAAAAAACTTTTGAAAAAACAAACAATTATAGCACAATTGCTAAACAAGTTGAGCTAACTCGTTTAGTAAATTTTGGTAGAATCTTTCTGATAGACTATCTCTTACAAGCTATATTTTTTTATTATTATTATTTATAAATTGTTTAAATTAAAATATTCTTCTTGAACATTTTTTTATTTTTATATCGCCCATATTTTAAAATAAAAAATAAAAGTCTAATTTAAAACAATTTCTTCGGTTGAATTTGTATTCGATATATCACTAGTACTAGCTGGCTGTTGGTCAGTTTCAATAACTTGGTTCATTTCGTCATCATCGTCAATATCATTTTCCAAATTAACTATTTTTAATTGATTTATTTTGGTCTTATCTATTATCTCATCTTCGTCATCATCGTCATCTTCTTCGTCTTGGCTCATTTTCTCCTCGAGTCTCTGGTTTGTTTCGGACGAATTAGATATGTCCATACTGTTAGCACTATCTAGGCCAGTTTTGTTTTCATCATTTCGGATTGAAGCGCTGCTCATATTACTTGAATTCGGAAAGTAGCTTCTCACATCACTGTCCGAATCCGAGCTTAAAACTTGTACGGAAAGCTCTAGTTCGCCGACCAAGGCGCTTTTTCCCGACAAAAAAAGCTCATGATTTAATATGTATTTGGTCAAGACACGGGCGACTAGAACCCTTATATTTGGTACTTTTTCATTTCGGTACTGTAACAATTTTGGTAGAAAATCTCTGGTAAATAGCTCGAAATCATTGTATGCTTTGGTGGCCAATATTTGCTCGCATATCATTACATAAAGTTGTCTGAGTGTCCACTTTTCGCTATTGCCAAGTATGCGAACCACGTCGTCAATGAAATTACGACGAAGATCTTGTCTTTTATTTATCTCAAATTGTCTCAATATTTCTACCAAAGCTTTTGTGGCAGTGACTCTAACTTCAGCAATTCTGTCCAAAGCGAGTATAAAAGCTACAGGCTGTACAAATTGAGCGAGACATTCAGGTGGAAAAAGCTCACAAAATTGGCTCATTTGTAAACAAAGCTCATTTCTAAATCTCCAGTTTCGTTGGTTATCCATTTTAAGAAAATCGTTCAATTTAGGCATATAGGCCTGGCGGTATTCCATGGACAATACATTCAGAAATTTGGTCAAATTTGAAACAATACCAATTCGAACCTCATCTACATCTTTTATATAGCTGTCGAACACAGGCACTAAGTCTATTTGAGTATTTTCTGTGCCAAGAATAATCGCCAATTCGTGTATCGAATAGGCCAATGTTTGTCTCACTTTCCAGCTCAAGTCTTCGGACAATTTTTTGTACAAGTTTTTCAAAAATTTCCAATACTTAACACCCAATGTTAAAGCAATTGCTGGAAAATTATATGCACAATTATAGTTCATTTCTGAATCAAGACTATTTTGAGTATTTATTTCAACCATGGTAACATAATAGCTCAGTAGAATGGATGGTACTATTTCCTGCTCTAGTTCTTTGCTTATTTGCTGAATTAAAGTTAACAGACTTGGTTGAGTAACAACCTGTTGATTCAAATTTGTTGTCGAACCATAAAGACTTGATCTGTTTGCATCGCTCAGATTATTAAGTAACTTGGTCAAAGTGGGAGTGGCATCATCGGCATTTGGCTCAATGGCGGTCTGTATACTGTCGTCGATTGATGGTAGCGAGTTGCGCCAATACATAAAATTCGAATATTCGGTTTCTTTTGGAGGCTCGGGTTTTTCTTCCGATTTGACTTCAATTACTGGCTCTGTCAGCTTACTTTGTTCTGATTCACTCAGTGCAAACGTAGCTATAAATGGTCCAAGTGATTTATAGGCAGATATTTTTACCCAGCGCGAGTTATCTTCCATCAAGCGAGTAAAGTATTCAGTAAGAATTGTTTCTCTGGTTTTTCGGGAGCAAGTTTCAGCAAATAATGAAAATTGGTCCGCACAAACTTTACGGATTGCCCAAACTTGGTCTTTCATGAATTCGCAAAAATTCGGAAGCTTTATTTTTAATAAAAAACAAAATTAAATTATTTCAAAATTGTTTAAAATTCATTAAGTCAAAATTAATAAAATTAAATTAAATATTTTATATGTAAAAGTGACTTGATGAATTTTTTTTATAATTAAAATTTACCAAATGAGTTTCAACATTTTCAGAGGATATTATGTTGGCTATTTCGGAAATATATGTGGCACATGTCTTTGATTTTAAATAGTTTAATTTTAATAAATTAGTTTTGATAAAGAATACTTTTCGTGTGTGGAAAACTGGACTGACACAAAGGCGACAAAAAGGCTCAAGAAAATATTTGGTTGTTAACTCACGACCTATTAGTGGGGCTAGTTTGCCAAAAAGCTAAAATATGTATTTATTTTAAACATTATGAACAATAATTAACAACAATAAAGACTAACAGTAATGCAATCAATGTGAAAATCTTCATTATTTTCTTTAACAAGACTTAACAAACACGGAATTATGATTTGTTCTATTTGACCTAAAGATAAAAAATTTAAAATTTTCAAAAATTTTTTTTTCGTAGTCTCTACGATTGTCAACAAGCTGTTTTTCCACTATGTTTAGCAAAGCAGATGAGGCACATTTTTTTACTTGATATGCTGTTTCAGGCATTAGATCACTGATCAGCACAGTCAGCTGATTTACCATGTTGAAGTCCTCGGTAAAATCGACAGAGATTGTATTTTGCTCAGTGTACAAAAAATGAATTACATTTTGGATTTGGTCTAACCACAAGGAGCGCAACAACACGTCCGAGTAGAAACAGTATTTTCTCAGATAGTAAAATACTCGGACATAGTCCTCTTGAGCTGCTGAGAATTCTAATGCAGGAAGTACGTATTTAGATGCGGATTCACTTTTAAAAAATTTACTTTATTATTTATGTAAAAATTAAAATAAAAGAATAATAAATTTTAGTCATTTTTAGTTTGCACTTAGAGACTCTGTTTTTATTTAGTAAAATAAGTCAATCATGAAAAGATAAATTTACCTTGTAGCTAAATTTTACATTCTTTTAAAAATAACTTTTTTATATTTATTATGAATTAAAACAAAAAGAAAAGTGAGATACGAAATTTTTTAAATTCGGTTCTTACATGTTTGATGGAGTCGGACTTTCGCAGAGTTTGCATAATTTCTCGAAAGGGTTTAAGGCGTCAAAAGCTTCTTCATCGCCGGTATTGTAGCCGTAGGACATTGTCTTATTTTCTTCGCTCGAATCAGCTTGCTGGATTTGGTACTCGTTTGAGTTAGATATTGAAAATAAATCTATCATTTCTGATAAAATAAAATTTTTCTTTTTAAACAAAAATATTAAAAGATATCTAACTGTTGTAGGCGTCTTCTTCTTGGTCATTTTCAGGTTTTTCTTCATCGGTCTTGTGCTCGTCAGTTTGTTCTGCTTGAATTTGATTATCCGATGCTGGGTCTTCTTCTCTTTGCGCTTGTTCACCAGACTGGCCAAGTTGGGTGTTCAAACAATGTTCAAGTAACTCGGATATGTTCATTAAGAAATTTTAACAAAAAACTTTTCACAAAACGTAGTCAAAATACGCTTCTAAATTGGGTCTTTGATATTAAACTCTGTTTGTTTTAGAGAATTATAAAGTAAAATTATTAAACAAAAAGTTGCATGAGTTTCAAAATTTTCATAAATACATTTTTTTGATTTTTAATATTAACATTAGTATACTGATATAAGAAAATTTTGTCGAAAATGTGTAATAAATAACCATTTTCGAAAAGAAAACTATAAAAAAGCTACCGTAAATATTCTTTCACTGCGAAATTAAATAAAAAATTCTCTCATTAATATCGCTTGAGAACGCTGACAAGTGAATTAAATTAAAGCATTTTTGAATGAAAAAAGGAATATTGAAAAAAATATTGTATTAATAAAATTAAACTAAAATATTTTAATAAAATTTCATATATTTGTCTAACCGTGTTGTACGACACGATAAAAATTCATCTTTTCTAATTAACATGAAAAAGTATAATTTATCTAGTTTGAAATTATTCAAAGAGTTGCAAGCAATGCCGAATATCACAAAAATTTTAACATAAAAATTGAAAGACTAATTTGTTGTCACTGTCACCCGACACAACTATTTGGATGAAAACCAAGTTAAGTTTTATTAATAAAATGATGCCTTTTATCACATAAGGTAAAATTTACTTAAATTAAAATCATCAACTCTTTTAAAAATGTATTTTTTTCAATAAATTTTAAAATTATTTTTTGTCAAATTTTTTTATTTATTTATTTATTTATTTATTTACATTTAAAATATGTCCTAATTTTTTAATATTTATATCTGAATTTCAAATTATATATTGAGTTCTCTGATATTGAAATTATCAAGGTGAACAATCAACAGGTCATCTTTTAGTTTCAAAATCATTTTATTACATATTAGATTTAATGTTAAATAATCTTTACACTTAATTTATCAATTAAAACGATATTTTGGATATATTTTAAAAAAAAATTCTAATTTAATTCAAATAAATAAAGTTAAAAATAAAATTGAGAAAATTTTAGTTTAATTTAGGCGTAGGACTCAGATTAACTTTGGTTATCGTACCGATTGCTTTGGTGCGACCCTCTCTAAAAATTAATTTTAATCCTGGTTTAAGATATTCAGGGTTTTTTATGAACCCGAGCTTGACAAGTGCTTTGTCACCAGTTCTTAAATGTTCCACAGACATTTCTAATATAGTGGCAGTCTGACGTATACTTCCACAGTGAACCATCGCTTGGTAATTTACACTAATTGTCGTCGGATGATGAAGTATCAAAATTTCTGCCTCAAAAGCCCAAGAAGCAATTGCTTCCATTTTATCAGATATTAAAACCATTCCTTTTCTCAACTCACTTCGTTTTATTTTTTTTAAAGCAAAAGAAGCTGTCTGTCCACCTGCACACTCTTTCACCGGCATCCTCTTCCTGTGAATGCCTTTAATCACTACATTCTTAAAATGACCTATTAAATCGGGTCCTAACTGCATTGAGTCATTTAGCTGAATTTTGCCTTTGTAACATGTGCCTGAAACAACTGTTCCAACACCAGGTACTGAGAAAATCTCATCTATTTGAAACTCGGCTGGTTCGTTGACTCGATGTTCCATTCGAGAGTGCAAAAGGTTCAGAAACATCTTGATCAAGTCTATGTTTTTGCCACTTACATTTGAAACTTGAAAGATAGGGCACAATCTTTGAGAGGTAAAATTTTTGGCACATGTCACAACATCATCAGGCGTCATGACTGAATAAGGTAGTTTTCTACAACCGGGTGATTTTAAAATTTTCAGCAAAACTTTAATGGTATCTTGCAGAACATTTGGAGGACACATATCAATTTTTGTCATAACTATAAAAACTGGAATATTAAGAGCTAAAGCTAGACCTAAATGCTCTTTAGTCATTCCAATTGCTCCCATATTTGAACCTACCATGAGCATACAATAATCCGGCGCATGTCCGGTCATTCCAAAAACAGTTGTTTTTAAATATTTTTCATGTCCAGCTAAATCTACAAAAGTAATAACTTTATTTGACTTTTGGCAAATTTCCTCCCAATCTTTGGTCGAATGCAGGTTTGAATTTCTAACAACATTGCCTTGTGAGTCAAAACCAAGTATATCATTACCAACTGAGCTTGTTCGACCGGATTCTATTTCGTGTTTGTGACGAAATAATCTGGTTCGAGCTTCTCCTCGACCATTGTCAAGAATACCATGAGTCAAAACACCCAGCATCGTAGATTTACCCGAGTCTACATTACCAACGACTGCAACTCGTATTTCAATAAAATCATCAATTGTTTTGTTTGTCCTAACAATGTAATCTCGAGTTATTTTCTCTGTTTTCCCATTTTCTTGTTGATTTTTATTCTCTTTCAAAAACACAATGGTAAGATTCAGCTTTTGTTCAAATGAAAAAAGAGTCTTTTCAGCCATATCCATTTCTACAGCAGTCAAACCATTGTTTTGGTCAATTGAAATTATTGCTTCACCATTAAACTTGGTTAGTTCATTTTCAAGATATAATTTTAAGGCTTCTAATTGTGCTTCAGTTGGCTCCAACCAATTGACTTTGGCATTCTCGTTCAAGTCCAATTTTTGAATGAGGCCGTCTGGTGCGAATAAATTGTGAATTTTTAAATTTTTGTCATCAGCTATTATGACATTGTTCAAGTTTATATCTTTAGTCTCCATAATTTTATGAGAGAAGTAAAAAAAAACGATAAAATTCTTAAAGAAAAAAAGAGATATTTTAAATATTGAGTAAAAAGTTTCCAAACAAAATGATGATTTGTATAAATATAAAAATTAGAATATGACAATTTTGAATTGTTGAAAGCGAGTAGAGAGAAAAAAAATTAAATTTTTGGTATAGCTTTTTGATTATAAAAATTTGAATATTTCAACATAAATAGCAAGAATTTTTGAAATTTAATTTTCTCAAATGCATTAATAAGCTCATTTATTCTCTGCATTTATTTAATCATTAAATAAATATAGATAATTTTCTTTCTTGTATGGATTTTATAAGAATTTTAAAATTAGACTAAAATTTTGTTTCTCAAATAAAATAAGAATTATATCTTAATCTTAAGTTAGTTAGTTGAAGAATTGTATTTTACTTAAATACCTTATCATTTTTTTTGATTAAAATTTTAATTAAAAAAACTTTTTTGTTTATATTATTTTATGTTAAAGAAAATTTTTTTTCCTATGGAATTCATGTCTACAAATTTTATTTTTTTAAACCTATAAATTTTTAAATTTAATTAGAAAAAATTGGAGTTCTGGTGTCATTCATAGCCAGAAGAATATATAGAAAACCAACTTCAGTAAAAATATTTATTCTTTATTTTCAAATATACAAAATTACTATTTACCAAAAATTTTTGAGGGAACTTTCTATTCATTTTAAGAATTTTTTATATCTTAGATTCGGAGGATTCTTGATAATGAAAAAAGTAAATTTAATATAGTAAAAATATTGAAAATAGTTTCTTAAATTACGAAATTATTGCTAAGTTAAATTTTAAAAAATGAACAAATAATTACTAAAGTCGCGAAATTTAGATTCAGTTTATTTAAAACTTACCTAAATAAATTAAATTTATGCCTTTTTATTTCACTAATTTTTCGGATTACATGATCAATATAAATTTTTTTTATTAAACTAAATAATTATTTAATGAGATTTTTTTATGGTTCAAATGGTACATCAACTTTAATCATTTTAAATTAAATGTCAAAATTCTCAAGATTTTGTCTATTAGAAAAATATTTTAATTTTGGTGCAATAATAAGAAATATTTGTGTCAATAAAACTAAACTAAATAAAAAACATTTTTATGATTTTCTCTTAGAAGTTTATTAAAAAAATATACAATATTTAATTTTATTTATTTTTTAGGCTTTGGAGAATTTTTTCGAAATCGACTTTTGTTCCACCTTCATAAAGAATACTTTTAGTATTAGATGTTGATATAACCGGACCACGTAAACACTTGAACTCGGGCCTCATTTCTAGTATTTCTTTTAAAACATTTTCAAAGTCCTTAGTTACCGGAATTTCCTTGATATAAACATTTAAAACAAAAATAATAATCATTTAAAAATTATTACAGAAAGTTCCAAAAGTTCCAAAATAGAAGAATTATTTAATTTTATTGAGTAAATAATAGCCAAAGCACCAGATGTAGTTATCGGATTATTGGACATCTAAATTTAATAATTAGTCTTTTCTCTTTATTCTTTAATTATTTCTAAATTACATTTAGACTTTTGAGAGAGTCGTTTTGTTCATAAGCATTCGCTATTGCAGCCGCACATTCGGCACTCAATCTAGTATTACTTATATTAAGATGTTCAATCGTATTATTACTTTTAATAATATCAGCCAAAACTTTTCCACCATCGTTATCAAACCCATTGAATGAAACATTACATCGCTTTAAACGAACATTTTCTTTGATCCCGAGAGCTATCTCTTTGGCAGCTTTGCCTCTAAAATTATTCCAGCTTATATCTAATTCTTCCAATGTATCATTGGAGCCTTTTATCCAAAATTTAATCTTGATTAGATGGTGCATAAAATACATACTTATAAACTGCCCCAAAAATTTACCACTTTCTTCGCCAAAATTGTTGTGACTCAGATCAAGCTCTTTCAAGAGGCGATTTTTCTAATAAATTTAAGATATTAACTTCATTCCATGTTAATTAATCAGCATACTTCAAGAGCTATTGTCAAAATTTCAACATCTCTATCAGAAAAGCAGTTTCCAGACAAATTAAGCTTTTTAAGAATGCAATTTTCAGAGACCATTCGGCACACTTCCTTAGTGCCTTGAGAAGTTTCACCGAGTCTATTGTCCGCTAAGGACTACATAAAGATAGCTTAATTTTTTTTTTATTTCAAAAGCTCACAAGTTCAGTTATAAAGTCATTTTGACGAACCATTCTGGACAAATATTTAGCACCATTAAATTCAATCCAATTTCCATCAAGATACAACTTTTCCACATTAAAATTATGCTTTAAAAATAATAAAATCTTATGCTTTTTAATAAATCAAAAAATTAAAAACCCATAATGGCTTTGAAATTGCTCTTATTTCATCATTACTGAACTGATGATATCTCATTACCAATTTTTTATTCTCTATATGTGCCATAAAGTACCTACATGGTATTACTTTTAAATTTTCGCACATTTTTATATAAATATCTTTTGGTGAATTGGCTTCTTTATCTTTTTCTTCATCATCTTAATTGGGAAAACAATTTTTAAAATATCAAACTTATCACAGACATTACCTTCTAAGTCAGTGTCATAATCTTTTTCATTTTCTATATCATTAGAATAAAGTGATTGAGGATCAAGAATTTTCCTCGGCATGGGGATTTCAATATCATTGTCATCATCATATTCATCAGATGACTCATCATAAACACTTTCGCCCAATTCGGTAATCAGAACCTGATTTTTTGAATTCTCATCATCTTCATTTTTATCCTCATTTTCTGTTTAAAAATTAAAATTAATCTATTTAATTTATTCAAGTTTATTTTAAACTAAAATTACCAATTTTTTGCTTAAATGAAGAGCTTCTAAATGTGGCCTGAGAGCGCTGGGCCGGAGCTTTGTTGGTCGCTGGTCGCGAGGCAAATGTTGAACTTGATCGCGAGTCAGGTTCTTCAGTCTCTTCAATTTTCTTAAATTAAAAATTTTTATAAACAAAAGTGTTAAAATTTTTAATTATTTCTCTAATATGAAAATAAGCATTACTTTAATTGTGACATTTTTTAATTTTTTAAAGCTATTAATCAGCTCAATATCGTTTGATATTAAAGCATCCGTCATTTTGGCAAACAAAAATCAAATTTATAATAATAAAATTAAAAGGCTTTAAAATATTTCAGTTGACTTAATTTTGTAAAGCTCTTAACAAAGTTAATTTCGATTCCGTCATTTTAATGAAGAACCATTAATAAAATTTTCAAATAATATATATATATATACATATTTTTTTGTTTGATACACAAAGCTTATGCATATTTATTTGGACTAATATTTTTCAAGAATTTTTAAATACGGAGAATGTAACTTAAAATACTTGAAAAAGTTTTTTAATCATAATGAATTAACAGCTTTAAAAAATATTTATTTTTTATTAATATTTTTATTTATTAAAATAGAAACGTTAAATTTAGCTTAATTTTTTCTCAGTTAAACTTTAATTTAATCTTTTATGTTTACTTTCTATTAAATAGAAATAATTTGGATACAAAATAGAAAAAATTATTTAAAATTAAATGGAAATTTTAAAGTAAATGTATACTTTTGAAAACCTCTCTTAATTTCTAATTTTATTTAATTAATTTTGTTTTAAGTAAATACATTTATCTCAATTGTTTAGCACAACTCTTTTGTGTAACCTAATTTCTAGATTTTTGGCTAAAACAATAACACATTTAATTAAATTTATTTTAAAAATTTTAAATATATATACAATTCATTGGCAAAATTATATAGTTCAAAATTTACCAATTTAGGGTAATTGTTATATCTCAATAGGAATTCAATTAAATTTAAAAAACTTAATAGGCAATTAATAAGCCAAAAAAATAATTCAAATACTCAATTAGAACCAATATATATACTAGAAAATAATGTTTATTAACATTTTTGACATTTTTATCAATAATTAAACAAAGTAATTACCTCTAGTATATGATCTGTTTTAATTAAATTTTCAATGTTCATTTGATGGTTATTTAATTTGTTGTCAGTCGCGTCCTGATCAGCTTCGTTGTCGCTTCCATACATTTTCCTACAGTTATTAAAAATAAAATTAATTTTTTTTCAAAATGATTTTGGCAGCTAAATATCGCTTAGAGGAATAAATTTTAAAAATTAAAATAAAATTAGACTTCGACAAATAGTGAAGTCAAGTAAAAAAGAAAATAAAAACAAAAAAATTTAAATTCAAAAGAAAGTAAGCATTACCAAAAGAAGCCAAAATTACAATAGAACTTTTTTATTGTTTTTAGTCTTGATAATTATTCTTTTCACTATTTTCTTATATTAAGAAACGATTTTCTTAATATTTGCTAAGGCTTCGAATAAATAAGTATTAAAACTCGACTCCGTTTCAGGAGTATATTTTTAATATTCGTTTTCTTAAGTTATTTGAATTTTGTTTATTTTAAAGATTTAACTGTGCCAAAAAAAGTGTATCCAAGCGCACTTTTTTGCACACTATATGCTCTAAGGTCTTATCACTTCTATAAATTTTAATTAAATACTTGAGCATTAGTTCAGAATAATTTTTTTATTTCCTTATTTGAATTGTTCATAATATACAACGTTACATAGTAACCAGAATGGATAATTCAAAATTTTTAATTTAAAACAGCAACAGACAAAGCTCAAAAAAAGGATGTTAATTTGATAAGAAAATAATTGATGTTATTTAAAAAAAATTTATTTGTGAAAATTATAAATAATCAATTAAATTCAAATTGGTTTTTTTGAAATTTTTTTTCAATTAATTGCAAATGCTTTGAAAAAAGAAATTAGTGTCGCGAGATTAATTAGAATTGAACAATTAAACTTTTTCGATTTTAACTTTTAAAATTATAATAATTATTTTATTGGGTTGGTTTTCTTCTAACTTAAAAAAAATAGCAATCTGTTATTTCACTTTTATCGCATTTAAGTGTTTTTTTTTAATAAAAATATAATGCACTTGTTTTAATGTTTCATTCGAATGTTAAAAAATTATGCAATACAATTTTCAATCAATAAAGTCAACAAAATTATCTCGAATAAACCTTAAAATACTTTTTTTTCTATATTCAAATCTTTTATATTGATATTAAACTAATTGAATCATTAGGGTGGTAACCTATAGCACTATTATTCTTAATTGAAAGCTTAGTCCTATAAACTATATATTTAACTCGAAAATCTTATCTATTCAAACAACGCTTTAACAAAATTTACATTATTTGGCAAACGAGATTTTGATCACGAAAAGATAATTAGACAAAGAGAGTTTGAATTAGCAAAATAAATTGACTTAAAAAAATGAATAAAAACTAAGTATATAGAAAGTCTTATTTATGTGATAAAAAAAGTAGATATGAGTCGTTTGGTAATTGTAACTGGTTCATCAAGAGGAATTGGAAGATCAATAGCTCTTGAGCTGAATAGAGTTTATAATAGAGACAGCGTTTTTTTGCTGCTGGCAAGAGATTTGGACAACTTGGAGATGGTAAAAAATCAGATGATCATAGATTCGGAGGCAAAAAATCAGATACATCTGGTTCAAATAGATTTCTCAGCCCAATATGAGATGTCCGATTATTTTTCCATATTTAAAAACACCTTTTCAAGCTCTCAGGTTGAAAAATTACACGAAGTAATTGCAATTTACAACCATGGAACTCTGGAATTCGGATCGGTTTCTTTGATAGCACAGGAGAACTTGCGTCAAAAGTTTGAAACCAATTTATTCAGCATTTGGTCTCTTCTTTCAGCTCTGAGTCTTTTCTGTCCAGCGATTGTTGTGCAAAAACAAATTCATGTTAATATAAGTTCTGGTTATGCAAATGAGCCGGTTGCCAATTGGTCTGGTCATTGTTGTGGTAAATTATTTTATTTTGAGATCTTTGAATTGTTTAATTAAGATCTAAGAATATTAAAATATTTTACTTTTTTTTTCATCTATAATAGAACTAAGTGGCAAATTTTAGTGTTTTTAATTAATCAATTAAATTTAGCTAAGCATTCAAAAAAAGCCTTTAAATCGAAACTGTTTATTCATGTGTCTGAAAGGATTTATCTAATTTTTTCAATTTATAATTATAAAAAAGTTAAGTATTAAATTATTTGTTTTGCAGCACGTTCGGCAAGAGACATGTTATTTAGATGCTTTGCTCTTGAACAACCAGGATTCAAAATATTGAATTATGAACCAGGAATCGTTTATACAGGTAAGAGAGTTAATCAATTATAAATTAAATTTAAAGCTTTATTATTTTTAGATATGCTTAAACAAGCCTGTGAGTTTTCAACTGATTATAAAGGTATAATTAAAAAAATATATATATTTTTTTTTTAAAATTTTGTCAAATAAAGATGGTTATAATAGTGGTAAATTTGCCAAACCAGAGGAAACCGCTCGTAAATTAGTCGAAATAATACAAGAAAATGCTTTTCAATCAGGATCAAAAATAAAATTTAATTAAATATTCAAATAAATTTTTTTATTATTTATATTAAAAATAAAAATATTTAAAATTCGACTCCGTATTTGTCAAAGTTCCTTAATACGATATTTAGTCTAAGGTGAATTTTGCCCATAGAAACTGTTTTAAGTCTGTATGACTCTGAATTGGCTATTGCCAATTCGGGATTTTTTAATTGCATACCTCCTCCAACGAAATAAGAAGTTATTTGATCTTTGACTGTGCCAATTGGACGCCATGTGACACATTCCAATTCGTGGTAGCCAGGTGTAGCTGGTACGTGACAAGATCCATAGCCATAGAGTTCAGTTCGGCCAAAGCCATCTTGATGCCAAATTTCAAAGTTAAATTTAGGCCAACCCTGTAGTCCTTTGGTTGTGTAATGGAGGTCAATTGGATGTGACCATGCAGCAAATGGTTCATACGTTGGTGTATCGACATGTGTCTGGCCTTCTTTTATGCCTTGCAGCAAACGCCAACCGCTACCTGACATTAAGTTAGAAATTAAATATTTACCAAGCGTTAATTTATGAATACCTGTTGAAAGTGACCATTTGCAGTATAAAGAATTATCTGGGAAATCACTGGCTCCCAATATTTGGCCAATTACATGAACCTCTGCCATTAGGTATTTTCTATTTAATCGAATGAATTTAAGATTTTAATATTTTTTAAAATGATAGCAATGGATAAAAAATAGTGCATGCACTTCACTCTTTTTAGTTGCCATAGCAACCTTTAAGTATGGCCAAATTAAGGAGAAAAATTTGTCTTTTAAATGGGTCAATTGGAAAAAAAAGAGTAAATTTTTTTGAATATTTTTTTTATTTTATTGTTAACTTTGTACAGGTATTTTAAATTACAAGCCACTAAGTTAACAATTAATTTTTTTCAAACTTAAGCTGAAGCAGCAACTTGTCTTGGTTTTGGTTGAGTTCCCTCTCTGAAACCATTTCTGAATCGTCTGTTAACATCCCTCAAGTGTCTTCGGCGACCAGTGCCAGTGGTGTGTCTTCTTTTGGCTTTTTCGCTCCAGTTATATTTGCGGATTTTGGCATTTGGGTAACCGCAAGCAGAGCATCGTTTTTTTTGAATGTGATACGAGCTTCGACCACAACGACGGCATAAAGTGTGGGTCTTGTTGTGACGTTTACCAAAACTTTGCGTACCCTTGGTCATTTTTTATCCAAAACTTGAATCTTAACAAATCATAATTGAATAAATTTATCCAAACAAAATTCCAACCAGGTTGTCACACCTGATCAATTTAAAAACAAGAAATGAATAATCTTTTTTTTTTATAAAATTTTATTTAAAAAAAATTCATTTAAAATTAATTTAACAAAGCCAGCTTTTAATCCAGAAACCCTTTCATTCAAAATTATCACACTCTTGGAGGAGATAAATTTTATTTGGCTAATAACAAACCTAACTTACTTCAGGTTCCATCGATCAAATATCATTTTCATTTATCGATGGAAACAAGTGCTTTTTAACTTGCTTTAACTCGAATAAATTTTTTTTCCCTTTTGAGCAAATTTGCTCGGCCTTGTGGTATATGAGAACAGCTTGCTGATAATCATTTAGATCAAGGCAAAGCTTGATACACAATAGCCACAAATGCTCATTATCGATATGGTTCATTGACAAGTGGTCGTAAAAATGTTGTACACTTTTATGCAAGCCATTTACCTTATGGCTAATCGAAACGTGTATTTTAATCAAGTCAATATGCAAAGGTGCTAATTCCAGCAAAAATCTGCTTAAACTATTTTTTTCAATTTGACTACGAGTGTAGGCTCTAAGTAGAAAGTCGACAACGTTGCTAAAGAAAGGACTATTTGTTGAGCTATTAGTTCTTGCTTGGTGTGAAGACTCGGAATCACTGGTCGAGAAATACAGGCGGTCGGGACCAAGTCCGCTTTCAATTAAAAAACCGTCTGCAAGACTCGAGCTAGTTGAATCCAAGTCTCGGGGTACGTGGTTGAATGGTATTAACATTTGAGATGTGACCAAATCTGCTGCACATTTTCGAATCAGGGCCAGAACTCTTTCCGAGTAGCCATCTGCATTAGTGTCAAGACAACTAACAAATTTAAAATATCTGCAAAATTTATCAATTTAATCATTTAATTTTTGATAAAAATAAACTTGAATTTTTACCTATTCCATAAAATAGATCTATAAGTATTTATTTTTACACTTTTGATCAGTCTATGATATTTTTGTTCAATGTACATTTGGTTAAAATACCCAAGACCCTTAAGCTCTAGGTAATAACTAAAAAAATAAAAAAATGAACATTTTTTATACTTAATCTTTTCCAAGAGCATTTCTCCAAAAATTGAATAGAAAAAAATTAAAAAAATTTTTAGAAGAGATATGCCCAGTATTGAGTTTTAAAAAACACCAACCAATAAAGAATAGATACTTCAAGTTTGTTATATTTTTTATCAAGAATGAGGTCAAGTTTGGCTGATTTTTCGAGACCAAGATAGTGGTTAAATAATAAATTGGCATCATGATTCGAGTCGTTAGTCTTACCCGAGTATACTGTTTGTACAAAATTTTCTATTAAACCTACTGCTTTGTCGCTTTGTCCCTAATGAAATAAACTTAGAAAAAAAAATTCTTTTGGTTTATTAATTTACCATTGATGCGTAATACTGAGCCATTAAGTGCACCAATTGAGGATCGTTTGGAAACATCTGAAGACTAAGATTTAAGTTTTGTTCGATTAGATCACCCATATTTTGACACTTGAGAGTGTAAACCAAAATTATCCAAAGTTCTTTGAAAATTTTGGCATCACTCGATTTGAGAAGTCTATCTACAATTTTGCTAGCTATTTCATAACGTTTGCTTGACACTTCCAGAGTAATTAGGTTGATTAACAATGGTAAACTGAATAGTCTAATTTCTTGTTTTTGTTCAAGATTGGTACTTGAACTAGTGGGACATCTTATGTTTATTGACCTAAGAGCTTCGTGAAACAAATTTTGCAATCGTTCTAATGAGCATGAATACTTTGAGCAATTTTTCCATGGTATCATATAAATATCAAATTGACGCCTAATTGTGCCATTGATTTTGCTTATTTTGTTCTTATAGCTAAAATTGATTAATTCGGCAAATTTTCGCTTATAAACTCGGGTGGTGTCGATTGTCCAGAACGATTTAGTTTCCATTGATTTTAGATGTGAAGAGTTTAAGCTTGGTATGCTTAGCCAATTTGGCAGATAACCAAAAGCCTCCAAGTGTATAAGACAAAGCCACAAGAGCGCTAAGTCGTTTGGTTCCAATTTTTTGATTATTTCTGAGTTATTCAAACATTTGCTCAAAAATTCTTGAGCTTTGCTCTCCGTGACCAATTTAGTATATGTCCGGTACACAATCAACTCAAACAAGTAGTATGATATCCGGTCAAAGCAATCAGCTGAGCTATTTTGCTCAAATTCTGCACTCAGTTCACCTGCTTCCACATTCAGCAAATAATTTTCATATTTTTCAAACACCAAATTCAAATATTCAAGTGGACATGTGTTCAAAATAAACAGTACCAAGTCATGAGTTACCAGATTGTCCATGCACAGCAAACAAATTTCATGATAGTCAAGAAATGAGCTTTTCTTATTCAGATAAGCCCTAAGGTAAAGCAGCCAGAGAATTTCACATTTTGGCCTAGACTCTAAGCCATAGCTGAGTATGCTGATCAATTTTTCTATATGAAAATTGGTCGAATAGGACATTTTGGCATAAAATATCCAACCAATTAATTTTTCACTTTCGTCATCTAAACAGCCATCATTTGACTTTAAATAGTCCAGATCAAGTTCATTGTTTACAAAAAGGCCCTTTAGCTTTGAGTCAAGTACGCGACAGTAATTTGCCGAGTAGACCAAGTCAAGCAAAGTAGACATTTCGTTAGAGTCTGAGCTTTGTTGGCTGTCGACTGTATTAAGCCTGATCAACTGTTGATTGTTAAAACTGTTTTTTGTATCCTCTATTTTGGAGTCATTTTCCAGCTCCAAATGGTCAAATACACCAATTGATTTGTTGTTATTTAAGCATAGAATTGGCAAGCGACTTAAAATTGTGCTATAGGAGGGCTCAAGCTTGAGATTGTCAACCACATGCTCATACAAATGCTTAAAATAGTCTCTAATGCTCATTTTGTTCAAATTATTGTTCATAAACTGTTTGGCATAGAGTTCTAAATAAAATTAAAATTAATTTTTTGTCTATTTATTTGGCAAAAGTATTATTTTTAATAAAGTTTAAATTACTTAATTTTTTGATAGCTTCACGTTGAGTCGGCGTATCGCTGCTAAGCTCGAGCAATTGAGGACAGTAGGACAAAAAATGCTCGGTACGCTGGTAGTTATCCATGTTCATTATGTTGGAATGTTGGTACAAGCAATTCGAGTCTTTGCATGAACCGTGCAGATCAAAGGGACAAAATGGTCGACGATAGTCGATGCCATTACAATAGGCCTTTGAATAGGTGTCTTCAAGAGAGGCAAATTTGGCAAAATGAGAGCTAAAGCGGTAGCCACGAAACACTTTTAGTGGACTTTGGTACTCTTGAACATTGTCTAGTATCTTAATTTCGCTTGGTTCAGCGGCCGGCTTCAGTTGGCTAGTGTCACATTGATTGAATTGACAAAAGTTCAAACTAGTCAGCACATTGTGAATGCTGATTGATGATGGACCGAGCGACCTGTCTGAATGATCAGTTTCCAAACACAAAGTAACTGGCTCAACGTGGCTCAAAAATTCGTATGACCATTGATCAAATGACTGTGAGCAAACAAATGGATAGTCACGTGACAAGTGTTCCAAGGATTCGATCAATTTTTGCCTATTCTCAAATAAAGCTTTTTTGTCCTCGTTTTTTTTGCACGCCTCTATCAACCCGCAGCCAGATACAACTTTGGCATTGACCACAATATTCTCATTTATACCAAAAGTTAATTTTTCCAAACTTTGGCTTTTGGGCTCAATGTTTTCCAATTTTTGGTCAGTTAGCTTGGATGTGTTTAAATTGGGCCTGGATAGATCAGATTGTGGCATTTTGGGGGCTTCTTTGCTCTTTGCAGTTTGAGCGACCACTGATCCGAGGGTCATTTTGTTCAGTAATGAGTTGATGATAGGGGTTTTGAGATTGGGACTAGGTGCTGCTGGTGGTGGTGAAGGCGGTTGCTCGCCGAGTGGCAGAGGAGGAGGCGGTGGAGGCGGCGGCGGAGGTGGTGGCGGTGATACAGCACTCTTTTGAATCTGAACAGGATTTAGCAGCTTTTGAAGCATTTCTTGCTGCAATTTTCTCATATTTTGCAATTTGGTCAATTTTGAATCAACCATTCGCTTTTGGTTGCGTATTTCCAGCAGCGAATGCTCATTAGCTTGGAGAATTTTCTCTGCTGCGCACAGTTGATCTTTGAGCATGGCTATTTTAAGCCTGGTAAAGTCAACTATGCTGCTTTTTTGCACTTGGGCCTTTTCCAAATCTTTGGACTGTTTGGTCAAGTCAAACAACATTTTGCTATAAAAATACAATCAAAAATAGCCAGTTGAAAATTTTATCTATTCATATTTACCTTTTTAAATTGATCCTATCTCTTAGAGATTTGATCATGTCCTTTTTTTCCTCTTCTTTCCTAAGCTCACCTTCGCTCTGGTCCGAATCGGTCATCTTTCGCTTAAGACTCGACTCGACTGCCATCTGCTTGGCTTCATGCAAAAACTGACCAATATTTTGCTTCAAATTTTTGCCTTCGTTGTCCTCGTCGCTGCTCTCACTTGGACCAATTCTTATGATTATAGGATCAATTTTTGTCTTTTGCTTGACCGCGTGGCTATTTTTGCTGCGGTTTGTCTCCTTCAGATCGGCCTCAAGCAGCGCCTTTTCATGTTCTACCAATTTTTTCTTCAACAATGAAATGTCTTGGTCAAGTTGTTGCTGTTCTAGTTGCTTTTTCAAAGAGCGCTTTTGATTCATTGTGTCCAAAAGGGCTTTTCTCAAGTTCATCATTTCAGCCTCGTTGTCACTTAATTCCTCTTTGGTGTCGCATTTGGTCTCCTCTAGCTCTTTTTCTTCGCTCTTGTCTAGCGATTTCAAAAGCTCAAGCTGAGTCAATTGTCTGTAATCGATGTCCAAAGTGCTTGTGGTGGTGTCCAAAAAGCGCTCATCAACATCATTAAAAGTAAACAGAGGCATTTGATCTTTGATTGCTTCTTGCACAATTTCTTCCTGTGTCGCTGGAGCGTTTATTTTTGGCTTAAAGATTTTTTTCTTATTAACAAAATTCCTATTAGTTAGCTTTTTGAATTTTTTCCTAGGTCTCCTAATTGGGTTGGTGTAATTACTCTGGTTTGGCATAAACGCGTTCATTTGGTTCATTTGACTGTAGTTAGCCTGGTTGCACCACAATTGGAACATATTGAAGAAGTTTTGCATAAAATTTTGGTAATCCGGCATGGATTGAGCCTGCGAGGCGTAGTGCTGGACCATAGGCGGGTCAATGTCCATGTCTTGGGGTTCGTAGTTATCACCCAGGTGGTTGGGCCTAATCGAGATCTTTTTGGGCTTTTTCTTCAATTTTTTTGGCGATTTGCGAACCTTTTTGTCATCCAAAGTCCTAATCGAGTCAGAGTTTTTGCCAAGCAGTGACTTAAGCGCCTTCATTTTCAATTTGATTATGTCTTCCTAAATTGAGAATTGAAATTGGTAAATTAAAAGACACTTGGCGAACTCACGTCTTCTTCTGTGTAGGGATTTTCGCTGCCAGTTACTTGATCTTCTGCGAGTTGGCTGCCTTCAGCTAAGCTGGGTGAGGATTGGTCCAGGCCGCAGCTAGTTGCCTCTTCGTCAGATGTAAGTTCTCCTTCTTCGATTTCTTCATTGATCATCATCGAATCGATTTGATCACTTATCTAAACAGTATTGATTTTAGGTATTGATTTTGGTAAGCCGGTGGCACCGGCTATTGGCTATCAATTTAGGGAAAATATTTAACAAATTTAAATTGCACAAAACCATGCTTTAGGAATAAGATAAATGCGCGACCTCAAACTTAACAAAACTTAAAATCAAGCGAGGCAAGATTGGTACATGTATGAAGATTGGTTTGGAGTAAAAAGTGAAAATGCATAAGTTTTTTTTTCTTAATTTTTTGTTGATTTTTTATGCTCATTTGAAAGGAACATAAAAAATTTAACATCTTTGTCAAGTTCAGTTTTGGCTCTGTCGAGTTACTCTAGCAGATATTAATTTCGTATATGCACCAATATACCATGAATATGTAGCGTAGTGCGAAAAATCTTGTCTTGGGAAAATTTTAATTCTAAAATTGATTTGTTTGAAAGACTATTTAATTCATTTATTTTAAATTATTAATTAAATTTTACATTTCAATAAAAAAATTTATTTGAATCCGAAAAATGTTTAAATTGTTGAGAATGAGAATTTAGAAGCAAACTTTTTGTGATTTTTTATTAATTTTTTGAATATGATTTAAATGATTTTAAAATAAGAAAAAATATTTTTTTCTTTTTGAAAAAATCTAATTTGGATTTATAATAAAGATATATTAATTCATATGCAGATTATGAGCGTTATAAAGAGTTTTTTTTTAAACAATTTAATACAAGCCTAAATATTTTCTTTTTAAAAAATAATATATTATGGTAATGCCAGATAGACGATTGTCTTATTTAACTTTTGTTTACATTTAAAAAATAAATAAATAAAAATAAATAACAAGTTATTATTATTTTAGAACACTAAAGAAGTTTTTCGGAATAATTTCAAACTGTCGTAACTTACGACTACTAACGAAAAATTAATTAGAAATTGACAAAAATGTTCAAATAATTCCATTATATTCTTTTTAATTAATAATGTTCAGAGTATTTTTTAAAAAAATAGAAAAAAAATTTCGACTCTTGTAAAAATGCTTATTTTTAATTAATTTTTTTTTGATTAATGAATATTTAAATGTTAAAGACTTAGATTTTTAAAATTTTGAAATAATTTAATCAGTTTTATTCAAAGTATCTTAATTTACTTGACTTAAAAAAAAATTAACTTAAACTTTTGACTTAAAAACAAGTCTGAAATTTTTTTTTCTTTGAAAAACAAACTTGAAATAATTACAAAGAAATTCAAACAACATTTTAGGTCTTCTAGTGTTATATTTTTCTCCTAAACCCTTATCTTGCCAATATACTTCCCATACAGTTAATGTTAAAAGATCAAATGTGTAAATTATATCTTATAACAATCTAGATTATCGTTTTTCTTATGAGGTGTTGATTAAAGACTATTAACAATCTCTGTTCATTAAGTAATCTAAAAATGAATAAGGTTTAAACAAAATATAAAATTTTAATCCTTCAATTCCAAGCATTTGTTAAAACTGATTTATAAGAAGTAATATTAGTAAACAATAGTAGGACAATATCGGGTCAAGCTTTTTCGAAGTTATGGCAATAAACTAGATTGTCTCTTAAGCCATTTGTCGAGGTTAATTTTGGAGTTTATGATTAATTCGGAATTGACGAGTCCAAAGAAGAATGACAAAAAAACTGATAGATTTATACTCAATTGTTATCTATTAGTTAAATTCGATAAATTAAATATAAACATTATGAACAATAATTAAAAAAATATATAATTTTAAAACGAATTTGAAAATTTAAACATTTGTTATGTTTTATTATGTTTTACTTAAATCATGATATTAATTCAAAAATTTCACAAAATAACTAAAAACTTACAAAGAAAATTAATAATAAAAATAAATAAATACAAATTGATATAAAATTTTTGATGATAATTTTAAAAACGAGTGTATTAACAGGAACGGTAAATAACTTACTGAAAAACTTTAATTACCAAAAGCTTTTAAAAACAACTTTTTCGTCTAATATCAGAATAGCTAATAGAAAATTTGCCAAAATGATCCGTGTAAGACTAAACGAAAAAGAAAATCGTATAGCTATTACTGTCAAATGTAAGATAAATGACAAACTGGAGAAAGAAATTAACCTTAACAGATTATACGATGAAGCTTTGGAATCAACTTTAGAAAGACTTTACTCAACATTTACCAAACATAACAGTGGTGGTAAAAATAAAAAGTTGAAAAAAGACACAGATCCTACTATCGATTCAACAAGAGAAGATATTCCTTTGTATTTATTTGACCAAGAGAACCAACTTGTGCCAAACGATACCAAAAATATCGATGCTTGGAAAGAAAATTACACATTTCGCATAAAAGATCAAGAATTCAAAGTAGTTGTCAATTTGCCATCTGTCAAAAAGCTCAACCTAACCAAGATATTGATTGCAGGAATGCCTGCTTTTGTTAAGTGTGAGTTTGAAGGCGACGAGTGTACACAAGAAATTCTCCAACAAAAATCATTGTTCAAATGGTACATCAGTGAGAACGTGTACGAACCAGCCGATTTGATCGAGCTAGAGAGTGATAAAAAACCAAAAAAAGTATCTATAAACATGGACCTGATAAAATGGAATCTCATCGAACAAGGTGTATCAAAACAAATGATAAACCTGAATGATGATTGTGAAAATAGGCTTGTTAAAGTGGAATGCTTTCCAAAAGATGACATTAGAGAAGGTGTCGCATCTGAAACTGTAGCACTTAGCCCTGTTTTGAAAAAGATCGAAAAAGAAAAGCTTCCAATGACCGAAAGGCACAGGCACACTCAAAATTTTTTAGATACAGATTCGTGAGTTTAACTTTTAATGGATATAATTTATTTAATTATTATTTATTAATTCAATTTTGTAATTGTTTTCTTTTTAAAGAATCAGAGTTGTTACCTATAATGTTTTGGCAAATTGCTATTCAGACACCTCTTTGGCAAAAACAGAACTGTATCCTTATTGTCCATTAGAATATCTCGATTTTAAGTATAGAAAAATTTTACTCATTAATGAGATAAAAAGTAATTTTTGATAATTTTTTTGTGTAAAATATTATTTTTTAAATCAAAGATTACAATGCTGATATTATATTTCTTCAAGAGTGTGAATCAGAATTTTTAGAAGGAGATTTAAGATTAGCAATGCCTGATTATACAGCGAAATTTAAATGGAAAGGAGAACGAACTAAAGAAGGTGAAGCTATTTTGTTTCGATCTGATAGATTTAGGTTGAAAGTTTACTTCTAAGTTAAGTCGAAAATATTTTATTTTTAAAAAATTTTTTAAATTTAGATTTGTGAAATCATTTGACATAGGACTAAGTCAAGAGTTACAGATCAATCCAATATTTTCTCGACTTTGGGCCAACATTTCAAAAGATACTGCAAAAAAAGAGTTCATAGCTGGTCGTGGTACAATCCTCCAGGTAATTTTAAGTTCGCGTAATTAATAGCAATAATTTTTTAGATCATTTAGGTGGTTCAAATTGAATCTATTGAGAATCCCGGCTATCATTTTCTTTTAGCCAACACACATTTATTCTTCCATCCAGAAGCTGATTTTATTCGACTGCTCCAATCGATTGTTTCGGTAAAATATATTGAAAAATTAAAATTAGATATTTTAAAAAGTAGTCCAGAGATAAAAAAATTGGGAGTTCTTTTTGCTGGTGATTTCAATTCAGATCCACCATCCCAAGCATTTCAGTATATCTTCACAAAACAAATTCCAGTTAGCTTAATGAAATCTGAAGACAAAGATTTTATAGATGAATGTGATGGAGACTTAGCTCATTCACTTGATTTTGGTGTCTACGCCGATTTTCCTTTTACCAATTGTATCGGAACTTTTGAAGGAATACTAGATTATGTATTTTACGATACGCACTGTTTTGAATTATCCAAAGTAGTTCCACTTCCTTCAGTGGAAAAAGTAAAAGAAAATACAGCATTACCTAGTATTTATGTACCATCGGATCATTTAGCCCTTGTTTTTGAATTTTTAATCAAGTAGTTTTTTTTTAGTTAGGAAAAGCAATTATTTTAATAAATAATATTAATAATTATTTGAATTTTATAATTAAATCAATTATTTATTAATGATGTTTGTTGATAAATTTATTTTGAATTTTCGAATTTTTTTTTAATTTATTTAATTTAAATTATTGAGTGTTAATCTTTAAATCAACATAAAAATTGTGTCGAATTTAGTCTAAAATAGTTTTAAGTTAAAAATTAATAAAAGGAATGATTTTGATGTACAATTAACAACCTTAAGAGCTTGAAGTCCTTAACAAAAATTCATCAATACATTTAAAAAAAAAGATACTTATTATAAAATTTATAAAAAATAAACAAATAAAGTTCCAAGTTAAAATTTTGTATTTATATGTAGTTATAGATATGAAATAAGGAAAATCTGTGTTTTCTTTATTAAAATAAACTAAAAATTGATAAATACAGTCAAATATAATTTATTACACAGATATAATTTATTTATTTAAGTTTGAGTTTAAGTCCCATGAGCAAATTTAAGTTTTTATAAATTTAAAAGAAATAAAAAAAAAACACAATTATTTATAAAAATCTATCTTTAAAAGATCATTTAATAGATCATAAAATTTAAAGTAAGCTAAGTTTAATTCCATATTTAATTTGATTTTCGCCGCAATAAATTTAATTGAATCAACTAAACCATGATTTTCTTCGATAAATAAATGATCAATTATTGCTAGAGAAGTCTTTAAACTATAGTCCATTACATCAATATGAGTTTTTTTCTCCATATTATTTAGTTGTTTGCAAAAGGAGGTATTTTGCTGATCAAACTTTTTATAGTTATCGCGAAGGAAAGTCAAGATATTCCAACAAACTGAGCTATTTTTTAATTGCTTTAAAAAGAATACCTTGTGTCTCATGTAAAGTTGTTCAACCATCTCTAAGTGCAAGTTTTCTAACAGGGATCTAATTCTTGAAAATTTCTTAATTCCCAGTGCTCTTTTAATTAATAAATAATGTCTTATGTCTAGTTCATTTAGTTTATTTTCACTAATAAAGATCAAATCTAAATGATATCGAAATATTGACTGGGAAAACTGCTTATAAAGAAAACTGACTAAATTGGGACATGCCGATTTTGATTTACAACCAAGTCCGTATAAGGAGTAAAAACTCCTCTCAACTTTTTTCAACTTTTCTTCAATAAAATTACAGATAAAATTACTATCACCTGTTGGGAGACCTAAGTATTCTGCATTTTGAATATAAGAAATTTGTACACGAAAAATTTCTCATATCTTGTAAATGAAAGCGACTTTTTATTCAGAAATTTTTATTCATAGACAAAATTATCCAAAGATTTTAATAACATAATTGAGAATTTTTGAGATACTGTTATGTAATCTACACCTTGGTCTAAACAATTTGAATTCTTTTTCCTAAACTAATAGCAGATCTCCGATGGTATTTTTTATCATTTTAGCACCATCGTTTTTATTATTAGTCATTTAAAAAAAAATTCATATTTTTAATATTTTACAAACAACAATTCTAACATGTGATAACTTGGAAAAAAAGTATGAAACTGTCTATTGTTCTTTTTTAATCAATCCTAATAACTTAGAATGACTTAGAATAATCAATCATAATTAAGATCTAATTTTTGCCGCCGAGCCAAAATTTTTAAGCTTAAAAAAATTATTTATTTATTTCATTTAGCGCCAATTCTGGCGATGTATTAAAATTAAAATGTAAAAAGTAAAAAGTAAAATGAAAGTCAAAAATAATGATAAAAAAATTATATTGTAAATGTTTGACACTTTCAATTTTTTGCACATACTGTTTTTTAATATTGTATTTGGCAATAGGTCAAAGATTATAGATCATTTCACCATGAGTTGCTTATACTACAAATAAATATTTCGTGAAATTTTCTTAATTTTATTAAATTAAAATTATATAATAATATATTGTATAGATAGAGATATTAAAAAATTGTTTTGAATTAAGATAACAATTAATTAATTTGTTGTCTAAAATTAAATATATCAGAAAGAATGCAATTCGAATTTAAAAAAATTTCTAGCCTTTTATCTTCATACTAGGTGTTTCCTAAAAAATGTAACTAAAAAAGTTATAAAATAAAGTTTATTTTAAAATTCTATTTATAAATATTATTTTTATTTCAACTAAAATGCTTAGAATAAAGAAAGATGATGCCAATAATAAGCTTTCGATTTCGTGTACCTGTAATGTTTATAAAAATTTTGACCGTGAAATAAATCTTATTCGTCCCTATGATGAAACATTGAGAAAAACTTTTAAAAAATTTGCCGAAAGATTTAACAAACACTTAGAGGCATTAATGAAAGATGAGAAAAGTCGATTAGAGAGAAAAAAATCAAAAGTAAAAAATAAATTACGAGAAGAAATTGGTGCATCCATATCAGAAATTACTCAAAAGCTTAACCAAAGTGACATTTTTGGTATTCAAAACGAACTTAATTTGATCGATCATCAATCAAATATAATTCCATTAGATACCAAAAATATCGATGCTTGGCAAGAAGGATTTACTTTGAAAACCAGAGATCAAGATTTCCAAATTTGTGTTAATCTACCAAGCATTAAAAAAATAGAACTACCAAAAGTATGTTTTGTCGGATTTCCAAGTGTTGTTCGTCTTGAATTTGATTCAAACGAACCGGAAAAAGATCTTGTTATTCAAAATTCTTATTTCAAATGGTACTCTAGTGAACCAATAGACCATTCTAAGGCTAATGAGCTAAGGAAAGCAAAGAACAAACGTTCTTATACAAATTTGATATCTGATATGAATTGGAATTTGATTGATGAAGGTGTTTCTAAAAGAAAATTAGTTTTAGATGATGATTGTGTGAGCCGATTACTCAAAGTAGTCTGTTTTCCCAGAGATGCTAAGAGAGAAGGGTTTCGTTTAGAGGCTGTATCAGATGATATTGTTTTGGAAAAGATCGAGTTGGAAAAAATGCCTATGACATATCGCCAAAAATATACACAGTCTTATTTAGACTCAAATTAGTATATATAGTTTGTTTAAATATAATTTTTATCAAAATTTATCTAGTATTAGAATAATGTCATATAATATCTTGGCTGCTTGTTACACTGATTCAATGTTAGACAATGAATATGAGTACTGCAAATACGAATACCTTAATTTTGACTACAGACGACCACTATTGCTTCATGAAATTCCAAGTATTTTTAATTTAAATCTTACAATTAATATAATTTTGTGATATTTTATTTTTAGATTATAATTGTGATATTGTTTTCTTACAGGAATGCGATTCTGAGTTTATTTTAAATGATTTGAGTGCTTGTATGCCTGGCTTTGAATGTTTGTTTCTGGAAAAAAACAGTATTACAAACGAAGGAGAAGGAATATTGATCAGAAATGAAAAATTGAAATTTATCAAGTCATTTGATATAATTTTTGCTGAAAAAATCACAACATTCGATGAGTTAAAACCTTTAAGAGATTTGTTGAACGAAAATCAATTATCAATGATATGTGAAAAAGGAAATGTTCTTCAAGTATTAAAATTTCATGGTTTTTTTAATATTTTAGAAAAAATAAATTTTAATTTAGGTTGCTTTGGTCGAGTTTATAGATATGCCAGGAAATTTTCTACTTTTGGCCAATACACATTTGTATTTCCAACTATCTGGAGATTTAATAAGACTCATCCAAACCATAATTTCGGTAAAATACTTAGAAGAATTGAAGCGAAACTTGTTAAGAGAAAAGTTCACCAAAAAAGTTAATATATTGTTTTCTGGTGATTTTAATTCAGCTCCAAATTCAAATCCTGTTAAATTTATCCTAAAAGAAAAACTAGAACTCAATCGTCTCACAGAAGGTTAAAGAATTTTTATTTTATTTTATCTATATTTTTTTTAATTAGAAGAACAAAAATTGTTTGATAAAGTGACTCCATTAATTACCCATCATATCAACTTTATTTCTTATGATGACAAACGATGTACTAACTTTGGCTGTGACTTTGAAGGTGTACTTGATTATATCTTCTATGAAGATGAAATTCTCGAAATGACCAGAGCTATTCCGTTTCCCTCAATTGAAAAAATTAGAGAAAGCATAGCTATTCCAAATCAATATGTACCATCAGACCATTTGGCTTTAATTTTTGAATATTTTTTGAAAATTTGATAAAAATTCAAACATAAAATTCTAATTATTGTTTCAAATATTAATTTGATTTTTAAAAACATTAATAAAATTATAAAAATAATATGAGCATTTAGTACAATAAGATTTAAAATTGTGATTTCATTTTATTTGGTAAAAATTTAATAATGATAAATTATTTTGAAATAAAATTTAAATTTTGACTTATTTTGAAATTATTCTTTGGTAATTGCTCAATAACATAAAATTAGTTTTAATCTAATATTTGAAGCTAAAAAGCTTTATAAAAGATGTTGTTTTTTAAAATTTGCCAATGATTGATATTAATTAAAATGACATTTTGCCTAGTTAGAACTTATGAAACACAAAATATTGTAGAGGTTAAATTCAAATTCGAAAACAAAAAGACTCGGGTAGAATTATCGGCTATTCGTAAACTGGATGAAATTTTGGACTTAGCTTTTAAACGAATAACTTCCAATTTAAATAAAAAAGGATATTTAGTAGACCAAACAGATATACACTTATTTGACCATGAAAATCAAATTGTGCCAAACGATACCAAAAATATCGATGCTTGGAAAGAAAATTACACATTTCGCATAAAAGATCAAGAATTCAAAGTAGTTGTCAATTTGCCATCTGTCAAAAAGCTCAACCTAACCAAGATATTGATTGCAGGAATGCCTGCTTTTGTTAAGTGTGAGTTTGAAGGCGACGAGTGTACACAAGAAATTCTCCAACAAAAATCATTGTTCAAATGGTACATCAGTGAGAACGTGTACGAACCAGCCGATTTGATCGAGCTAGAGAGTGATAAAAAACCAAAAAAAGTATCTATAAACATGGACTTGATAAAATGGAATCTCATCGAACAAGGTGTATCAAAACAAATGATAAACCTGAATGATGATTGTGAAAATAGGCTCGTTAAAGTGGAATGCTTTCCAAAAGATGACATTAGAGAAGGTGTCGCATCTGAAACTGTAGCACTTAGCCCTGTTTTGAAAAAGATCGAAAAGGAAAAGCTTCCAATGACCGAAAGGCACAGGCACACTCAAAATTTTTTAGATAATAAAAAGTATTAGTTCTTAAATAATTGATTTTTTTGCTAATTAATTTTAGAATTAGAGTTTTAACTTGGAACATTTTGTCCAAGTCAAATTGTGATAGGAAAGTTTATTCATTTGCGTCCAAAATTTATCTCGATTTTAATTATCGTAAAATTCTTATTATCAAAGAGCTAATGGGTAATTTTCATAATTTTCTCAAAATTTTTTATTTTTATCTTTCTTAAAGGCTATAATTCAGATATAATTTTTCTTCAAGAATGTGAAAAGCATTTTTATAATGATCTTAAAATTTGTTTTCCAAAATATAACATTTTTTTTAAACAAAAATCTCAAAATATAAACGATGGAGTTATTGTGATGTTTCGTTCTGACAGATTTAGGTATCTTCTTTAATCTTATTGATATTTAATCAAAATTATACTTCATTATCTTTTAAGTTTGATTAACTCTTTTGATATAGTAATTTGTGATGAGTACGACAAAAATTCTCAGTTCGGTAATCTAAAGTCAATATTACAAAAGTATCCATTTTTTCACGATAATGTTAAGAAAAAAGGCTCTGTTGCCCAGGTTATTACTTTTGAATTTAATTAATATTTCAAATAATTTTAATGAATATTTTTAGATTTTAAAAATTCAATCAATATCGAACAAAAACATTCAATTTTTTTTGGTAAATACTCATTTAAGTTTTGACCGTGATGCTTCTTTCACAACTTTGATTCAATCAGTTGTCATTTTAAAATATCTGGAAAATATATTAGGAAATTCTAAAGAGCCTGAGCCAAATATTCTGCTTGCTGCTGATCTAAATGCACCTCAATATTCTTCTCCTTTTGATTTTATCACAAGAGGAGTTGTGAATTTTTCATTGTTAAATGAAAGTAAAAAACAGCTTTCGATTTTAATTAAAATTTTAATGAATTTTTATTTTAAAGATCAACAAAATTGTCTCAAAAACTACACCACTTATATAAAGCATTCATTTGAACTCAGTGCATTTACTGATTATGAGTTTTCTTATATCAACGGAGTCGTAGATTATTTATTCTACAATTCAAGCTGTATGAACCAAACAAAATTTATTCCTCTACCGAGTAGAGATAAACTAAGGGAGTTTTATTCAGTGCCCTGTAAAAGCTTTCCTTCTGACCACTTCCCTCTCATATTTGAATTCAACATAAACCGCAATAAAAATAGATAAATTAGTTTTTAAGAAAATATCTATTTTGGTAATTAGAGAAAAATCTTAAAAATTCCGAACAAAATAATTTGTAAAATATTTTATTTTAAAATAGGAATTAAAATCTTAGCATTTAATAACTTAAATTAAAAAGTTTTCATCATATTTATGGACAAAATGAGATTTAAATAAAATATATAAAATAAAATTTTTTAATAAAATTTATATTTGATTAAAATAAAATAAATTTTCTGTTTAATCATAATAATTTAGTGCATCCATAGATAAAACTATTGTTGACTGGGATTCAAGCATTCTTATCTGGTTTGTGTAAACAAAACAAAATTTATATTCAACTATACACTATATATCTGTAAATTTATCTTTTATCTACAAACTTAGCTCATTACTCTTGTCCAAAACCCTCGGTTTCTTCGATCGCAAAAATAAGCTTTTCTTTTAGCTGCTCATAGCTTTTGTAAGGTGGAAGATCAAGTCGATTAAAACAAGTATGACTTTTAGGCAGCCAATTTTCCTTGCCAACTTTTTCAATACAAAACTTCTGTGGCCCATTGCTCCCTTTTTAAAAATTAAATTACAAAAAAAGCTGATAAAAATTTAGCATAGCTAACCTATCAGGGCAGCAAATCCTCCGACTGGAAGGCGACATGTTCCAGTGACAAACTGTAACAGCCTAGCTCTTTGCTCACTTGTTATTTCCTTAACAAACTGCCAAAACCAAGCTATTTGCTTAGAGCTTCTTGTATAGTGTCTATAAACTGTATTTTTTTCCCAATCATCGATATCAAATTCTTGTATACCACATATCATTAATTCCAATTCTCGTTCATCAAAATATTGTAGCCATTCGAGGGGAACTACTTCATTAAATCCGTCTAGAAATGCATTTGTTTGCTCTTGGATCCCGACAGTGAATTTCCAATAGGCCATTAGACCCAAAAATTCTTCCTTATTTTCATCTGTTACTTTAATTTGTTTGCCATTTGGCTTTAGCTCATATTCCTCGACTTTACCAAGAACTTCAAAATTAGCACAAAAATACATCTCCAAGTCCAATTCATCAATTGAATTATCTCTTTAGAAAAAAATTAAAAATTCATATAAACTTTGATTTTTATTTTTGTTTAAGTACTGGATCCAAGAAAGAGAGCCATACATAATTGAATCAATACTTTCTATGTCTTGCAATGTCAGCTTTTTATTCAACATTCTTTTATAAAAAGGCAAACTAAACCCGCTGTCAATAAATTTACCATGATATAATGCCTTGAGTTATAATTTTTTTTTAAAGATCAAAAAATTTTATATTCTATATTTTACCATGGCAATAAATCGGCCTATGAATCTAAAGTATTGTAGATGATCCGGATTTATAAACGAACCGGGGTTTATTTGAAGGCAATAATTATCTTTTGATGTGTATTGAAATAGACAATACATTGGATTTAAAACTTCATGGGACAAAAGAAAAAACCATTCACGAGCCACACCACCATAATCAAGGCCTTCTTCACCACGGAAAGTCAAAAATAATTTGCGTCTCAAATCATAAGGATGCAATTTTGTGATCTTTAATTACAATATAAAATTATCAAAATATAAATTTTGATTATTAATCATTTACTTGATTATAAGACTCCTCGAATAGATTGGTTCTAGATACTTGAATTTTTACGTGTCCTGGGAATGTATTGGTCTTTTTTTTTTAAGTAAAAAAATAAAAATCAAATTTTTTAATTAATATAAAAATAATTTACATTGCACAGATATCGAAATTTGGATATTTTCCATTTAAAGTCTCTTTCATAGGTTAATTTTCCTCTTGGATCTTCAAAAGTTGTTTTTTTATTAACATGGTCGACAAAATATCTCTGTCCTTTTTCTGTGTATCGAATTTCCCAGCCTTCAGGTAACAACGGAACCTCTCGGCCTTGAGTTCTTGGATCTTCCCATTGGGTTGTGTGATTTTTGTGATTTACGTAATATGGACGATTGTTGATGTCAAAGCGTTTTTCCCAACCTTCAGGTAATTTTTCGTCAAGTTGAGAGTCGTTTTGTGTATTAAACAAATGACGATTTTTCAGATTTGAATATTGTTCATTTTGGTTTTGTTCACGGTGTGATTGCCATGAATGATAATTTGCTACCGAGTTTACCGTAGGTTTTTGCCAAGTAGTTGTTCTTGTATTGTGGTCAACGTAATATGGTCTGTTTTTGGAATCGAATCTTCTTTCCCAACCAGGAGGTAATTGATCGTCATTTGTTAATGGTGCAGGTCTTTTCCATGTCGTTGTTTGATTATTATGATCTATGTAATAGACTCTACCGTGCTTATCAAGTCGAACTTCCCATCCTGGTAGTAGGCCTTGGGACAAAGAGGCGATAAGATGTGAATTTTCATTTTGTGATGGCTGAGATGATCTCTCTGGCAAAGCAACTGTTCCATTTACAGAAGAGGGAGGCGAAGTGTTGTCTGATGCGTCATTCAATGTGGGAGAACTCTGTTCACAGGTATCGTCCAAAGTCGATGTTGGTATTGAATTTAAATTAGTTGAGTCAATACCATTGAATGTCACCTCTAATATACCAGTTTTTCCTTTGCTATCAAGCATTAAATCAAAAGTCCGTTCCAAATTAAATACTTAAATTAAAAAAATATATTCATTCACTTTTAAGCTTAGTTAATTTCAGTAATTGATAGTTTAATAATTTGTAATAAAAATAATTATTTAATTTAAAGATAGAGAATTAGTTGAATGAAACAAAAATGTTGGAAGTATCAAAAATTAGCGATTTTAAATTTTTTTTTTAAATATTACTTTGTTTATTTATTTTAAAATATTAAAATTCTAGTAAACTAAATTTTACATTGAACCAAAACAATTTCTCAAAAGGGCTCTATTCAATTTTTTTTAAAGGACTTATTAATAAAGGTTCTAACGTTGACTAAATAATTATGGAATATTTTTTTAATACTAACTACCCAATATTTTAATTATATATAATAAAATTAGTTCAATTTTGATTGATAATTGAAATAATTTATCATGATTTCAAAAATAGAAAAAAATTACATTTTGGATTATTTGATTCATGGATTAATTTATTGATAAATATCAAACATTGTCCCAATAGAGTGTCCGATTTGAATGAATGTCGGTCGTAAGTACGGAATTCTATTTTTGACGTTGGTGTTATCAACCTTGAATAAAAATTAGATAAATTTTCCACTAATTCCAGAATAACTAGAATTAATCAATTAAATTTTTTATTTGATCAATTTGTTCAACAAAAAAAAAGTTAATTTACACGTCAAAATACTCATTCCAGACAGGTGTCCATGTTTTCTTGGCTATTTCGGTCTTGCGTGAGGGATTACCATCGATGACCATTTCAGCATAAATATCTGCTTTCGAATTAAACAATCGCCCAGACGGAGTAAATTTGGCATTTTTAACTTATTTTAAATATTAAAGAAAGTTTTTTTTGATCATGTGTTTTATGGAAACTTACTGTAAACACGGATTTGTTGGTAAACAGGTTTTCTGGACCCTGCATCATTCGAAGAAATAATGGAATTTCGATTTGATCGGTTGGTATTCGAGTTTTCTCCATTCATGTTGGTCAATTGATCCCTGTTTTATTTTTGTTATTTCAAAATTAAATAAAATTTTCACATAGGTTTTTTTTGTTAAAAAATCATATTTTTATTTCTTTCTTAAAAAAATTGTTGGGTAAAACTTTTAAAAAATATGCAAAGGATATAAGGTCTTAAGAAATATAATTAAAGATAGAAATTATTCGTGACTTAAGCTACTTTATATAAATTTTATCATTCTATTGAGTAACAAGTTTAATTTGTCGAAAGAGATAGAGATTTTTTTGCTTCATATTTTTCGCTCATAAAATTTCAAAAATTCTTAATTTTTTTTGAATATTATTATTAATATTATTTATTGTGATCGAGAGTGTGTGTGTGTGTTTTATTTATCAAAATTTTATTTTTGCTTTAATTGCACTGCATAAAAAAATGGCTCAAAATTTGTCTTAATATTCTTGTTTAAATATTGGGTTACCAGGTGATAGGTGAAGTTTAGAAACGAATTGAAATATACCATCAAACCATTATTGTTTAATTTATTTAAATGAGTACAAAATTTTTTTTTACCAGGTCTTATATTTTAATTTATAAAATAAAATAATTTTGAATAATGATTTATAAAAAAATACTAAGATTAAATAAAACTTTTAATTGACCATTTATAGATGTCAAAATTTTAATTAATTAAATTAAATTAAAATAAAATTAGTTAAATTTCTATTGTATTCTAAAAAACTTTTAATTTATTCAATCAAAAGACTAATAAATTAGATTTTTAATTCTTATAAAAATTTAAAAATATTCCTTTCAAGATTATTTTAGATACAACAAGAAGTAAATATTAAGTAAAAAAATGTTTTTTAAATTAGATTATTTATTTTCTTTAAATGATATATGATGTACAACTATATTTTCAAATTCGTTGTTAGAATCATCATTCCCGGTTTTAGATGACTTGAGTCTAAATCTATTTTGATTTTTCTTTATATTTGATTGATCAGCGTGAAAATTTTTCCTTCCTTTTAGAAATAATTAACAAGAAAGTGTTATAAAAAGATAATACTTTTTCCCATTATATCTTCGAAATTCATTTTTTTCATTGAATCAGGATCAATGGCAAGAACTAAAAGAATCAAACATTTTTCTTATAATAAATTATTCATGTTGGTCAATTTACTTATATTAGTTCCAAAAATGTGGGTACCACCGGCCAAATAGTTTTTAGTACCTCCATCTCCGCCAATACCACCTGATCCTCCGCCACCTCCAGCATTTCTATTTGAAATACAGTTCGGAATTTGGTTTTCATTTTTTCTTATAACACTTTTCGATTTTATGTCAATAATCGGGTCTGAACTAACTTGTAAAAACAATTTCATAGCAATAAACAATTTTAATGAGAAAAAAATAAGCATTTTTAGTAAAAATTTAAGAAATGTTCAATCAATTTTATCATAAAATTTAATAAATTTTTATTTATAAATAAACTAATGTAGGTCAGTGTGTTACAAAGAGATAAAGAAGTTTTCTTTGTACATTTAAATAATATTATTTAAAGCTTTTTTTTTTAATTTGAGTTCAATGAAATAGTTTATAATAAGGTCGTTAATTTTGCAATATTTTAAGATAGAAATTTTTAAAACCTATTAGTTTAGATACTAATTTATATGAATAAAAAATTTTTAATATTTATTTCAACTCAAATATTACAAATATTTAAATTTTGTTTATCATGTCATTTTAAATTGATACAAAAATTTTTTTTTATTGGAAAAATTTTAAATAATTGGTTTTAAAATTAAATTATTGTTTTGGCTTTTTGAGAGGTGGTCGTTCGAATTGAGCTAAATCGATTGAAATCAAATCATCATCTTCCTCTAAAACGATTTCATTTTCTCTACCAATGGATTTCTGAACTTGGTTTTCACTTTTTTCACAGTCTTCTTCAATTAAGTCTTTAAAAGGGTTTGTTTTGGGACCATTTATAGTATTTGTTTCTGACAAATTTTCCCTAGTTAGACCAGCTCTACTAAGTACACTTAATTTTTCATTTACCAAAGGCCAAATTTGATCATCAGCTGTTCCTTTGGCACATAAATACTGAATGATGACAGAATTTTTTTGTCCGATACGATATACACGGTCTTCGGCTTGGACCAGAATTCCAGGGTTCCAAAAAAGCTCAGCGAATACAACAAGATTGGCTTGAGTTAAAGTGATTCCGCTATTTGCCGCAGTTATACTTAAAAGTGCACATTGGCATTTGTCACTGTTCTGGAAGCGTTGAACAAACACTTGTCGATTTTCGGAACTTGTCGAACCATCAATTCGAATATAGTCATATTTATTCTTTTGTAACTCAGCTTCAAGTTCATCCAGCATGCTTTGATGATGAGCAAAAACCAAAAATTTCTTGTCTGATTCCAATAAATCGTTGACGTATTCACATACTGCTTTTGCCTTTACTTTGCTAGTTTCTTGGAAATATTTTAACAAAGCTCCTCTTTTTTCCATTCCTAAAATAGTTTATTATCATTTTTTAGATTATTTTTTGACCAAGCATTTTAGATTACTAGTTATATTTATATTTAAATTAAAATATTTTTTTATATTAAAGCTTAGAATATTCATCATGATTTGAAGTGAACTAACTTTTATAAAATAATAATTCTAAACTGCTTGTCCATAATTAAATTTATGGAATAAATTGAATTTTTTCCCAAAAAACCTTTAAGACTTTGGTCCATTTTATTCGAAGCCTGTTTTAGGGTTTTAGTGTTTAATTCAATAAGAGTTGGATTAAGAATAACCATTTCTCTCATTTTGCTTGGTAGCTCTTGAATCACATCTTTTTTTTCTCGCCTGATTAAAATTTTTTCTTCTAACAAAAGTCTCAGCTCTGTCATGTTTGAATAACCACTATAGTCCATTCCAAATCGGCTTTCCTTACCATCACAGTATCTTATACCAAAATCATGAAAATTAGAGAACAGTTTAGGCTCGATAGCTTGAATTTGTGAGAACAATTCAGCTGGTCTGGACAATGCTGGTGTTCCAGACAGCAGAATAACCCTAGTTGAATTTTGAATTAGTTTAAAGGCAGCCTTAGTTCGTGCTGCTTTATTATTCTTAAGCAAATGACACTCGTCAGCAATAATAACTTTAAAATCATTCATGGAAATTTCATCAACATTTTTGGCCAGCAAGTCATAACTACTGATTATAATTTTGCTCTTTGGATAAATCATTTGTCTGCCATTTTCCATAACTTGAACAAATTCGTCTACCATGTCTTCGGATTTTAAGTTGCAAACTTTTGCCAAAGACTCACTTAGCCATCTTTTAGCGCTTTCTTTCCACATAAATTTAACACTTGACGGAACAATAATAAACAATGGCCACTCTTCTTTATAATAACTGGCTATTGCTAGTGCTTGAACTGTTTTTCCAAGACCCATATCATCAGCCAAAAGCAAGCGACCATTTTGTTGTATGGCAAATTTTATACCTTCAATTTGAAAAGGCATCAAACTTTTGGCAATAACAGAATCAATTCTTTTTTTTAAATGCTCAAAATCAATTGATGGATCCACTTTAGGCTGATTGATTCCTTTCAGTTGATTATGAAATATATCTAGTAATGCTTTTGGTAAAGGAACCAATTGGACCTCACCGCGTTTAAATTTTTCCGAAATTTTTTTGACCAGACTTTCATACTCTCTTAATTCAAATGACCATTTTTTGGTCTGAGGATCATAGCGTTTCGAAGTCATTGTTTTAAATAGTTCCTGCAAATCATGGTTATATTCGGCCTGAACCTCAAAACGAGTCCGGTCAATCAAGTAAAATTTGGCCATAGTGGATTGTGAAGAAGAAACTCTGTCCAAAGGTTCAATTTTTACAGAACTGAGTCGTGATTTTATTTTCAACAAAAGCTCATCGTAATTGGTCAAGGCGAAGTTCCATCTTTTAGTATCCGGATCGTATTTTCGGCTACTTATAGTTTTAAATAAATCAATCAGCTCTTTATTGTAGCCGATCAAAATTTCAAAACGAGTTGTAGGCTCACTTTTAAGGTAAACACATTTGCCATTAGTCGGTGTGATTTGTCCACTTTTGTTAGAGGAGTCTGACTCATTCGATTTAGCTACGGCTGGTTTTTGATTTGAATTTGAGAAAGATTTTTGTTTAAGTTGAAGAGCTCGAAGACGATTTTCTTCCATTCGTCTTTTTTGCTCTTCGGTAAGTGTGGCCGATTTAGCTGTAATTGTCAAAGACATTTTATTAATTAAGCATTAAGTCCTATTCAAATAATAAATAAATGAATTTAGAAAAAAAATAATTTCAAATTTTTTATTTTTTTTTGAATATTAACAGTATAAAAATAATGAAGAAAACGCGCAAAAATTTAAAATTTTATTTTATAATTGATAAACAACTAGTAACTATCCGGTATGTTGATTTGTTCAATATAAAAATTTTTAACTAATTAAAAAAAAATAGTTTATATTTATCTTATAGATATGTATTAACTCAATTAAGTTTAGAAAACTGATCTTGGCGTTTTTAAAAAATTTTGAGCTGAATTCAAATCGTCATCGTTCTCTCGATTTATTTCTAGATACTCATCTATTATTTTCTTTTGCTCTAATTGCTTCATTTTAATTCTGTAAATTTCTTTTATTTGCTCGGAATTTTCTGTTTTTGGTTCTGAAAATTCAGAACAATTAGCGAAATGATCTTATTTTAGATAACTTTTACCTTTAATTATTCCAATGCAATTCTGAATAGAAGGTCCATCACGAACAGCGAGATTCAAAGGCCTCAATCTACAATATAAATATATACTTTATAATTTTATGTTAGCATATTATACCCGCTGTATCTAGAGTAAACTAGTGGACGTCTAGATGGACTACGACTATTGACAAATGAAGCCGTAAGATGGGCGCTTTTATCAAAAAAAGTGGCAAATTGGTTTACGTTTTGAGCAGTTTTAATCAAAAGGCTTGAAGATGGACGTATTTGCTCCTGGAAACAAAATAAATACTGACCAAAAAAATTAGTTTTCTTACCTGTACGCTTGAATTCTCTTGAGGCTTAGCAGGCCTTTTTACGTAATGCTTAAAAGGTTTCTTGATGAAATTGTTTTCATTAATAGAAGCATTATTCTTAAATAAAATTTTCGCATTTGAATTTGTTTTGTTAGATTGATCAATTAATAAATTATTTAAAGAGTTTTGATTAGAAAGTAAAAGTTGTTTAGCTCGTCGTGTGGTTGACGACTCATTAATGAACGAACGTTTACTAAGCGTATTTGATGCAAAAGATCTATTCGAAGCATCAGTTTGAGGTGTAAACCTTGCTGCTATCATTTTATTAATTAAAATAATTTAAAATTAATATTTAACATTTAGTAACTTTCGAAGGAAAATTAAAAAGAAAAAACAATTTAAAAAATTCTCCAAGGCAACCAAAGGAAAATAAAACACTTTTTATGCAATATGTTTATTTTATTATTTATAAAAATAAAAAATTTTGTTTACTTTTTTTGCATGATTAGACGGGATAATTTGTAAATGAGATTAATTTGGTAATCTAAAGGCTTATATTAAAATTTATATAAAATAAATTTTTGATTACAAAATTTTTCTATACAAAAAATTCCTCTTTCTATAATCAATAAGGAATTTTAATTTTTTTAAAGAAAATTTTTTATTTAAAGGTTAAAATTAGTTCTCTATGTTAAAATATTGATTTTTAAAATATCAAAGTTTAACTTTATTTTTTGTATAATTTAAAATTGTTTGGAATATTCATAATTTTTTTTTAATAGTGAGAATTTAAAAACATTATAAAAAATTTTAAATAATCAATATAAGTCATTTTTTTTTGTTTTAGAGGGTTAATTTAGTCAAAATATTTTTTTTTTTTAATTAATAATAATTTCTAATTCTAATAAAAAATTTAGATTGATCCTTTGTTAATGAATTAGTTAATGTCAGAGGATTTCAAAATTTAGGAGCAAAATTACTTAGCCATTTTAAGTCTAAATAATTATTTTAAATATTTTTTTGTATATGAATTGATTTTAATTTTAGATAAATTTACTTTGAAACTTTTAAATTAAATATAAAATACTGTATTATGTTATTTTTATTAAAAAAGTGATTCCTATTTTTAAAAAGTAAATTAAAATAATTGTGATTTAAAAGGTCATATTAATTTAAAAGAAAAACTATTTATTTTAAAAATCAAATAAAAAAGTAAACTTTGAACAAACCTACAGAGATTTTTCAAATTAATTTTTCAATAGTTATTATAAAGAATATACTATGGGAAATTTTTGACTTAATATTTATTCGAAAAATATCTAGTATTCATTATTTTAATCAAAGTCTAATCGATAAATACTGGCTTTAAGCAAAATTTAGGTCGACTGCTTCCTAATCAATTGCCTTACTTAATTTGAACATTAAATATTTATTTAGTAGGAAAATTCTCTCGGCTTAATTGATCAAAATTAATTGACAAGAAAATTTATATGAGAAAAAGCATTAATTCATTCATTGAATATTCAAGTATTTTATTACCATTTGATATTTAGTAAAAATAAAATTTATTCTAAAAAGAAATGTGGATGTTTTTTTTGAAGCATTTTTTAGAAATCGATAGAAGAGTCTTTTTGAAATGCTTCAAATACAAGTATAAAATATCTCCAATATTAATTAATTACTAATTTATAAGAGAATTAAATAAATAAATAATCATTTTTGAATTATTCAATCATAAATATTTTACGCTAGCAATTTAAACATAAAAGAAAACTTTGCTAAGAATACACTTAATAGCTAAAAAAATCAAAAATTTTAATTTGGATTTAAAAGAAAAGTATTTTTTGTTTTTTTTCTCAAAATTTTATTAGAAAAAAATTTTTGATGTTGTTAATTGTAAAAAATTTTATTTTAAATAAGATAATCACTGAGAGTTAAAAAAGTTTTTTTTAAAAAGAAATTAAAAATTAGATGATATCAAATTGATGTGCATTGTATTTGTGACAAATATGAAATTCAAATCTTCACCAATAGAGATAATTGACCGATCACCAAATGTATTCGAAAAGTTGGTTTAAGTTCAAATAACAAATAACAGGAAAAATTATGCATTTGATAATATTTTTGATAAATAAAAAAAAATTTGAACGCTTTTTAATCCGAACCAGAAAAAAATTGTTAAAAAAAAACTTAAACTCATCCTCATTTTGACCATGTATACTTTTTTTTCGGCAAAATTAAGCATCATACTTTTATTTTGCCTACTAAGCTTTTGATTTATCAATTAAAATCCTTGTAAAAAAACAAGTGCACAAATTTAGAAGGAAAAAAAAATTAAAATTATCTGTTTTTTTAAGAAATTGTTTCGCTAGCAGAACGCTAGTCTATTCTGACTTAATGTTAACCTAATCTGAACTAATAACTAAAACTAGATATTTCACAAATTAAATTGCCTTGGAAGATATGGGATAATACTTTAAACATTAGAAATAACCGAATTAGTTTGAGTTAAAGCTCTAAACTTCCATATTCTCGAATTAAGACCCGAAATAAACAAAAATGGAATTAAAACAACATCAAGATCTTAATAGTGACATCGTTTGGCAAATATACTGAATGGAAATAGCAAAAAAAAAAGATCTTTAAAATTGTCGGAAGACCCGGGTATCGGGTCGATTAACAATAAATGCAAAATCACGAAAATCAGTAAAAAATAATGGAGATCATTACGGCTAGACTAAACTAGATAAAAAAAAAGTATAAAAAAAAATGTCATTTTGATTGACTAGATTCAACCTCCTTATCCTAACTGCCTTGAATAGATCGTTTAATGCTAATTCTGCTCTGTTGCATGCAATTAAAAGTATTTAAAAAAAATAACAATTAAAAAAATTAAAAAAAAAAAAACAACAAAATACGGAAAGACACCATTTGGATGCGGCAAAGTTTTTAATAAACCATCTTTTTTTCGATAATATTTCGTCGACTATGCTCAAGAAACATTTTTTTTTTTGAAATTTTTTTTTAAGAAAAAATTTTTCTATTTTTTTTTGAATTTTTTATTATCTGTCTCTTTAGTTGGAGTGAGTGAGTGATAGCTAATTATCCAAAATAAGAGTTAATTGCTCTTAAGAAATAGAGCATACTAGCTTGAATGCGCGCTTCCATAATCACAATATTTACGTGAACCTTTTCCGAATGGGTGAACTCTTTCATAATACTGTCATAGTGCGATTTGGTAATGCGCTCTGGACACGAGCACACTATTTTGATGTATCGCCGCAATGGAGATTTGAGTAAAATTCCAATCTGATCGTAGTCATAGTCGTCGTACTGAACTCCGTACAGCGAGTGGACATAGTGCCACACCGCTTTGCGAAACAAACTTGTGTCCACGTCTTTTTTGGTTCCCATTCTGCAAAAGATAAAAATTAATCTACTTTTTTTTGAACACAAATTACAGAGCCAGTTTAAATTTCAATTTTAAATATTTAAATTTAACATGTGTAGCCTGATGGCAGTAACTTGAATTTTAAAATAAAAAATATATTATCTGATGTTTTTGAAGCAAGGTTATTTAGGTTTTTTTAATTTAAAAATAAATTTTTTAATAAAATTTTTTAATAAAGACTATTTAAAATTTTCTTATATCATTGCTCTGTGATTAAATAAAAGAGTTGTCTCATAAATACTTACGTATTATATGTCATGTTTACTGCTACTTTAAAGTTTTTGTCTAAGTATTCACAAATATCCGGGTACAAACTTAATGTAGTACAATATCCTTGGTTCTCCCAAGTGTAATACTCCAAACGCAACGACTGGTCGACTTTGTCAAAATCTACGTAGCCAAAGTCGGCTTCGTATTCGTATTTTTTCATATAGAGTTTACATTTTTCGTGCATTGGGGACAATTTGGGCATTTTTTTTGTCCTTGAAGAAGCGTTCACCGGTAAGTCTACATTCAATCTACCTGCTTCATTATACTCCGAGTATGATTTTGATATGTAATTAGAAGTGCATGATGATGAGTTAGATGAGCATAGTTTAATCGAGTTTGTTTTGATTTTTTTCTTAGAGCTGTCGTAGGACTCGCCACAGGCGCACTCGTCCAAAGCTTCATCCAAATTCTCGTCATTTAAAAGCATTGAAGGCAAATTGTTATTAGTATCATGTACACATAAATGCGTATGTCGCGATACTAGCTTAGTATTGGACAAATCGGACAAATAATTGGAGCTGTTCGATAAGAAAAGTGGACTTGAACCGGATGGCGAAGGATAAAAGTGTTTAGACGGATGGCTGATTGATATATTTGACGGTTTGGTCAAGCTTTTGGATCGTTTATCCTCATTTTGGAGCATTTGCATTTCTTTTAGAAGCATGTCAATGCCAATCTCGCAGCTAGAGGCCGATGAGTTCGATAATGTTCTGTTCGATGTTCCGGTCGAGTCCGATCGTGCACGATAAAAGTCGTCTGATGATCGAAACTCGGACCGGCTTGGCCTGGTTGGTTTGCTCTCGAAGGAAAAAAACTCATCGTCAAAATTTTCCCCAAAATCTTCCTCATCGTACTCGTCCTCGTCATCTTCGTCCAGATGCTCATTTTGGAAATTTTTTGCCTTTTTTCTCTTGCGCTCAAGCTCTACCAAAGCTCTGATCTCTTCTTGTATCTTGCGTTCTCTTTCCTCTTTGATTCTTTTCTCTTCGGCGGCCTCTATTTGCTGTACAAAATTTTCATTAATGCCACAACCAAATACAAATCCAGACAAGGCATGGAAATGAGTCAGTATGGTTACGGCCATGAGCAGCTCTGTCACAGTCCAGTTGCTTTTGAGGATTTTTTCTACATGTTCAGATTTTATAAGCCATGGCTGATGGCACAATATTTTGTTTATCTCGTTAAGTTCTTTCAATTTGTCTGGAACGACATCAAGTCCACCATGGATCCAAGCTTTTCTGCCATTTTGAGATAGAAATTCGTTTTCTTGCTGTTTGACCAGATAGATGCATCGATGACGGGCCGAGGCCATAATGGCAATGAAGTGGCGTGTCTCAAAGGAGAGCGCGCCGTGCTGGCCGTACATTAAGTAATTGGAAAATCCAATAAATTCTTTTAGAAAGTCTGGATGAAAGCTTATTATTCGAATTAGATTGTCCACAAAGTTTTCTTGTGCGTATATATCCGAATATATGCTGGACAATGTCTCATTTTTTGAGACTGATTGTTCATTCAGCAAAATCTTGATAAAATTTTGTATTAAAATTAAATCAATTTAAAAAAATATATATTATTTAATTAACTTAAAATTAATAACTTTTCAAACTATGCTGGTAATTTAAAAACACAATGACCAAAGTTAAGTAAGGTTTTGTCAAGTACAGCATTAGTTTACTGAAGCAAAAAATAAACACATAATTAACTGAAGCCTTAAATTAAATTTGGCTTTTATAGCATTTAAATTTGTTAATTAGAAATCTATAATTTATAATCGAAAATGGCTTATTTTGCTTAAATAAATGAACAAAAAAAAATCTTAAAATTTGTTGTTGTGGAAAAAAATGCAGTAATTGAGCTTACTTCTTTAAAAGGCAGAAATGCACTGACCATATCAGAGCTTGTTTCGTTTAGAAATATGCCACTCTGGCTCGAGTCACCAACACTAGCATTTTGAGTGGACGAACTGTTATGTGAAAGAAAAGAATGTAGAGAGCTGTAGCCGGACGAAGGCGAGAGTGATAGCAAATCATTCATTGTTGTATCGAGAAAGCCAAATCTTCACGTATAGGCATATATGTATTCATGTAGTTGGTATTGAATGCTCTTACGCGGAACAGACAAAAAATGAAAAAAAATAATATTGGAAATAATTATGATGTGATTTACTGTTAAAAAAATCTAAATAAAAATATAAATAGTTAAGTTTGATGTTTGCTGAGGTGCTGGGTCACGTGATAAAGTGTCAGTGTTTGGACGCGGCCAGACGCCGTTCAGACACCCAATCAACGCTTTTAAAATGGAAAAATTCTTTATTTTTTTTTTGTTTTTTATGGTAAAGAAAATATTCTAATATAAAATTTTATTTTTGGTTGTTCTTTCGTTTTATTTCTAATTGTCTACACTCACTGGTTTAGACCCATTCACATTATAATAATATTAATTTTAGGCTTGATTCATTCGCTAAGCCTAAATATTATGCTCATTAGCCAAGCTTGTATATGCAATGAATACTTGCATTTATTATGCTAATCTAACCAAATGATTGGAAAAAGTTTGATTTAAATCATATGTATTATCATATGTCAACATGAAGCTTAGGTTGTAAAACAGCTGAGAGAGGCCGAAATCGATTATAATAATGAGCTTTTAGGGAACAAAAATCAATATTTTAAACCAAATGGGAGGAGTTTGCTCGCTGACATTTGGATTATGTGGGATATTATGCCTGATAATCAGCTGCTAGAGTCGCGTGAGAGGCCCGTGAGCTCCGAGCACATGTTTGATACTTTCTTATTGACCATTTTGAACAAATCGAGTCAGCATTCTCTCTGGCTCAATTTCTTCTACATACACTCCCAAGCGTTCTACTATAAGGATTTTTATCAAATCATATTTAAATTATGACTATAATATAGAGAAAAAAAATTTAAATATTTTTTAGTTTTGCACTGATCATTGCTCAAAAACTCAATGTACTTCAAACTAATCATACTAATAGACTAAATTAAATTATAGGTTGAAAAAATAATCGAAATTGAACCCATAAAGTAATTGTTATCGCACCACTAGATACTTAAATGCGAATAATTGACCTTGTCTGCATGATGAATGGACAACTTGTCCGGCACACTCTTTCAGAACATTTTTAATTCTATCATAATTAACAAAAAAAAACAAATTAAAAAAAAAATTTATCAACCATAGGTCACTCTTTAATCTATCACTTAAATTAGCACATAACCCTATTTTATGTCCACTCGAGTTTAAGACATTCTTTGGAACTTACAAATTCCTACAAATAAAAAAAAGCTTCTATTATTTTTTAAAATATTCAAATTTTATTATTTAGAAAAAAATGACCATGTTGGTCGAATATTTTATATGAAAAATCGACTGATTTTCAGATTCTAAATTTAGCTTGGTTCACTGAGTAAAATTTGTATTTGTTAAGAAAATAAGTTGAATTTAAAATTAAAAAAAAGCAAATAATTCTATTTTAAGAAAAGAGAAAATTCATTTTCAGTCTTGTCACTATGTAAAATAAATATTAAATGACAATGTTTGTTTAAGCTTTGCTATTCAATTTTATAAACTAGTTAAACTTTGAAATAGCTTTTCACATACTTGCAAATTTTTGCTCGATCGATTCATCGATCGGTGCACCATCTATTTGAATTATTTCCAAATGAATCTAATTGATTGAAATAGCTTGTTGTATTTATAAAAAAACGTGGATCTTATCAAGGCCTGAAACTTGGCCTATTAAAATTGTTGAAAATAAGCTTTTACACGAATAAAGTGCGTAACAGCTGATATATAATTATCTCAAAATAAAACAACAAAAATATTAAATGAAATATATATACGGCCAATTTTGAACTCTAAGCCATTAAGTGCAGGCTCATCTGTTCTAGATAGTTAGTTATCTATTTAATTTAGGAAAAAAACGTGGCTCGTTTAGAACAAATACAGAGCCCAAGTGTTCAAAAGAGTTCATATAGCCTCGTAGATGGTTGGCACACGTGCAAATCAAGCTACGATATTAGAACTATTTGCAATTTATACTTTTGACTTGCATTCTATGTATTTACCATGTGTTTTTTTCTATATTCTCTCCAAAATTTTGCTTAATAAAAAACTATACCATCAAAAATTGTTAATTGAAAATTTCTCTCTTTTTCTCTAGTTCTAAAGCTAAATTCTTACAATAGAATATTAAAACTAAAAGCTCTATTGGCACAGCTAGAGCAAAATATATTTCCAACACTTGGCTTATGGCACCGTGAAATTAAGTTGTGCATGGACTGTTTGAATTTGAAATAAATCGACCCTAAATTTAAACTATTTATTATCTAAGGCTAAGCTTGGAATTTTGTTGTTTTTTTAAACTAAAAGAGTCATAGTGACATTGCTAGTCCTTCTAGTTCTGAAAACTTTTTAAAAATTTCTATATTGTATGACAACGCTTAAGTAAATAAATAAAATAAGTCCAATACTTTTCAAAATTAAAAAAAGTTCATATTAATATTTGGCTTAAAATAATTAAAAAACATTAATTTCATATTTTTATAACTTTTTTTTTTAATTAAAATAAATTTACTAAAATTATCCAGATAAGCTTATTTTTTATTATAAGCTAAAAATAAAAGTTAAATTCAATTTGATTATGTTCGCTAGTTAAAATTCCAGTTTTAGCTCTAATCTTTGTTTCGATATTAAATTAATTAATTTATTAATTAAATCAATAATTTGTTTATCTTTTTGTAAAACCATAAATGATCTAAGCGTGTTCGTTTATGCTTTATTGGATCTATTTACTAGCTCTTTGCTTGAATTGTCAAAATATTAGAGATTATAAATTGTATGAATAGATTTTCATATTCCAGGTAAATTTATAACAACAAATTTAATCCATACTACCTGATTTTTTCGATAAAAAATTTTATTAGTTTTTTTTTTGCTAATTTAAGATAGCAAGCCATTGAAATTAGCAAATACATTTTCATATGGATACGGTATGTGGTATTTAAGCAATCTTAATTTTGGTATATTATTATTTTTTTTCAAATAAATTCCGCATAAAAAATGACTATAGAAAATATGTATTAAACATATTTTTTATAGTTATTTTTTCCTTTTTCAATACAAATTTAAAAAAAATCACCTACTTAAAGTGACATGTTTAAGCTTAATTTGAAACTAAACTAATAAACTCCACTTCCTGATTGTTGAATTGAATATCAATTTAAAAAATTAAATACTAAAAAGCACACAAAACAAACGTGTACTTTGGACGAAAAAAAAATTTGGCTCTAATAAAAGATATTTGTCTGAAAATTGCTCTGGATCTTGTTCGCAAATAGTCACAATATAAAATTTTGTAAAATAAAAAATCAAAAAAAAAATCCTAAAACTATTTATATAAATATTTTATTTAAGAAAAAAAAATAGTCATTGATCGATCTTGGAATCGAAACTATCACTAAGGTACTCTTTTCTAATCAAGTCAATTTAACTTAATTGAAAAAAAAAGAATATAAATTTATATTAGAATATAAATGAGACCTTATTTAAATATGATTACACATAAAGTCGGAAGTTGATGGGGAAATTAAAAAATTGAAGAAAACGATGATTATCAAGAAGAAATTTCAATTAAAAAAGCATATTTTTGCTGTTTTAGCTAGTGTTATTGTATGATAAATATAATTATTTTCCTTCATTTCATTTTTATTTCAAATAAGAATGGCTTTGAGGTTTACTGGTTCTAAATTAATAGCAGTAATTTAATGGCAACACACATACACTCACTGAGAAATCATTTCTGTAATTACCAGAAATATATTGATTTTTAATTTATTAATAAAAGACCAGAATCTAATTATTTCAAATAAGCAAGTGAGCCTCATGAACGATTTTTTCCTTAAATTGCATGAAAAAAAAGCTAACAAAAACTTTCTGTTCCTCGATAGGGTTGTGTTTTTTTAAATATATTCACTAAGGTAGTTTATTTCGTGTTGCATTTTTCCATCACTTGGTTCATCGCTTTGACACGTTTGAAAACATATAAGCTTGGTATTAATAGTTTTAAAATGAAAAAAAAAAACATATGATTATTATAAATGCAAATCTAAAATGTAAATTTTCAATTTACAAAACGCTATCTTAAAATTTAGACAATTTTGAAAGTAAATACCAAAACTAATTATCTAATTGTCTTGAGTTTTTCTAGACATTTTAAATTCTTCTCAAATTTGCTCAACAATTAGTACTTGCACAAATAATTGCTATTACATAATCCTGGGAGATCATTAAAAAGATAAATTTTTAATTAGTCTATTTTGGTAACCTTTTCAAATTCGCACTTCCAATTCAGCTGTCATTGCCATATGGCAAAACCCTATGTCTAATTAAAAACTTGGATATTTGCTTTGAATTTATTTAAATAAGCAAACATTTACTTTGAATGTAGATGCATTTAATCCAGGTGAGCCATCAAAGCCCAATCGTGATAAATGTGCCAAGTTAAAGTAAAAATCAAAAATACCAAGATGAAATTTGATCTTAAATAGTCGAATTTTTGACAAGCTTGTTATATAATAGGATAAAAAGAGAAGCCTTTCGTGAATAAAAAATCAGACACATCAAAATCAAAATAAAATGATTATATTCTTTTTTTTTTTATTTTAATTTAAGTTTATAAAATGTCATTTTACCTTAAAACTTAAATTTTGAAAATTAACCTTTTTGCTGTATTGGTTGTTATTTTAAGCATTGGTTGTTATTGTTTTAGCTTTTACCGAATGCGTTGTTATTTGTCAATGCGCTATTACCTTTTTTATTTTATTGTTTTATGCATATTTTTTAATTAAAGAGTTCGCGTTTATTTAAACTTTAAATTTAAATTTTACACTTATTTCTATTAAAACGAAAAATGCTCATGGATTTTTAATAAAGCTTTTATCTCAGCTGTTTTGTGAGCCAAAAATCGATAGAAATAAAAATGATAAATATTTATTGATTTCGAGACTCGTTATTGTTATGGTTTCCCGTCAAGATGCCTAGCTTGAATTCCATTAAGAGACCAATTTTGGTTGCTCATTTTATATTCGAAAGCTTTTAAACAAATCCACATGCTATTTTTCATCATGATAAAAACAAAAATGTTAAACAATATCAATCTCTTGAATATACGTGTTCATCACGAACCCTCAGAAACCATATTTTTATATCACAAATATTTGCTTTGCCATTTAGGAGATAGCAGAGTTGTGAGCGCTCAAATATTTGTATTAATAATATTTTAGCTTACATTAATGACAAACATATGAAGGAATATGTCTGAGTTGACAAAACCGAGCTCACTAGCTTGCACATAGTCCCATCTTATAATTATTAATTAAATGTTTAATTAATCTAGTATTTATAAGAATATTTCAAAATGAGCTATTTCAGCTGAGATTTTAAAATAATTGCTTCTCTACCTGGATTACTAGGTAATTAAATCTAATTAAGCTACTTGAAATTTTTCTTCTGCTGATCTTGAGGAACCGATAGAATCTTTGTTTTAAATAGCTTAGATTTTATCTCAAAATTTGCTTCCAAAGCTCTATTAAGATGATAAAATACCCTCTATTTTTCTGGCATTAATTGATTAGAAATCTTTTAAAATTTAGATTAAAGAGTATAAGTTGCTCCAGAGCATTCATTTTAATAATCCTAGATTATTTCTTCGAGATTAGTTAACTTAATCAAATTACTTTTAAAAAAGTAGTCATCTAGAAACAAAATAACTTAACTTGATATAAAAATAAACTATTTTAGAGTATCAATTACAATATCAGGCCGACTTTGCTTAAAATTTTTTTTAGTGCAAAAAAAATCTTTAAAAAAAATTAAAAATTTTGACATATGCTTATTTAAATATATAATTTAAATAATTGAACAGGGAAACACTAATTAGAAAAAGTCAAATCACCCGTTGTAATCGGGCATGCCTGACATATTTTGGTTAAGTTTTGATAATTAGCATAATTCACAGATTTGAGAAGAAATTTATTTTGACAAATTTAAATGCTTCAAAACAACTAATTGAAAAATACTTTATCTATCAGATTAGTTTTGGAAAGCAAATGAATGAACATAAGTACTTAAATTTATTAAAGCTCTTCAATTTAAATTATTAAAGAGTCGAATTTCTTCGAATGTTGTATTTAAAAGATGAATCCTTTTAGAAATGCTCATTGAGTGATAGACTCTCGATCTAAATCAATACTTAAATCTGTCTATTAGATTAAATTAAACAAAACAACTTGCTCGAGAATTGAATAGAAATTGTAATTTATTTACAAAATAAAATTGTTTATAGGAATTTTTATGCATAGGAAATTTAGTTAAGGGAACCTTTTTGGGTTATTTAAACAAGGAATTAGTCTTGATTGAAAACAAAATTTAGGCTTTAAAAAAATATAAAATAACAAAAAAATGAATATTTCTGGGAATATTTTCTAAATTAAATTAGACAAAGAAAAAAAAACTCTTCTAAAGCTTTATCTTAATCCCAAATCTAATCAATCTTCCACTTATTATTTTAAAATCTAAGACCAATATTTGGCCTAAATTGATAATGACTTAAATTGTTTAAATCTCAAATGCCTAAAATATAAAGAACGGTAGAAGTTATTTTGAGATTAATCAAAAATAGCTTTAAGTGCAAAAGTGAAATAAACCGAGTAATCATAAAATAATTTACAATTAATAACTATTATTTCTCTTCTTAATTTAATCTTAGATCCCCTCTTTTTGCCAAAATTTTAAAATAAAAATTACATATTCCATGCCTAAAAAATCCGACTAAACCCAATGATAATGCCATTAATTTGACTCAAAGTTATTTTAAAATCATTTATGAATTAATTGTTCACTAAATGCACTAAAAACTAATCAAATAGCTTTTCTCAATTTTTCAAAGCTAAGTTTGCTCTCACATTATTAGGATTCATGCTTTTTGGATGAAACGATTCTGGCTTCCAGTTGTTCTTAAGCTGGCAAATTGAATTCTCAAACTTATACAATTAACTAATAAATCAACTAGATTTTAATAATTAGTCTAATAACAATTATTATTTTTAACAAAAGTTGAGAATTCATTCCGAAAAAAATGGCATTTAGATTAGCCAACAAAAAGTATTGCAAAACACAACTACCAACTCGTATATTTACATATTAATTATTTATTCTAATTTCCTCCGGTAGTTCAAGTCAAAGACTAATCTTTTAAATTAAAAATCTTTAATTTATATCTTTAATTTAAGAAATAATAATAATATAAAATGATACCAACACAATTAAAAAATCAGCTTTTAAAATAAAAAAAAATTTCAACACTATCGAAATTTCTAGTTAAAATTTCGAAACAACAAGAAAAGATAAGATTTTAAAAATTTTAATAGGAACTCTAAAGTTTAATTAAAAAATTTTAATTTTAAACAACAATTAAAAATATCTAACGTGATATTCTTATAAATTTTATGTCCATTTATTTTGAGTTTAAGGCTAAGTTGATCCTATATATATATATATAGTGATTTAATACTATATATTTTTATATCTAATAACAGAAAGTAAACTAGGTTAGAAAAATATGCTTTTATTAATCATAAAAATTAGCCATCTTCTTTAGTTTGGCTAAAAAAGGTTGTGAGCATAAAAATAGCGTCATGTGTTATTTATTTTTATAGCATTAATATTAATCTAACCTGTTATCTCGATGATCTTAATTTTTATTTTAAAATTGATAAACTTAAGAGAGCCAATTACTAAGAAATTTATATCTTGAATTCAATTTTATTGTCAAATGCTTGATTTGCAAGTTAAATTTATTTCCAAAGGAAGGAACCGAGCTGGTTTTAAGCATAATCATGTTTAATTAGATAAGTATAAAATGAAAGTATTCACCCAAAATAGATATTGAGAAAAAAAATTGGTATGCTCACTCACGAAGCTCGACTCATTCCCAATATTTGCCTAAATGGTTAGCAAAATTTTCTTTTGCTCATTTACAAATATTTTTGGATTCTAAAGCGTTTATCCCGAGCAAACTATTTCGATATTTTGGTAGCTGTTTGTAATAAACGCCTAAAATAGCTCAATATAATACCGCTGATTTATTTTTATAATTAGCTTTCAATAATTAAGATCCTAGTGTTATTTAAGACATTAGAAATAAAAATATATATTATTTATAAAATAGGGTGCCTTTAAGCCATTGTATAAATCATATGATCACAAAAATTACAAGTTAAATTCGGAGTTTAACTTAAACCACGGGCTAAAAAAATTATTTCATATTAATCAGGCAACACAAAAGGCTGATAGAGTGATTGTAGCCAGATTTTTTATGGATTATTAAACGCTAAAATTCAGATCTCAATGCCTTAACCCCTGAAGAGAGAATTGGATCAGCTTGCTTTGTACAATTTGAATACAAAATCGCTCATACTGGTAAATATTTAGATAGATCCAGGAAAAAATTCCATAAATTATTTACAAGAACTAAGATCTTGGCTCAAACATAAAGTAGGAAAGAGTTGCCTAAACAAGCTTGTAAGTTATAAGTAAGTTTTCCTTTATTGAAATTAATATAAACTATTTTAAAAGCTGGATTCACATGCCATTTAATATTTTTTTCTTTAATTGTATTCTAAAATCATTTTGTCTTATCTCAACTTGCTTTGGTAAACTAAAACCCTTCAAACTGATAAGTTAAAGAGTATAATATCCTATCTTGTTTAGATTGAGTTTGTGGTGTATGACTTGATAAATAGAAAAATTTGAAAAGCATATGAAAAAAATTGATTAATTTTCAAGGTAAATTGTTTTCAAACAAAACTAGTCTAGGAGAGACATAAATTGTCTGGGCCCGCAAAGGCATCTAACTATTTTAATTAAGAGCTAATTAATTTTGCTACACACACAAATTTTCAAGCTTTATTACCTAAAAATTATTTTGACTCGAATCTGTAAACTGAGCAAAACTTGTAAAAAATTAGAAATTCCAATTTAAAGATAAGATGATTAAACTTTTCAAATATTTATAGAACAAAATTTTCAGCAAATTCATCGAGTTAAATGACACGAAAAAAAAATAAACCAAACAAAACTATCTTAAATTAAAGTCTAAACTTTTTAATCTATAGTCACTAGGATTAATCAAATTTTAGATCGTTTAGACTTGTACCTTTCTAAACAAGTTCATGATCAAACTAAAAACCCAAATTAAGATTTATCTTCGCTTAATTAAAATTGATGGAATAAATAAAATATTTCAAGTGTTGAAACAGTGCATGAAATTAAATCCTATAGAGTTAAATGAAACGAAACAACTGCGTCTAAGTGCATTCAATTTCAAAGCCTCAAAAATAACTGAGCTACCATGATTGAAATATAAAGAGAAAAAATAGCTCTCCAAAGTGTCCAAAGTGTAAAATTGCGCAATGTTTTTTTTAGTTAAATTAAAATATAACTTTCATCAAGCCCAACAAATAAGTTTTGTTTTCAACAAGTTTTTTTCGTCTATAAAAAAAGCTATTTTAATAAAATGGGATGAGAATCCTTTCATTAGTGCGTAATATCTTACACTTAACTTACTCAGCTTCTTAAATCAAAATTTAATACACATAAAAAAATATTATTGGCATCAGAGTATCCTTTTTAATATAAAACGGCTCCGTATCATTCTTTATATATAAAACCTTTTAAAAATTTAATCAAATTAAATTAAGGTATTTGAATGTTGAAATGAAATTGTTGAGAATCAGAAGCCAAGAAAAAATTTATAAAAATCTTTTAAAATAATTAAAAAAACTGGTTTAAAAAAGCAATTTTTACCCTAAAATAAACCATTTGAACCTATTGAAAGTATCTTTTTTGTATTGATATAATCCTATGTCAAAACTAATCTATTATTTAAATACTTGATAAATATTTTGAAATATTTTATAAATTATAAAATAAAGAATCGGTCAATTGCACGCTAATTAAAATATAAAAATGCATTTAGAATCATCATTTTCTAAAGTGCATTTAATTTAAAACTTAATTTATATGATTGATAACTTATCGTCGATGCCAAAAATTTAAAAATTATTAATCTTTTTTTTATTTATATCCTTCCACTTTTTAAGTAGATGCATCTGCTGCTCCGAATCAAAATTTGACTTTAAATTAATTACTTAACTATTTTAGTTGAAATTTTTTAGATAATTTCTAAAAATCAAACCTTATCAGCTTTTAATTAAATTAGAAATATTTCGTTAGTTCTAAATAAATCAATATCTAAGTTAAAAATTAAAAACCTAATTGTGTTTTTCCATGGACTCTTTACTCTTTGACTTTTAACAAAGAACAATCAAAAATGAATCCAATTTTTGTGGTTTAGTTTTAAAAAAAGGCCTGATTTTCGATAAACATATTTTTAAGTAGAGTTTGCGGCCAATTCCATGACAATTTGTTTAAGGCATTAGCCCTTTTTCGGCTCAATAATCAATTATTTAATTATAGAAAATTCTAAAACAAAAAAATTTCTCAAAGGCTGAATAATTTTTTTAATAAAAATTATTTTAACTTTGTCAAAGATTAATAAAAACTAGACCGCACAATAGCTAAGCTAAGGTAAATTTGGAAAATATGCAAATAAATCGTTTACAAAAGAAAATATATTAGTTTTTTAAACTCATTTATTCTTATTACTATACTGACAAACAATTCCATTATTTTTTATTAATAGTTAGAACAATTAGTTTGAATCTGGCGTTTACATATTTTTTTTAAAGATAAATTGCTTAAGAACTAATAGATTTTTAACCTCTGATCTTATTGAATTATTCCCTAGCAAATTATTCATTGTAATAAACGTTTTAACATTTGTAACATAGTTTAAAGCAAATTTGTTAAATTGAAACCAAATATGATAAGAACTATATAACCAAGTCATATCTATTTGGAAGATTATATTTGAATTGGCTTCATCTTTTAAAAAAAAGATAAATATAAAATTTTTATTTAAAAAAAGATAACCGCATATCAATTTTAACAAATCTAGCAATTCTATTTAAGATAAGTCAGTCAAGGGCTTTTAAAAAAAGACAATATGTAATTTCTAAATAGTCAAGTTGTGGCTATCTATTCTAATAATTTATCAAAAATAATTTTCTATAATTTTGGTAAGTTCTTACTAGCAATTTTTACTATCTTTAACTTGAATTTGATCGAAATTTTAATATTTGAATTAAGAACCTATTTTTTTAGTTTTGATATAAAAATGTTTTGAATTCAACTAAGTATTTTATGAAAATCGACATTACACAATTATCAAAAATTAAATTAGGCCAAAATTTTAGCCTATATTTTTGTATAATTTATGGCTTAAAATCTCTTTTTACCATTCACCTAGCAATTATAAGCCTTTGGTTTGAAAAACGGATTAGCTTGATTGACATGGAATTAAAAATTTAAAATCTAAAATAAAATAGAGATAAAAAATCTATTTATTTTAAAAATCTAATTCGGACATTAAGGGAGTTGAAACGATAAAATAAAATTGATAGAAAAGTGTTTTGTTGGAAAAAAAAATAAAAAATATTTATATTTGTGGTAATTAAGCTGTAGTGAAGCTCTTTTTGAGACACCCTTGTCGCCCATTAAAAATATCCAATATACAAATTATTAGAAACAATATATTAAATTGAAATATAAATTTAGCTATCATTAAATTTAATTGAAACGTTTATATCGATAAATTTTAATGCTGGTCCAATTTAAAAATATGGTTTTCTAGTTCTCCGAAAAAACCATCCTTTTTTACCCAATTTTCTTGGCTTAAAACTTAAAACTTTTAAAATATTTTATTCTTTTTTTCAAGTAATCATATAAAAAAAACTAAGCTTCCGAGAACGCTTAAGTGAAAAATTTATTTTCTTAACAAGATGCAAATAAAGTAATCGATACCTCGTATCCAAATATGAGACTTTTTGAGATCACATGTTATACCATTTTTCGGCTTTCTGAGCAATTAACTTTTTGATTCTAGAGGATTTTATCCTAATAAACTTGGCCTATAATGGTGTTTTTAATATATAAGCTCTGTCAACTAGCTAATGATGCCGAAGGTATCCAGTTATAAATCAAATATTAATTAAACTTTGTTGTTTTTTCTTAATTTTCATAGACAAATTTACTAATCCTTTTTTAATTGTTAATTTATGGACATTATTTGATTGAATTTCTTTCTCATAAAACTCTTTTTAAATCTTTTTATCTATTCAAATTCAAGCAATTTGTTCAAATTAAATACTTCTTAGTATAAATTACAAATATTAGTTTTAACTAAAATTTCGTTGTTTTTAGTGAAATTTGAAAAAGTCTTTGGATACAATTAGGAACTTATAAGCAAAATGTTCAAATTTTAAAACAAACAAAATAAACAAAATAATGCCATTTTGCTACACACGACAATTACTTTTCAAAAAATGAGCTTAGAGTTTCTTTTATCAAATTTAACTTTTATCAAATGAATTGTTTGATATGACAGATGATTCATCAGAGTCCTATATTTTTATCAAAAAAGTTGAATGATGAAATATATTAATTCCGCTTTTTGATTTTGGTTAATTCAAATTAAAAAAAAAACTGTGCTGAATCTCGAGTGAAATGATAATCAAATTTATTTAATAGAAAAGTTTTTCTAACTAAATTGGGCCTTTTTCATTCATCCTATGTATTTTTAATTTTGTATAGAAATTTTTACAATAAACAATAATGCTCATTGGGATTCATGAGAATAAAAGCTTACAAAAATTAAGTTCACAAAAGAAATAATTCCTTATCCTCATTTATCTCACTTAAATAATTTTTTATAACTTTTTTGTCAGAACAAAATCTGCTTAATGAAAGTGTAACTAAAATAAAATACAAGAAAATTTGTTTAAATACTTTTGAATTACGTTTGTCTAAATATCTTATCTGACTATCAGGTATCTAGAAAATAAGAGTAATTTATTAAATGAGTATAGTGTTTTGACGGATATATCAATAGAATAAAAATTAATTACCGAAACAAGGCCTTAATAATCCCCAGCTAAAGAGGCTGCGATCAATTGATCATAATTCTAGACAGCATTTGTTTGAAAATCTTAAAACTTTTTGGTATAATCACAAAGGCTTAAAATATTTAAAGTGTTTACCGTTTTTTGTTCCCTTAAATATTGATCTTACTAATCGAATATCCTTTTTTTAAGAGCAAATGAAACACTATAATGAATTACTTTGCTTTGTATCTAATATTTACAAGTTATAAGGTAAACATTAGCTATATGGGTTCAAAAATTTTGGAAAGAATGTCTAGAAATATTGTAAAAAAAATATAGCCATCCAAAGTTTGGACAAGGGTTTATTTTCTAAATAAAGATAAACTATATTACAAAATTAATAATTCTTCTTGTTTAAATAATTTTTTGTTATTCTAGATTTTGACATGTTTGTAGTCCTAGATATGATGCCAGTTGTAGGACACGATTACCAAAAAGAATTAATTAAATTTTAGAAAATTTATTAACTTTTCTCTTATTAATTTGATGCTGAATAACTTATGTTTTCTTTTTTTTTTATTAATTGATTCATTGTGAGCATACGTCAGTTTTTGTGATTGATTTGAAATAGTCAATCAAGCTCGGAAGGAGTAAAGATTAATGAATTATTTGATTTGCTTTTCTGATAATTGTGACTTGGCAAGAATATAATTTAATACCATGAATTTAGAAAAAGAGCAATAGTCTTTATTTGTCAAATTTATTTTAATAAGGGAATTTCGAAACGGCACATTAAATCCACGATGACAGCTACACGCAAAAATAGATAATTTTATTTTTTCTAAATCCACTATTTTGACAAAATATTTGAGTCTTTTTGACTTATTTAAGCTTGAGGAAATATACCTAATGGTATTAAAACAAAATAAGTTAATAATATTTTCTTTAATTTTAAATGACAAATCAAATAAACTAAATAGAATTAGGCACCAATTTAGTTCTACTGACAGCATTTATCTTCTTATATTCTAATATTTTATTTTAAATTGTTTAAAGACCTATTTTTTTTGGCAATTCATTCGAATTAAATTTAGACTTTCTGCTTAAGAAATTCTTTATCTTTTGTTGTTATTTTTAATGAAATTAGTAGAATCGAATGTTAGTAGAAATAGATAAAATTGACTCAAGGCTTAAAAATATTTGGAAAAATTGATAAATTTTTTGAAAATGAAAAAAGTACTTTAAAGATACCCAAAGGGGTCTGGGATAATACTTAACTAGTATTACATTTCAAAATATTTGATAATTAGGTAGAAAAACTAAAATAGAAAGCCAAACAGTTTTAAGTTTTATTGTCTGTATCAAAATTTCTCATCTAAAAGATCGACTAATTTATTTCATACGAATTTCTAAAATATTCTGGATCTCAAAACTTGGTATAATTAAATTAAAAGTCAAATCTCGACATTTTTAAGTAAATCAAGGTTTTTCTATAAATTTAGTATTAGCTTAAACTATAAACGAGAATTAATCAAAATTAGTAATTAAATAAGCATTAAGACATAAAGGTAAGCACCTGGAAAATTGACATATTAGATGAAAGTAATTTGAAGATATGTATTTTAAAATAATTTAAATCTAGAGGGCTTGAGTTTTCTTTTTATACAAAAATTTAGTTTTTATTTTTGAAAAATTTGAACTACTCTGATCAATTAAAAATATTAGTATCTAAAATATAAGCTCCTAGTAAGTCACTTAAAACTTAAATTAAGGATGTAACATAAGTTTTCAATAGAGTATAAAATAATAGTTAAACACTTTTTAATTGCTGATTTTTAATTAAAGTTTAGACAAAATTAAAAATAAAATTCCCTAGTTCGTTAGCTGCTTTTGACATAAAAACACTTAAAAATATCGGAAATTCTTAACTTATTTGTTCGCTTAAATTCTCAATATTTGCTATTAAAAAAAAGACAAAGGCTTTTTCTTTAAAAATATTTTTGAATTAACACGAAATTTAAAACTACTTTTAGTTAAATTAAAAACAAAAAAAAATTATTCTTGTTGTAAAAAAACTCATGTCTTTTTACAAAATCAAAAATAAAAAGATTAAAATAATTTTTTAAAATTTAACTAATTTAAAATTCTTTTATTAATTATGCCATTTGATAAAACAACAAAATTCCAATTTAATACAATTAATAAACATTTGTACAGATTAGAAAGTCTAATTTTAAAAACAAATTTTATAGTTTGTCATAATTCCTTTTTTTTATCATTTTTTTTACTAGTTAAATTGTATGAATGATTATATTTTTCCAAGCGACAACCTTTAAAATTCGATGCAGAAAATTTTATTAAAATTAATAGAATAAATTAGCTGCTCTACTTGTGATATTATCCAAATTGCATTTGGGTAAAAACATCATTTAGCTTAACCTACTATTATGAGAGTATAACCGAACTGACTGAAAAATAAATTGAAGCTTGAAATAAAAAACTTTCAAAAAGTCATTAATGGCAATTTTAGTATTTCCAAAACCTAAGGGACATATCAAACTCAATTTTGAAAAAGAAAAATATTCAAATGCTCCTGAGAAGGATTTAATATACGAAGAATGAGATCTATAAATCAAATTCTTCAAAAATTACATTCCAAATAAATCTTAAATTATAATCTATAAAATCAGGTAGAGCAATTAAAATAAAATTAATATTCATTATTTGTTAAGAACCAAATATGCTTATAGTTGAAGACTAATGAAGAAAATGTCACAATTTATCTATAAAATATTTTTAATATTATAATTTTTGATTAGAAATATTTAAATATTAGATTACAATTGTTTTTTTTTACACTGAGTTCACTCGAAGCTTTTTAGTTTTTCAAAGGCTTCGAATGATCATTTATCATACAATAGAAATAAAATTAATTCGAATAAATTTTCCGAAATCATAAAGGAATAAGATTCAAATTAAATGGTTCAAATCATACACGTTCAATGCTTCAGTTAACACTTTTATGATTCAAATTTGTTTTAAAATTTGATCTATTGAAAGATTTTGATTTGCATATTCTTAAAATCATGATAGCGCACATATCAAAAGAAATGGAATCTTTAGAGAAAATTAGTTTTCAATATAGCGTTTAAAAGTGCTTCTGTCGAAGCAAAAAAAATATGAAAATTTCCCCATGATTACACTTTATTTTGATGAATAAAAATAAGAAATAAAATTTATAAATTTTTTACAATAGCCGGTTAAGAAAATTTTATTAAAATATATTTTTCTATATAATTATTTTAACAATACTCATTTTTATTGTGTTTATATAACTTATTTGAGATACTTAAGTAGCAAATACATTAATTGTTCCTCTGAAGAGCTCAATTCAGGCTCTTCCATATCATTCATATATTCTTCAGAACGTTCATCTTCACCACTCGACTCTAAAACTTCGGTTCTTCTCTTCTCCTTTAAATAAAAATATAATAAAAGAACAAATTTGTTCAAATATTGTTCAAACTGTAGGTGATTCAGAATTATTTTCTTTGATTGTCTCTTCATTGTAATTGCGTGGTCCATTTTTTATATAATCTGGAACTTCATATGTTCCATGCAATACAAGCTTAAAATTTGTCAATCGGCCTGTATTACTTCTTTGGCTCTAAATAAATGGAAATAAAAAATTAATTTCTTAATATTAAAATCAATTACTCTGTCATTAATGCGGATTGTCCATGTTCCACTTGGATCTTCGCCCCAAGTATGAACAGACATAAATGGCCAATTAATGAAGCCACTTGATGATGCATCACCGGATCTTTCCGAAAGAAGCATTGTATTTGTACCATTTGGTGAAGTGAGATTCAAATGTAGATCGCCTCTACGGCTATACTCAATGGTTACATAAAGCTGAACATGCTCTAGATAGCGAATGTGGTTATTTTCTTCTCCTATACATCCTGTTGACTTAATATCTATTTGAATGGGACTACCTGTTTTCAGCTCTCTTAAAAGTTCAATAAAATATTGTTAAAATTAAAGATAATATAAAATACTTACACTGGCTTAAAATTATTTGGTACTACTTCACATATTCTTTTGGCTGGTACTGTTTTCCACTTCAGTGCCGAATCTATCAACGCAGAAGCATCCAAAAGACCAAAGCCAAATCTAGAGTTTACCTTGAAACCAGCTCCGTTTGTTTTCCAGCCAGGATTTTGCTTCAATGGAGCGTATTGAGATGTCCAAGCGACCAAATGCTGCATATCTCTCCAAGTAAGATTTGGGCTAGAGAAAATGTAAGTTTTTTTTTGATTCCTGGATTTGATTATTTACTTTGCTTCTAGAACTAAAGCAAAAATTCCAGCACCTAATGGAGCTGATGCTGAAGTGCCAGTGTGTCCATCAGTACATTTATTATGCAAGTCGGATGTTATCTAAATAAATTAGCTTTTTCTAAAAAGTGTTTATCAACAAATTATTTCTAATTTACAATTTTTTGTTCTGAATAAGCTCCGCTAGAATATGTGGTAGCCATTGTTGATGCGCATTTTTCAGCATACCAAGGCGAAAATTGATGCTCCGAAGCAGAACTAATGGAAATAGTGTAAATAGATCCAGTGTATCCATCACAATCACAATTGTCGCCATGTCGACCTCCATTTCCTGAAGCCCAAACATAAATAACTCCTTTACCATTTCGACCCTAATTAAAATTCATTTAAAAATTATTTTTATTTTTTTTCAATGATTACTTCAGTTATTCCTTTAATAAAAGCTTCTGTTGCCAAAGTACCTGGACCTTCGACAGTTCGACCATCATCATTAGGCCCCCAACTTGATGAATAGATATCAATGTACTTATGTTTGAAAGCAATAGCTTGAGCTTCGGTTCGATCGGTAACTCTACCATCGAGCATTCTTACTCCTCCGATTTTTGAATTAAAAGCAATACCAACTCCGCAGAAACCATTATTTGCAACCATTGCAATTTCACCAGCACAACGAGTTCCATGTCTGATAATAATTATCCATTTAAATAAAATTTATGATTTATCTTAACTTAATTTACTTGTTTTCGTTTGTAGGATCATATCTAGGAGTCGGATCATGATCATTGTCATTCAAGTCATAGCTTGCCTCAGGATCCTTAATTAAGGAAATTAAATAAACAAAAATATTAAAATGTTAGATAATTTTTATTGTATTTTTCTAAAATTTTTAATTAAATTTCCTTATTACGTACATAGTTAGCCTTAATATCAGTATTGTTCCATTCAAGACCTTAATTTAAAATTTAATTAAAATAATCAAAATAAATTATTGATTGATTACCATCGTCTAAAACAGTGACGACAACTCCTTTACCACTAAATCCTTTGTACCAAGCTGTTACAACATGCAAATCTAATTTTGGAGCATCATCACTTTTTTTGTCTCTCTTAACAGATAAAATTAATTAGTTATCAATTAAAAAAATTGTTTAAATTTCTATTACCAAATACCATTGATTGTTCCATTCGGGATCGTCATAGCGCACAGATCGATAAGCTTCTTTTTCAGCTCTTTTATCGAATCTGTCCTCATTGTCTCTTTTTTGTCTTGATTTGGCTATTTGTTGTTCAGCCCACAAAACCTTGAAAACAATTTTATCATAAATAATTCAAATTTTCTTAATCCTATAAAGAATGAGTCCTATTTTTTAAATAATTAAAGACACAAATCATTAAAAAAAAGTAATAAAAACTTTAAAAAAAATAGGATGAATACCCAACTTAAATATATTAAATTAATTAAGTACATACCTTTTCGTGATTGTTTAAGCGTTCAGTGTGTTCTTTGGCATGTCTTTTACTTCTTGATGGTACTTTTGGGTGAACGAAAAGGTAAATGTTCTCAAAAGGCGGTATTAAGCCTTTGTTTATAAATCCAGTCTCGATCGCAATCAAATCAGCCTCGATGGGATCTGATACTTTGGTTGCCCATTCATGGATATAATTGTGGCTCGAATCGTCTGCCTCTTTGTCTAATTTACTTATGGCATACGAATTAATTCCCGAAATCAATACAACTAAGCCCAACCATAAATTAAAAACTCTCGTCTTCTTTAACTTTAACACTATCATTTTATAAAAAATAAAAAAAATTAAGATTTTAGTTTTAAAAATTAGAAAATAAATAGGCGTTTTATCAATTTTTAGAAATTTAAGTGGGTTTACTAATTTAACTAGTCGAAACTAGACTAAAATTCAAATCGTTGCTCCCTTTAGTAAGGACTTTATCGGCGTTTCCTTTAGTATGATATTTGATAATTTAAAAAAAATATATATATATTTATAAATTTATATATTAGAAATCTTGATTGATAGATCTCATTTGCTAATGTGAATTATGACATAAGTTTAGATAAAGGCAAAACATTTTAAAAAAAATCGAATTTTTTTTACATATATACTCTAATATTTAATCCTTAATTAATATTTTTCATCAAATTAAAAAATACATAAGACTTTAAGTCTCTTCAATGAATATGTAAATATTAAGAACGATTATCTTCTCATTATTCCACATTTTTGTTGACGTTATTTTCTCATTTAAGCATGTAAGTCAAGGTGCTTAAGGGCTAATTGCAGCAATCATTAAATAATATGAGATTGATTTTATTTTAATTTTGACTTAAATTCGAAAAACTACCTAATTTTACAAGGGTAATTAATTTTCTGTAAAACGATACCTTAGATTATTCATTTTAAAATGACTAATTTAAAAAAATATATTTATTTACTCAAATTATCGACTGGTTATTCCAATGAGATATATCTTGATTTATCGATATTTATTTACCTTTCTGTTAAAAATAAAGAAAAAGCATGCTCAATAGTAATTGTCCTATTTAAAATTATTTTTTTTATTTAATCATCTTAGCAACCATTTAAAATTTATTTTTAATTTATTCTAATTTACTGATTAAAAATATAGAAATATAATATCTATGACTAAATAATAATAAAAAAGATAATTTTATTACGCTGATTTCTCATTATATTTGTATTTTAATTGTGACAATATTTTTTTGACGAATTATCCGCCTTTTTAAAAATTATAAGTATTTAAATTTGATCTTTATTTTAATTAAAATTTTGAAATTTTGTTAAATCTAAATTGAGTAAGATTTAGATTTTAAAATGTCAATAGCTTCATATTATTTGAATGACAACCAATGCCGATTGTCGAAATATCAGACTAATTTAAAATGGATTTTTATTATATTTGCATTAGAGATTCCCGAACACAGAAAAAAAATCAAATAAAAAGAAATGCTTCCTGAATGATAATGGAATGGTAATAAAATTTATTTTATTGACAATCAAAAAGTTTGATCAGCATGAATTAAAATTCAAACCAAATATTCATTAAATTAAAATTAAGAAATTAGAGCTTATCTTAGAAATTGATCATTGCGTGTTTAGTTTCTTCTTACGCCATATAAAATAAATTATTTAACTGAAATAAAATTTATTAATTATTTAAACTAATATTTTAAAAAATAAATATTATTTTAAATAATTAATATTTTTTTTCAAAATAATATGCAAATCAAAAAAGCCGATTTTTTTTGGTAAATTTTTGATGAATATCGATTTTTATTTAAAAGAAAACATCTAAAATCATAGGAAAACTTAGGACTAAAGGGTTCAGACAAATTCTGAGAAAATTGTAATTTGGCATTTTTTTCCCGACAGAAACATTAGCATGATTAATATTTCTTTATTTTTGCTTTTTCAAAATAGGAACATGATTTCTGTATTTTGTTTAGTTCCTCCACAATTGCAAAGGATTACAGTATTTTATTCTTAAGGCGTTCGATCTCTACTAAAACTAATTAATTAGGCATAAGTAAGCCTTGCATGATTACGATTAGCATTCAATAAAGCAAAACATCCTTAAATAATAATTACAATAGAAAAATATTTTTCTTTTTGAATTAAATTCATTTAATTTTCTTGAGTGTCTTCTATTTTATCCTAATTGGAATTTTGCTCTTAAAAAATAATATCTAACTAAAAAAAAATATTGCGACAACAAACTGAATTAACAGCAGTTTTGGCATAAGTTTTAAAACAACCCTTTGAGAGCAATTATTTGATTTTAATTAAAAAAAATTAATAATTCAAAAGCTAACCCTGAGTATTCGATAGTATTGCTTCCATTATGACAAGAGGTTTACATTATATTTCGACTATCTAAAATTAAATGGCGAATTGATTGCTTACATCAATGTATTTCAATAAAATTCAAAATTAAACATTGTGTTCTTTTTAAGTGTTAAAAATAATTATTTTTCCTATTGACTTTAAATCCCACATAGCCCGAATTTTCGAGTTTGTTAACAAACTATTTAACAAACTCATGATTAATATTATTTCTAATACTTATGCACTCTCATTTTCGTATAATCATTTGAAAAATTTTTACCTTTTTTCTTAAAATAACCTTTTGTAATAATTTGTTTTTATTTAGATTAGAATAATATTATGACTAGTAGGCTTAGCTATATTTCACTTTGGAAAGAAAAAGAACTAAATTATAAATTTTTTTGAGTAATAGGAAATTGATTTTAGATTAAGAATCCTTATGGATTTTGAGACGTTTTGCAATTATCAATAGGCTTAATCTTCTTCCTTCTCATAAAATATAATTAAAAAGCTAATTGTAAATTTGTCCTTTTTCACATGACTAGATTCAATCAAGTATCTGTTTTGAAAATTATGAGCGTTCATTATATTTTAACTTTAAAAAGTAATCAAAAACGAAAGCACAATTTAATTAGATTGTCCTATACTTTTAAATTTAAAATTTTTACAAATTATATATCTAGATTTTAAGGTGAACTCATGAAAAATTATTGAATAATTTTAATTTTAAAAAAATATCTTAAAAATTGGTTTATGATTAAATCCAAATCTTACTCATTTGATAATAATTTTGACTACTCATGTAAGTAAATTTTAATTTTCATGCTTGACCCTTAATTTAAACGTCCATATTTCATTCACTCATAAACTATTTTATTTGGACTTTAAATTATAATATTTAAAAACTATTTTAGATTTTTTTAACAAATAGATTTTTAAAATATTTCTTTTTATAGATAGAAATACATTCTCTAAATATGTTTAATTAGCTAAGTGTGCTTTTAGTGTATTTAGTAAGAAATATCTTATACATTGTCTATAGCGAAAAATATGTTTTTTAATGTGGTACAAATTTCTAGGCTCATGTTGGACTTGGGGAAATGACTGAAATAGTAAAGAAAAGAAAAATCCAAAAATAGATTCTACCAGTTAAACATTAACACAAAATATTATATTTACAAAAAAAAAATACTAAATTTAATCAGATATTTTATAAGTGACGTGATAAAATTTAATAGTTAAATTTAAAAAATTTTTGATTGAAAAATTGATTAAAATAAAATGTTTTTAAAAACAATTTTTACGTCTTTTCAAATATTTTTGATTTTTATTTTCATTTAAGTCAAAATCGATGCCATTCTAAATAAATTTATAAGCTTTTACAATCGTTATTAAACCTTATCGAAAACTAATTGCTTTTGGATAAATAAAAAACGTCGATTAGATTTGATAATAAATTTTGGTTCAATTTCTTTATTTAAACAAGTTTAAATTAAATTAATATTAAATAAATTTTATGTCTTTTAATGTCGAGCATTCAAGATGAATTTTAATTAAATGTGAAGTTATTCCAATCTAAAGAGTTAATTGAAATATATAATATTTTAGACATTTTAATTAATTAATTTCACATTTTTTCTTTTAATTTTTGTAATATAATTCCTAGAAAAAATTTTAAATTTGTATTCTGGTATTTTGCATTATCAATAAAAATTTTATAATTACTTAATAACGAATTAAAAAATTATCATCATGGCAATTATATTATCTAACTCTAATCTTTACAAAGAAATCATTTCACCAATATTGTTATTCATTTTTATCTTAGTCATACAGATTAATAAGGCTAATAACATGCCTATCTATAAAAAACACAATTGAAAATTTTAGAAAAATATTTCTGAACTAATACATATACTAGACTTGGATGAATGCAGAATGCAAAATTTTGAAATATCTTAACTGCATAATAATTGCTAACGTGTAATATATTTAGGTAAAATATCATCAAAAATTGAATCATTATATTTTTGAAAAGTATTGTTTTGCCTTTTGAAGTTCTGGTCTTTGCGAACTTCGGCATCACTTTTGTTTATGCAGACCAAATGAATTATAGAATTATTTATTCATAAAAATTATATTTATATGTTTAAAATCATCACTAGAGAGTACATACCATAAAGATTGAAATTAAAATAAAAAATTCATTTGGAAACTTGACTCAAATATAAAAAAAGGACTTGGTGAGAAGAAATTAAATAACTTTTATTTTAATTTAGAATCACAAAAAATACACTGTTTTTGAGATTTGAAAAATGTCATCAGAGTTTGGTCAATTGAAAAAATTCAAATTGGTGTTTTTGGGAGAGCAAAGCGGTAAATAGCTTGTTTGAAAATCTAGAATCACTTCGGACTAACCATTTTTGTTTCTTTAGTTGGGAAAACATCTCTAATTACCAGATTTATGTACGATAGCTTTGACAATACCTACCAAGCTACCATAGGAATAGACTTTTTATCAAAAACCATGTATTTAGAGGATAGGACTGTTCGATTACAGCTGTGGGACACAGCTGGACAGGAAAGATTTCGGTACTTGATTTCACAAGCTTAAATCTTTTCATAAAGAATCTGTTCTTATTGTAGATCATTGATTCCAAGCTACATCCGAGATTCAACAGTTGCCGTGATTGTTTTTGACATAACTAGTAAAAGAATTTTATTAAATAATGATTATAATTGTCTAATGTTTTATTAAGACTCAAATTCGTTCAGACAGACATCAAAATGGATAGATGATGTGCGAACTGAGAGAGGAAGTGATGTCATTATTATGTTAGTAGGAAATAAAACAGATCTCGCTGACAAAAGGTGGGTTTAATCTAATGAATCTATTTCACAAATTTTAATTTACCTCTTTATTTCTTAATTTTTGGTAAAGTAATTAAAATAATATAGTTATTAGGCTTAAAAGTACTAAAAAAAAAATATTTTTAATTTTGTACCAGTGTCATGTATGATTTATTTTTAATCAATAGGGAGTAAAATGTTTTTATCTGTTAATTTAAATCGGACATAGAGCAAATCATGGGAGAATTTAATAAGCATAATAAGAGATTTAATTTAAAAATCTAGACAAAAATTAAAAAAAATTTTATTTTTTAGACAGGTAAGCACTGAAGAAGGCGAACAAAAGGCTAGAGAATTAAATGTAATGTTTATCGAAACATCGGCAAAAGCAGGCCATAACGTCAAACAAGTAAATAATAATAAATTTATTAATTAATAAGAGAAAAATTTTTTAAATTATTTAAAGTTATTTAAACGAGTAGCAGCCGCTTTGCCTGGAATGGAAAACACTCCGAAACAGCATGAAGATCGTATGAATTTAATTAATTTAGAAATTTAATATTATTTTCTATTTTATAGTGGTTGAGGTCCAACTTCCCCGTCAAAATCAAGAAAATGAATCAAGTCAATCGGGCTGTTCTTGCTAAATCATCCAAAATCTTAAAATTTTTCTTTTTTTAAATCATATTTCTATTTTATCAGAAGGCTTTTTTATTGTATTTATTAATAAAAAGTAAAGTTTTGCATTGATGTCATGAAGAATCAAATAATTCATGCATTGTGGCAAATTTGGAATTTGAGTAATTTTTTTTTAATAAAATTAATGACGAAACCATTAACAAAGTTAAGATAACTAAAAATGAAATAATTTTCAATTGAATTTATAGTTTGATAGAATTTCAATATTTGGTAATTTAGGAAAAGTTTGTTTGAATATAATTAAGAGTGATTATTTAAGATTGTTAATTAAATTAAGTAAGATTTAGATTTTAAAATGTCAATAGCTTTATTTTATTTGAATGACAACCAATGCCAATTACTAAATTAAAAAAATAAACAAAAAGTTAAAAATTTGCATTATTTTTTAAAAAATAGTGGTCCTGAAAAGGACCGGGGGTTTAATTGTTGGCTTATTTTAAACACTTAAGAAGATGATTTAGAAATTTAACCACCAAAGCCGTAAAGTGTTCTTCCTTGTCTCTTCAGAGCATAGACCACATCCATGGCTGTAACTGTCTTGCGCTTAGCATGCTCAGTATATGTTACTGCATCTCTAATTACGTTTTCCAAAAATACTTTAAGAACACCACGGGTTTCTTCATAAATTAAACCAGATAGACGCTTGACACCACCTCTTCTCGCTAAACGACGAATAGCTGGCTTGGTAATACCTTGAATATTGTCTCTCAAAACTTTTCTGTGTCTTTTGGCACCGCCTTTTCCTAGGCCTTTTCCTCCTTTTCCACGTCCTGACATTTTTTTCTTAATTATTGACTTGATTAATAAATGATAATTTGCACTTAATTTTAATAGTATTTATAGGGAATTAATTGAGTGCGCATAATTTGAAACCGGGTTGAAAGTCGTTTGAAATTGTTATCATAATTTAACAATCCTCGATTATTCACAATAAAATTAATATTTTAAAAAATTGTAATTTTTTATTCAAAAAAAATATTTATCATATTAACTTAATACTCCATTTTAAATCAACGTCATCAGGCTGTGCTTTTTGTACAAATGGTACAGACGTCTCGGAGAACAAACTAGCGCGTGTTGGATAATAAGCTTAAAGTTTCAATCAATACAATTTTTTTAAAATAAACTTTTAGAACTTTTTGATCTTAATTAAAATTTCTCTATCTGATTAAATTAAACAAGAAAAAAATAATTATGTTTAATATATCTTTATTTTTATTTATTAATTAAAATTTACATTTAAAACAAACAATTTAATTTTTGTTAAAAGCTATTTTTTAAACACATTAACAATTGATTTTTAAAAAAAAAATTAATTAAACAACATAAATGAAACTAATCAATTTAAAATTTTAATTTTATTCTCTTCTATGATACACACTTAATCATCTTTTGGGTTTGAGCTTTTGATCGGGCCTTCATCAGTCTTCTTTGGAAGGAGAATAGACTGAATATTTGGTAAGACACCTCCTTGGGCTATTGTAACACCGGCGAGAAGTTTATTCAACTCTTCATCATTACGGATAGCAAGTTGTAAATGACGTGGTATAATTCTGGTCTTTTTGTTGTCTCTGGCGGCATTGCCGGCCAATTCGAGAATTTCAGCGCTCAAGTACTCAAGGACAGCAGCCAAGTAGACCGGAGCGCCAGCTCCCACTCGTTCAGCGTAGTGGCCTTTTCTAAGTAAACGGTGAATACGACCTACTGGGAATTGAAGACCAGCTCTTGATGATCTTGTCTTGCCTTTGGCTCTGACTTTGCCTCCTTTACCACGTCCAGACATTATTAGAAACTTTTATTTTATGTTTAAAATTTAAAAGTGAAAATTTTACACTGACTATTCTAAGCACTGAAACAAACATCTTTATATATATCTAAAATTTTAAACTAAATTAATTAAAATTTTTAATACCATTAGGAGGAGCTTAATTGCAATCAGCCAATATTTCTATTTGCAATCGGATAATTTCAACAAATTGAAGCAATCTTTCAATTTGATTGAATGCAAAAATTAATTTTGAGCATAATTAGCAGTTGTTTTGAAATTATTTTGCAATGAACTTGAGTATTTGGTAATAATTTGCAATCAGTTGAAACTTGGTATAAAAACATAAAGGATGATAAAATTTTAAATTTAAACCAAGAAAAAAATGGCACCAAAAGCCGTCACTAAAGGAGAAAAAAAAAATGTTAAACCATCCAAAGGAGCCAGAGGCGAGGGCAAGCGAAAAAAAAAGAGGAAGGAAACCTATTCGGTTTACATCTACAAAGTCCTCAAACAAGTTCATCCGGACACTGGTATATCAAGCAAAGCAATGAGCATAATGAATTCATTTGTGAATGATATATTTGAGAGGATAGCATCTGAGGCGTCCAAGTTGTCGACTCATAATGGCAGGTCGACCATATCCAGTCGTGAAATTCAGACTGCAGTGCGATTACTTCTTCCAGGCGAGTTGGCCAAACACGCAGTCAGTGAAGGCACAAAAGCTGTTACCAAATACACAAGTTCAAAATAAGATCCATTTTATTTTGAATTTCAACCCCCCCCCAGCCTTTTTAAAGGCTTTTTAATTTTTTTTAATTAAAGCAAATTTTATTTTTAAATTATTTTTAAATGGGAAAAATTATATAATTGAATTTTATGCATTTGAAATGCATTATAGATTGCCAATTTGGAGTCATAAAAAAACATTATTGACTAGTGTCAATTGTCAAATATTTTATTAAAAAGCATAAAAATAAATATTAAAACAAGTTCAACTAAAATTTTGCTTTTTTTGGATAATCAGTTGAAAAATCCGATCATAAATAATCTTGAATTAAAAATTGATAAACCTAGATATCTTTCTTTAAGCTTAGTGATGAAATTAATAATATCGTCATTTTTAAATGATCTAAAAATGAAAAAATTCTCAATATTTAATGGAAAGATAAGATATTTATTTTATCTAGAGTAAAAAAAATATGTAAAAAAACTGAATAATTCTCATCAATTTGAAATAATGAATGGCTTTTTAAAAATATTATTATTTACATGATTAATTTTTGAAACAAAATAATTTCAATGAGTTCCATGTTTTGAATATGTTTGTTTTTTTGAGTATGAGACTCAAATCAAATAGATAAAAATAATATTAAAATATTTTGTTAATAATTTCTTCTATAATTATGTATTGATTTGTTTTTTATAGAGTTAGACCTCCTTCGGGTAGAATCAAGAAAAAAAAAAATGAATATAAAAATAATTGATAAAATAATGAACTCATTAACTGGTTTTTAGTTTAAATGTGTTAATATACTAAAATATTGCAAGATATTGATGGCTTGGAAACGGCTCAACCAAATAGCCAAATATAACAAGAGTTAAAATTCAGACTATTTGCCTTTTGTAGTTTTACCAATCTACAAATGCCGATACCGTCTTAAATTGTGTGTTTGAAGGTCAAAACTGGCGTAAGGGTAATTTAAATCAAGAGAACAAAGGATTTTAAGATGATATACTTAGGGGAAAAGATCTTAATGCTCGAAGAGAATTCATTCCGAGAGCCAAAATGAGCACTCTAATTTCTTCTTTTTTTGTATTTTTAATATCATCAATAAAAATTAATATCATATTTTAATAATATGTATCAATTAGTTTTTTTGTAATTATAAAAATAAAAAATTAGATTATTATCTTTTTTTAATAGCAGAAAACTAAATCTCGGATCACGTTAAAAAATGTTAAGTAATAGCTGCTCAAAGGAGTGGCTAAAAAAACTTTAATTGATTATTGCTTTGTTTGCCCAACAAAATAGAGAATAAAAGTTTTTATTTTTGATTTTATTTTAGCGAATTTTAATTCATCATAATAGGAAAATTGTTTGTTCTGTTTGTTTTTGAAATTTACAATACCATAAATAAAAAATGAAATTTGAACAAGTAATTATGACTGACTGATTATTATTCATTATTTATTTGTTTTATCTGTACCGAGCTAAAAGCTCTTTCAGAATAAAAATAAAATAGTTTGTGATGGTTTAGGTTGATTAGCATAACAGGATTATGCGCACCACCCATCGTCCAATCACCGGATTGCTTTAAGGCTCGGCCTTTTTCAACCCATTTTTGTGTTTCTTTGTTGTTTACTGTCCGTCTTCATTAATTTGTTAATATGTTGTCATTTCTGGTTTATGTACTGTTTCAGTTGGTAATTGAACTAAATGTCCAGGTGGCTTGGTTTTGTAATTAAGATAGTTTTGAATTTGTTTTATTAATGAGAAGAATTCATAGATTGTCAGATTTAAGCTTCAGAATTTAGTTTAGGTTATCTTGTAGGTAGAAAATTTTGAAAATTAAGTCAACTAAATCTTTTTTATCCTAATTTAAATGTTATGTTTAATTTGCTACTAAATGATTACATTAAACAACATGGCAAATAACTAACTTAAGCCAAATCGCTTATTAATTAAAAATATAAATAATAATCTGATCAAATATCAATATGTTATCAATGTCCAACTTTTCTAAAAACATAATTTGTACGTTATAAAGTTGCACCTTTAATGAACTTTTTCATAAATTTTTGATTGGTGGAAAAAAATTTGGATAGTGGCCATGACCTCTTTTTATTTGAATCAAATTATTAGAAATCGTATATATAAACCCTTGATTTTTTGTTCAGTGATCACATTTTCAAGAAAACTTAATCAATCCAAAGATGGCTAGAACCAAACAAACAGCTCGCAAATCAACTGGCGGAAAAGCTCCACGAAAGCAGCTAGCAACTAAGGCTGCCAGAAAAAGCGCTCCGGCTACTGGAGGTGTCAAAAAACCACACAGATACCGTCCTGGAACAGTCGCTCTACGTGAGATAAGAAAATATCAAAAGAGCACTGAATTGTTGATTAGAAAGCTCCCTTTCCAAAGATTGGTAAGAGAAATCGCCCAGGACTTCAAAACTGATCTTAGATTTCAATCATCTGCTGTTGCCGCTTTACAGGAAGCCAGTGAAGCATATTTGGTCGGTCTTTTCGAAGATACCAACCTATGTGCCATTCACGCCAAGAGAGTCACCATTATGCCAAAAGATATTCAGTTGGCTAGAAGAATCAGAGGAGAGAGAGCTTAAACTGATTAATCAATTAACCCCCGGCCTTTTTAAAGGCCACTAAAACTTAAACTCTAAAGCAAATTCCCATTTAAACATTAGTTACTGAATGTTAGGTTAAGCTTTACTTTAACCCTAAATCTCATATCCAAATTCACTGCTAAAATTGACTATTTTTTTTTCTCACAATTAAAATTAAAGTGGCCAGTCTTTAGGCTTGATGATTATTTTTCTATCACTTCTTTTCCTAACATTACGATTTTATTTTTACAGTTAACTGTCCAGAAAAAAATGAATTTCTTAGTTAACTTAAATACTCTTCCATAGTTTTTAAAATTGAAAAAACAAAAAAAATTTAATTAAATAAGATACCACTTCACAGAGCGCAGAGGGTCTGCAAATTAAAGAAATCATTCTAGAGAAAGATGGGGTAAAGAAGAGAGATGGTCCGAGAGATTGTCAAACGAAGGGATTAAGAAACAGGGAGTAAAGAGAATTGAAAGCACCTTAACCCGAAAATATAAGTTATATGTAACTAGTCTTTCTTATGATTTACTAAATTGCATAATAAGCTTATGATCAATATTAATAAATAAATTTATGGTCAAAGTCTATTATTTATTTTAAATCTCTATTTAAGTTTTCATAATTTTTGTTTGTCAAATTCATAAGTAAATTTATTTTATCTAAAAGCAAAAAAGACCAAAAGAAAATCTCTAAACTGGGTGTTTTTAGCTACATGAGTTTGTCTGCTCGATCTTTTTAATCAAAGCCTTGTTTTTTCGACAGGCAAATGGATTTGCATGTTTGCTCAATGCCAATACTGCATGCCATTTGAAGATACGTTATTATAGCTAAACTATGATAAATAAGAATTAAGTTTAATTTCATTGAAATATTAAGCCGAAAAAAACTTATTTCACCAAACCAGCATCATTAAAATGATCAAATTTTTGGCATTACGCTATTATCTATCAAATTAATTAAAATGTATTTCATTTGAAAGTCACTCATTGCCAAAATATCATTTTTAACCATTAACTTATTATAAAATATGAAACAACAATTTTTCACTGCATTTAAAGGAATAAATGCGTAATTTTATTGTTCTGGGAAATGTTTTGGTCTTTGTTTACTTTTTGTTTAAATAATTAATTTGTAATATATTGCATAAAAAATAAACAATCAATTTTATAATTTTATTTAAATTTGAGAGACGGAATAATTTTTATATATTGATTTATCAAGCTAAAATAGTTTAACATTTATAATAAACGATTAAAAAAAGCAATTATTTTTATCAAAAAAGCTTCCAATTCAGGACAATATAGAAAAATATCCAATCTAAATTTTAATTAATTAGCTATTTTAAAAATTTGTTTAAAAATGTCATAAAATTTCAAAGAGGTTTTAATTTCTTAAATCAATAATTCATAAATTTCAAACAAAAATCAAATTTTAGATATTAAATATAAATAAATGGCAAATATAAAATAGACATCACAATTATTAGAAGAAAATTAAGCTATTAAAATCAGCATCCTTAATTCATGAAAATTTTCGAAAATGGCACTTGACTACCAAAATTTGTCTCTTACTCAATCTTCTAGCAGCTCGGTTCACCAAATTGAAGAAACATTTAAAATGGTTAGAATTTTTATCGATGGCTATCTGTCGCCTACAGTGTCTTTTTTTTCATTCATTTTAAATGTAATAAACATCTTTGTTTTCTCAAATTCAAAAATGAAGAGCCCAATTTACAGATATTTACTTACCAACTCAGTATTTGATTGCATTCATATTTTTGTATCACAAATGAGACAATTATTAAAATACAAACATTTTACTTTCTTCAGCTACAATTTTTTGGAATTATACATTTATATTTATTTATCAAGTATAAGCTTTTCATGCTCAAATATAATCAAAATTGCTTTTTCGTTGGAAAGATATTTCCGCATGAAAAGAATTTGCAAGATCTACTTAAAAAAATCTTCATTTAAATGGATTCTTTTATTTATCATTATATTTAGCACTTTTACTAATTCAATCATACTTTTTTCAAATAATTTTTATACTGATTATTCATCAAGAAGATATATATTCCTCTTGACCCTAAACAATTATGGATATAACTCGAAATCGGGTATATTCCTTAACATTTTGGCAATATTTTTGGATGTTGGAGTATTTGCTTTAATTGTATTGATAAATGCTTTACTACTCATTGAAATAAACAAAAAGACCAAATGGATAAAGAATCTAATGGACCAAAATTCCTCTCATTTTTATAATGAAAATGAAATTTCGGATATTGATGAAAATGAATTGATATCTGAAGAACCAACAAGTATAAGTCCTACATTTACAGAAAATAATGTTAATTTAGAGCCAAGAGAAGAAACCAAGATAAATAATTTCATGGCTATTAATTTTATTAAGAATACAAGTAAAACAATTTTCGCAACTGTAGTGTTGTATTCTCTTGGTCATTTATTATTTAGTTTTATACTTATATGGATACAAGTAAAATTTTACTCCAAACTCGGACCCAAACTAAACATGTTTTTCGAAAGCTATTACATAATAAAATTCTTGATTTCTTTGGCAAATATGCTGCTTTATTTATCATTTGGGCTTAATTTTTTTGTTTACTATTTCTATAACAAATTATTCAATCATGTATTTAATAATTTATCAAAAAAATTTTTCTTTTAAATTATAAAAATAGTCATGATTCTTATACTGAACCTAGGAAAAACCAATAATTTAAAGCATTTTAAAATAAATATTATTTTTAAGAAATTTAAATCGGAAACAAATAGTCTAACAGTTAGTTATTTTATTTTGAAATAAAAAATTTTGCTTGATATATTTAAATAAAATTTTTAATTAGAAATATTTTTTATTTTATATCAAAAAAAAAATATTAGTTTAAATCGAAATTATATCTCAAGTACTAATTTGATAATTTTATTTTAAAATTTAATTTAAAAATTTTGTGATTCCTTTTAAAATCAAAATAATAACATCTTTAATAAAAAAACTAATTAGCTTGCATTTATGACTTTATAATTAAAAAGTCCATTTTAATTGATTTAAGACATTTTTCTCTTTATCAAAATTATTTCTATTTAAAATGTAATTACCCGAATAAAAATCCTTTCCATTAGTCGAAAATCAGAATGACATTACCTAATTTTATTGATTTTCTGTCATACAGTTTTATATATTTACTAGACTCAACAATTTTATAGATAAAATAATAAATTTAATTTTCTAAATTATTAATTAATTTCATCATTTGATTTTAAATGATAAGATAATATATATTTGTTATTTTTAAAGTTATTTATCTTTAGATCTAATTTTCTAATAATTTGAATATTTGAATATTATCCCTCGTTACCTAAACTTATTTATTCAAGGATAAGAGAAGACACTCATTAATATTTAATTTATCAAATAAAAAAATTATTCAAAAAAAAATAAAAATATTTATATTGGCATATCTGCTTTTTAAAAATAAAAATAAAAGTTTGTGATTTTTTTTGATTTTAATAACTTACGTCGAATATTCAAGGTCAAAAATAAATCTTTGAGTTTGAACATTTTTTTTCAGATTTATTGAAAATTTACCAAACTTAGAAAATTTTAAAGCATGCAAGATTTGCATAAAGACTGTCCATTTTACACGAGCCGATTCACTTCAATTCAAATTTTTATAAATATGTATATTTTCCCAATGGTATCGTTAGTCGGATTTATACTTAACTTTACATGTGTTATTGTTTACAGAAAAATCTTGAAACGAACAACCAACATTCTTTATAAATACCTATTTATAACATCAATTACCAATTCTTTGGCAATGGTAATTGAGATTTTTTCTCCAATAGCATTTTGTGGACGCAATTGTAAACTAAATCAAACATATTTAGCCCAATTTTATTATTTATATGGTCTCATTTATTCAGTTGATGTACTGAAAACATTTTCATCATTAGTTGATATAATCTTGACTATCGATCGTTATGATACAATAACCAAAAAACTCAGATATTTCCGTAAATTCTCGTTTAAATTTAATGTTATTATTTTGTTTATCATATCTACGGTTTTTTACGTTCCATTTATCCTTAAAAAGAAAATTATTTCAGTATCTTATCCTCTGAACGAATTATGCTTCAATACAACTGATAATGTCTATGTATTGACCAAGAGTGATTTTGGCAGTACCAAGTTTGGAATTTATTTTATTCTAATTCAGTTAGTAATTAGCGAAATGTTGATTTTATGTATTATGATTTTGTTTAATGTTCTTCTACTTGTCTCTTATGACAAACATTTTATAATAAGACATGAATCAAATCACAAGATGGTCGAGTTGTCTTTGCCAAACTGTGATACTGAACAAAATATCCTAATGGACGGAAAAATTTCTGCTAACTTTAAAGGAAAATTAAATTTTCGCTTAACATTAATGGTCATTTCTACATCACTGCTGAATCTTCTGGGAAATTCACCTATTGTCGTTTTATACACATTTGGCATTTTTAATAAAATAGATCCAATGTTTAATAATAATTTAATTGCATTATCTAATCTAACTGCTGTATTTAGTTTTACACTCTATATTTTTGTCTACTACTATTTTGATGATTTATTTCGATCTACTCTAAATAAGATCCTTTCATAAAAATATTTATTTTAAAGTTTTAAATAAAGTAAACATAAAATATTTTTTAATTTATATTTTTTGTTAATTTGTAAAAGTAGTTATTATTTTTTTCCTTATTCTTGTGGAGCATAGAGTCGATCCTTTGCCTTCACTCTTGCGGTCTCCATTTGCTCTATTTGGTATTCTTTTTATAAAAATCCAAGTACATGTCCGAATCACCGAAGTCTTTTTTTCTTGATCCATTAACCCATTTGTTCTGACTTGGTTCTTCTGTATACCTCATTGTTTGAGATTGTTTCAGGCCTGTGTATCATAAGAATCCTTTTCAGACCAGTTTGGAAGGTGTTGAGGCTTTTTCTATCTAACTCAGAATTTCCCCAGCATTAACTTCCGTACATCAGTGAAGCTATTACTACTGTGTATTATATCTATTTTTGTTCTCTTGCTATAGCACTTTGATTTCCAAACTGGTTTAAGTCTGGCACATGCTCCTTTTCCTTAAATAAAATTACTTGAAATTTTATATGAAATTCTAATAGATAGTATTAATATTCGCCACAGTATAAAATAAGTTTACGTGAATCAAAAGATTTTAGAGATAAATAGAGAAACAAAAAATAAACTTAGTTTTTAAAAAATTCATCTTTATAAACTAATTTATCTTTCAAGTAAAAAATTGTGTAAAAAATCAATTCTATGGTTTATTTGTGAATTATATTTCTATTTATAATTTATAAAGTTAATTTCTAGAATAACTATTTTAATCAAAAATTGGCTCAAAATTGTTCAAAGGAAATATTGAACAAGAAACTAATTAATAAAAAATGAGCTCTAAAATTAAGAAGTCTAACAAAAACAACAACTATAAGAAAAAAGATCCGGTTACCTTTTTCACAATTGATTATTATAAGCTTCAGGCAGACAATTTGTCCAATGAATTAAAAAAGTAAAATTATGTCCAAAGAAGTTAAATTTTATTTTTTTAAAGCCTTAAAAAAGAGAATAATGAATTAAAAATAAAATTATCCAAATATGAAGAAATAATGAAAGCAAGTCTGGATGATAAAACAGATATCATTGAATATCTTGGTAAAGAATTACAATCCAAAATTAATGAAATAAATGATCTCAAAGACCGCTGTAACATGCTAAATGTCACTAACAAACACACTTTGGAAAACTTAAATGCTGAATTCAAAGAAAAAGAGAAAACATTAGAGGAAAAGATTGAAAAACTTTCTAATGAAAATATTATATTGAATTCCAAATTATCCATGGTCGAAAATTTTATTAAAGAAAAATCATATCTAGATGAAAAATTGAGCAAATATGAGGAAACTATTCAAAATTTAAAAGTACAGAACCAGGATTATGTTTACCAAATGGAGAAAAAAATTTTAATTGAAAAAACTCAGCAACGTAATGAAATGATTGAAAAATTAGGTGAATTGGCCAACGAATTTCGAAATGCATTCCATCAACAAATGAACCAAACCACCAAGAAAATAATCAAAGAAAATTATTCCTTAAATTCAGATCTTCAAAAGTTGTCACTAACAACTAACAAGTTGTTAAACGAGAATGAAATATTAAAAAATTTGGTAAGAAAAATAACTAGAATTAAGATAATAAATAATTATTTTTTTAGAATTTAAAAAGTAGACTCGAGAAAGAAGTAAACGAAAAAAGTATTAATGATCTAGCTAAGAAATTTGTTACCAGTATAAAAGTGAGAGATGGATATTTTTTTACCATGAAATTAATATTCTTTAAGGCTATACAAATGTTCACTGAAAAAGAAGATTTAGAAAAAGATTTTGACTCAATAATTGATAATTATACTAAAGAGGTGAAAAACTTGAAACAAGAGAATATTGACTTAAAACAAGAGTTAATGACTTTACAAAAGTGAATTTTTTTAAAACAGATAATATTTTAATTTAATGACGTATTTTTATAATAAAAAGAGATTTGATGAATGAGCAAAATAAGGAGAGAAAGAGTTCAGATATTGCTGGTACAGATCAGAATGTAATGCTGAATCAAAAAACTCGCTTTTTAAAATTAATAGAAATAACTGCTGATCTAACAATTAAAAATTTGCTGGTAATTTTTATTAAAATATTTAAAAAAATAAATTTTAACTAATAAATTAATTAGTCAAATAAACAATTTTCAATAGAAGATCAAGAGATCATGAAAGCTATTCTGTCACAATTGGGAGAAATTTCGAATAGAACAGGATTGCTAAGTTCAAATGAATAAATTTTTAAATGTTTTAATTTTTTTTGTTAATCGTTTATAAGCTATTATTTTTCACAATTAAATATTATAAGTTCTACAATGGGTGTCCGACGGTAAAAATCTTGATCATATTAAAAGGTTTGTATATGAGGTAAAGAAGAGTTTAAATAAAACATAAATCGAAATAATAATTGATATATTGATATATAATTGATAGATTGATAATCTGAAAATTCTTTAAAAAAATGCAAATTTTATTAACTTTATTTTTTGGAAAATTAAAACTGAAAAACTAAAAAGCGAAAAATTTTTGACAAAACTAGTAAGAATTCATAACAGCAAAGACGGAGATGAAATTGAAAATTTAAAAAAATATTAATTTCATAAAAATAAAATAATACAACAATTCAACAAGTTTAGAAATATACTTAGAATGCAAAGTTATTAAAAATACTAACTCGAGTTAAATACTTAGTACCGTAAATTCTCGAATCCTAGTACATGTAACTAAATCGGATTTTTTGAGCTGTTAGATGTAACAAGTACCATCTCGCCCATGTTATAACTTTCTTAATTTTTTTAAAAATCCGATTTAGTTACATGTACTAATTTTCGAAAATTTACGGTAAATATAACTTTAATTATAAATTGATTATTATTTATTATCAAAAAAAAAATTTATCATAAAAAATTTATATATTAAACTTTTATAAAAAATTCAATTTTTCAAAATTTTAAAGAATTTAAATATTTTGATCTCACCCAGACTTGCTTGTAAGTCAAAGTTGTAACTTGAAATTCGCAAAATATTAATTGATACTAGATAAAATGATGAATCTACTAGATTATATAATGAATTTATTTACTAGATAAAAAAAGTAGCCCCTATAAAAAAAAATTAATCGATATAAATTGAGAGAATTTACAATATAAAATAATTAATTGATATAAATTGAGATTAATTAATCAGATAAATTTGACACTAGATAATACAATTAGGAACTCGAGTTTTTGATTAAATAATTAATTGACATTTAACTAAATTGATAATATAAATTGCTTTCTTAAAAATGTCCCAAAAATGAAACTTTTCATCTTATAGTAGCGAGAATTCCGATTCAAGCACTGAGGATACAAACAACCCGGTGAGCAAATAAGCGATTCAAGCGATGAAGACACTAACGAAGACTACTTTGACATACCAGTAAACAAGCAAGTTACCCAACGCGTAAATCGTACAAGCGAGATATTTGAAATGGAAGTTCTAGAGTCTCTTGAAAACATTAATTCCCAATTGCCAAATATTATCAAAACTAAACGTGGGCGTGGTACACCGAATAAGTGTGACGCGGGTTCTAATCCAAAAAAAGTCGCGAGTCAAAATTCAACAGCTAAAAGAGCATCTTCAAATAACAATGCTGACGAAAACATGCAAATAATTAAAAGTAAAAGAAGAAGAATTAATTAGTCTCAATTAAATTAAATTTTATTTGCTTTTTTTTTTCATTTTTTTATCTTGTAATTTTATTTTCTATCTAATAAAATATCTATATAAATAGTTGTTTTCATTTTATCTAAGGTTTTAATAAAATATCTAGTAATATTCATCTATTTTATCTATTTTTTTATTATCTAGTAAAATTCATCGTTAGTTCAATTAATTATATGCCCTTGAATTTCAAGTCTGGCTTCTTTATCTAGAATTTCAGGAATTTCATGAGTTATTGACTTGACTTGAATTATGACCTAAAAACAACAGTGTTGTCTCCCCTCTCTTTTTAGAATCGGAGAAAAGATCGAATATAGAGGTTATTACAGCTCTGCGGAAATAGCCGTTCGAACCGAGCCCCTCATCCGGGCACTCAAAAATTAGATAAATTAGTAAAGATAAAATTTATCAAGAAATTTAAATATTTTATTCAAAAAGAATTATAAAAAATGTAATTAAAGATGAATAATTATTGAAAATACAACGGTATGATGTGTAGATGATATTGAAAAATTTAAAAGCTATCTGTGCTTGGTGATTAAATGAAAATTGTTGTTGATTGAGAATGTTTAATTAAAGAAAAAAAGATATTGGTGTAGTGGATTAAATTAATTGATTTAATTTGGCCGGAATAGTAGCGCGTCAAGTCAAAAGATTATTTTGGTGACATTTTTGAATCTCTGCTATTTAAATGAATTAATTTCTGACTAAAATTAAATCAAAAATAGAAAAGTCCATCTGATTTGAACAATTAAAGATTATCTGGTCGAAATAAATAAACATTCGACACTTGAAAGTCTAGTGAGAAGTTTTATAAATCAATAGGTTATTTTATTTGTTATTGAACAATCACAAGATTCAACTTGCTATCTCTGGAATTGGCAACCAGATTCATACTCAGACAGTAGTTTTTGATTGTTTGATTTAATTAGTTACACAATCAATCGACTAATTAACATATTGGGTTTTATATTTATACATTTGGAACGAAGAAAAATATTAGTAAAATAGAATAGAAAAAGTATATATGTTTGAATAAAAAATGGACAATTTCAAAGCATTATCACCATCAGTGAAAAAAACATGGAACAAGTTAACCTCATTCAAATCATCTTCAAACAAATGCCAAAATAATGAGCCAAACAATTTAAGTAGATTTGCAGCCATTCGTAAAACAAATCAAATCAAAACATCGACAATTAAACAAATTAAACCTTTGAGATCTACATTATCTGATCATATCATTGAATACAATTGTTCTGGTCTTGATGATACTAGACAACTTAAAAAAGCAATTATTGACTCATTGGAACAAGAGCTTAGCATGCTAGAACGAGAATCAATGACACGATTCTCGTCCACAAGTTCCATACAGTCTTGTGATTCAGGCATATCCCTTAACATGTCTCAAAATAACTCTCCTAAACCTTATATCTGTTCCAACACAGAAACTCTAGTATAATTGGTTTTTAATTATTTTAACCATGATTTTGTAATGTACACCTTGACGAATTTGTATAGATTTTTATAATTATTTTTTTATTTAATATATTTATTTATTTTTTATAATAAAAATATAATTCAATTAAGAGTTTTTTTTCTTATCGCAATTTATTAGTTGATACTGTTTCCTTTTTATCAAGAAGGTAGTTAAAACATGTCTACCTCTCTCTTTTACAAATTGCACAATTACGGTATTCCCTTGCAAATAAGTGCGCCCAAAACATTTAGAAATTTACTTTTATTTTACAAATATTTTCAAATTATAAATCAGTACCAATAATCTTTTAAGTTAGTTTAAATTTAATTTTTTTAAAATCTATTTCTTAAATTTTTAAATAGTAATTTTTAGTTTGTAATTATTTTTTTTAAATTATTTTTTCAATTTAAACATATTCTCTTATATTTTTTAAATTTCCTATCTTAGTTTAAAAAAATAATATCTAAATAAGATTATCTTTTTCTCAAACTACCGTAATGCCTTACCCCCTAATGCGGCATTTATTATCAGAATTCTGGATTTTAGTGCATGCATTTAACCCACTTTTTTTTTCCAGATAAGCTCCGACTAAAAATGCTGCAGTTAATGTCAAAATTTTGATATTAATGCCGCATTAAATATGTAAAAAATAAAAAATTTTTTTTATTTATTTTTATTTTTATTATTTTTTACATATTTAATGCGGCATTTATGCCAAAATTTTGACATTAACTGCAGCATTTTCATCAATATTTTTTAATTTGATTTTTATCCAAGAATGAAGATGGTATAAATAGTACTTAATAGCGTATTTGCCAATTCCACAGCAACTCACAATATTTAACACTACAGAATATAACTTTTAAGTTGATGAAAAATATTCGATTGTAAAATTTTTAAATTTAAAATTAAGAAAAAAAGTAACTTTAATTAATAATAGCTTTATTAATACAAAATAATCTATATTTATCAAAATTTTAAATACAAATATTGTAAACAAACAATTAAAAAATAACGGGTTATAATAGAACAAAAAAAATACTAACTAATTTTAATTCTAATCTTGCATTTCTTCTGGCAATTCATGAGGATTCAAAATTCCTGGCACTGATTCTTGAACACGTCTTTTTTCGTCAGCTGCTTTTTTAAGCGCCTCTTCTCTCTCTTCCAAATACAAATCACTGGTGTCATCGCCGGCATACTCTTTTATCTGCACCAAAAAATCTCTTAAATGCTCTTTGAACGCTGGCAAATTTTGATCCAAATCAAAAAAGCCCTTGATAATTATTCGAATTTGAGCACTTGAAATAAAATAGGAGAAAAAAATAAAAATTAAATTGAGCAAATTTGTTTAAAAGAAAAGATAACTCACTCTTGGAGATGTGGATAGGCTGTCTTAAGCAAATTGAATACATGCTGTTGGACAAATTCGACATTTTGCGCTGGATTTTGCACCTCTGGAGACAATGGTACTAAAATGTTGTTATTCTCTAATAGTGAAAACAAATGAGCTAGTATTTGTGAATGATAGGTCAGGCCTGCAATGTGCGAGGTATCGGTCACCACCGCGAATACATGCTGCATTATTTCTATGTAAAATGTCTGGTAGAAACTTTGTGCCGCTTCTTGATGCTCGCGTATATTGATTAGTAATTTGAGTAAAATTTCTAAACCAATCTCTGCCACATCTCTCATGGTATGCTTAAAAGCCCAAATAATCGAGTCCAGAATGAGCTTGAATTGAGCTCCTTGAATTTGGAGCAACGCTGGAAAACAATGCTGATTGACTGCTTGAAGTAGAATGAAAAAGTTTTTTCTATGCTCAGGATATTCCTCAAAGTCTCGATTGATCATGGTCAAAGTGCACTCGAAGACAGCATCGAATATTTTTGGCACTTCTTTGGTGATGCTCCTCTCCAACTTGTTCACAATTGTTGCCATGGTAGACAGAACTTCGGGCTCGCGAGCTTCGGCCACATTTTTCTGATAATCAAGTAAAACAGCGTCCAACAAAGGCGGAATAAAATTTTCTACAACCATGTCAGGATCACTTGACTTGCTTATCCAACTGGAAATTAAATTCAAACTTTCCTTCTTTACCACTCTCATTTGCTTAATCAATGGTTGTTTGGCACACATTTGTCCATGTTGAGCTATTGCTTCATTTATATTTGAACTCATTACTTTATACACATTCAGCATGTCCAGATAAATTCGACCAAGCTTTAGAAAAATTTAGTTTTAATTTAATTTATTTTTTAGAGTTTATTACTTGACATAAATAGTTATTTCCAATGGTCGAGCATGCTCTATTATTTGTTTTCAGAATATTTGCCAATTGTCGAATAACATCCGTTTCTTTTAAACTTTCATATTCCTAAGAAATTATTTAATTATAAAAACTATAAATAAAAAGAATATTTTAATTACTCTAGTCGCTCTTAGGATAATGGCATCCCAATTGTAGTTTGGCAATTCTAAATATTTTTCAATTAATTGTTCTTGAATTGATACATCCGTCTGAGCTGAGATCATGTAGCCAACTGCTTCGTAGAATGTATGCACTTGATGAGGCTCCAAATCACAAATTATTGTATTAATTGAGTTCAATATCTCCTCAATGAAAGGCACATTTTCCCCCGATTGAATCTGGACAAAGTGACGGCGACATTTCTGTGCTATCTTAATAAAAGTGTCACACGCCATGTCCTGAACACCTTCGTGGGTTTCGTGCATAAATTCGAACAATTTGTTCACTACTGTCTTCAAAAATTTCCAATGAGCCCTTAAAAATCTTGGATACTGTCCTACGATGTACATAATATTTGAAGCAATGATAGCCTTGTTGTCTTTACCACGTTTTTGCTCTACTAATCCCAGCAAGTCTTTAATAACTGTGACCAAAAACCTTTTCTCATCTTCTTCATGCATTGCACCTGATATTGATCCAATTGCCCAACACAGAGAGTTAAGATTTTTCCACGACCATTCAGTACCATTCATTTGGTTCATTAGTTTCTCAGTCATTATAGACTCTGTATTTATTGGATCCAAATGTGTCAAATAGACCAAAGTTTCTCTCATATTTTTGTACATGTTAATCGAGTCAGTGTCTTTCATAAACTCTCTGACTACTTCGCCCTGGTCGTTCTCAACCACCAGCACTTCTTCTGGTTTTGCCATTTTGGATATCATTATTCGTCTTACTTTTTCAAGAACTGTTTGATAAGTAGCTCCTCTTGTAGGAGGCTGATTTATCCGCTGAAAGAATGGACTTGTTGACAATGGATTGTTCGTTCTAGGATATGGTATCTCTCTGTATAAATTGGAACTTAGTGAATTCCAATATTCTAAGCATATTTTAAATATTTCATCATCGTTTATTTCAGAAATTAATACAAGATACTCTAATGAGCAAAGTAATAGTTCTTTATAAGTGTTATTTTCCACCAACGTTCCATGCTCTCTCAAAAAACTTGTCAAAAATAAGCTTAAATTTTGAATAAAATTTTGTTCTTCATTTGAGCCTAGTTGGTAAGCTTCTTTCAAGCTAATATTCAAAGGAATCATCTAGAAATTGATTTTTTAAATCTAATTAGAAAATTATTTCTTTAAATTATTCACTTACATTTTTTAAATTTTCAATTGTCATTGCAAAAAGAAGAACAAATTTATCTTGATATGTTCCAACATTTATTGAGACTTAAATTGGCTGGATAATTAATTTTTGTTATAAAATTTTCAAAGTTTTGTTTACCTATTTCAGTTAAACACCTTAATGTAATATTTCGAAACTCTGCCATCACAAAAAATGTAGAAATAAGATTTGGTATGAGTTCAGTTTCAAAAATGTATCCTAATGGTATCCAGTTTAGAAATCTGAGTAGTGTTTCGAGTGTCACAGTTATTAAATTAATATTTTTAGTATTGGCCTTTTTAAAATATTTGAGTTTAATTTAGATTTAAATTTTAGTTTCCAAGTACCATTATGAAGTTGCATAGTTGAAAAATTTGCTGAAATTGGCTATTCATCGATTCCTTAAGTGATTTAGCTTTGGCCTGGGTCATTTGTCCGAGAGAAAAATCGAAAACTTCTTCACTTTAATTTTAAATTAATCAAAATTTTTATTAAAATAAAAAAATCTATGAAATAATACCTTAATAATTTAAGAATTTCCATATTATTTTGGCATATAGACTCGTTGGTTTTGCTTGATCCAACTAGATCGTCGATGAATGAAGGCCAGTTCTTGGGCCATTCATATTTCAATATCTAAATATATTCATTGATTCGTATCTAAGTTATTTTTTTAGTTTTTTTTTTATTTACTTGAATCAAAATTATATTTAATTTGTTCAAATACGTTTTTTCTTTTTCAACCAAAATCGATTCACTTGATGTTTTAATAATAAGTCCAACTATATATTTCTTAATTGCTTGAAGATAATAATAATTAATAAATTTTATATTTTTTTTTATTTATTTAACAAAAAATTCATGAAATTAATAACTTAAAAAATAAAATATGTAATTTACCTTCACATTGGTTTCTTGGCAGAGCTTTCCAGCGAGTTTTTATAGTTTTTTCGAGTATTTGAAGTGCGAAGTATTTTGTTTGCTGATTTTGGGAAAATTCCAGTATTGTGTCAACTCTGGTCCATGCATCTGGATGGTCACGCAGAGAGGACAAAATTTCGGCAGCTTCTTTTTGCTAATTTTAAAAAAATTCAATTCAATTTCAAAAATTATATTTTTTTTATTAAAAATAAATATTACGGCATTGCCATTTCCATTGTACATCAAGTTTATCACTCCATCTAGAAGATTTATATCTAATTTTTGATTGAAATCAAGCAGTGATTTAGCCTGTTCATTGAGAAACATTTTTTTTTGTTTTTCAATTTAAAAACTAAAACAAAATTCTATAGCATAAACAATTAAAATAATTAAATATTTTTTGCTTTTAATTCAAATTTATTTCTCTTAAATATCTTAACTTGAATTCTTTTTTTGCGAATATGTATTTTTGAGTATAAAAATGCAAAAATCTTGTTTTGAAAATTACGTTGAAACTCGTTAAGTTTCGTAGATTTTCGTTACTTATTTTACTATATTTTTATGCATTCATTTATATTAATGAACATAATTTAAATCAAAATCAATACAAAATGTAAAGAGGGTTTTACTCATTTGTTTAAAATTTATTGAAATTATTTTTGTTCAGTTAATTTTCTTTAATTTGAACTACGAAATTTAGATTGCTTTATTTAAATGTAGTTCTAAATTTTATCTTTAATTTTTTTTGAAATAATACACCCTTTTAAAAAACATTGAAATACAATTAAAAATAATTAAATTTAAATCAATTGAGTAAAATTTTTAAAAAGAAAAAAGAAATAAATGATAAAAATTTGATAGGTAAAGAATTTGTTGCTATTATGAAAATCGAAGAAAGTCAATTTAAATAATTTAATTATCGATCAATTTTTATTCAGCAATTTAATGAAAAAAAATTATAGATCACTCAATCATGACTTGATTTGTTCAAATGAAGGCAAGTCACAGTTGCAGGGCAAATCACATTTGATTGAAAATTCTTTTTTGTAGTCAAAATAAAAAAATAAGTCTATATGTGGAAAAAATAATTGTCTAAATCCTTAAATATCATGAATATAAGATATAAAATAAAAATTATTTTAAAAAATGTTATTCATTTTAAAATTTTATCATGTTTTTCTTAAGAAGGGCAAAATATAATGAATTTAATCACAATCAAAATGGATTTTGTAATTTTAAAACAAAATTTAAATATTGTTCAGTTATTGAAGATAAATTGAGAAAATAAATGAAACTTTGAGAAAAAGATAAAAATTTTATTATTTGAATTATGACCTAAAAACAACAGTGATGTCTCCCCTCTCTTTTTAGAATCGGAGAAAAGATCAAATATAAAGGTTATTACAGCTCTGCGGAAATAGCCGTTCGAACGTTCATCATAAACAGCGCCCCTCAATGCTGACGAAAACGTGCAAAAAATTAAAAGTAAAAGAAGAAGAATTAACTAGTCTTAATTAAATTAAATTTTATTTGCTTTTTTTTTTCATTTTTTTATCTTGTAATTTTATTTTTTATCTAATGAAATATCTAAATAAATAGTTGTTTTCTTTTTATCTAAGGTTTTAATAAAATATCTAGTAATATTCATCTATTTTATCTATATTTTTATTATCTAGTAAAATTCATCATTTTAGCTAGTTCAATTAATTATATGTCCTTGAAATTCAAGTCTGGCTTCTTTATCTAGAATTTCAGGAATTTCATGAGTTATTGACTTGACTTGAATTATGACCTAAAAACAACAGTGTTGTCTCCCCTCTCTTTTTAGAATCGGAGAAAAGATCGAATATAGAGGTTATTACAGCTCTGCGGAAATAGCCGTTCGAACCGAGCCCCTTATCCGAGCACTCAAAAATTAGATAGATTAGTAAAGATAAAATTTATCAAGAAATTTAAATATTTTATTCAAAAAGAATTATAAAAAATTGTAATTAAAGATGAATAATTATTGAAAATACATCGGTATGATGTGTAGATGATATTGAAAAATTTAAAAGCTATCTGTGCTTGGTGATTAAATGAAAATTGTTGTTGACTGAGAATGTTTAATTAAAGAAAAAAAGATATTGGTGTAGTGGATTAAATTAATTGATTTAATTTGGCCGGAATAGTAGCGCGTCAAGTCAAAAGATTATTTTGGTGACATTTTTGAATCTCTGCTATTTAAATGAATTAATTTCTGACTAAAATTAAATCAAAAATAGAAAGGTCCATCTGATTTGAACAATTAAAGATTATCTGGTTGAAATAAATAAACATTCGACACTTGAAAGTCTAGTGAGAAGCTTTATAAATCAATAGGTTATTTTATTTGTTATTAAACAATCACAAGATTCAACTTGCTATCTCTGGAATTGGCAACCAGATTCATACTCAGTCAGTCCTTTTTTATCAAGAAGGGAGTTATTTTATTTTTTTTAAAAATCTATTTCGTAAGTTTTTTATTTGTAATTTTTTAAATAATTTTTTTTCAATATAAACATATTCTTTTACATTTTTTAATTTATTTACGTTAAACTTAAACAATGGTCTTCAAATATCGATTTTTATTTTATTCAATATAACTATTATCAAACAATATATATTCAAATATGTCTTATACCGAAAATTCTGATATTAACTTTAAATAAAATCCAATAAATAATTTATAAATTTTTACCAAAATAACTAACTATTTTATGTTCAATTATTGTCCTTTAACATATTTCAATTTCCTTTTAATTTCAATTAAACATATAAATTTTCATAACATTGTTTTTAGTATTCCCCGAAAGTCAGTGCTTGTATAGGAAGTTTTGATGCCAAGTTGCACCTTCAATTCTTATTAAAAAGAATTGCACGTCTTTTGATTTGTAAAGATGCTGCAGACGCTTAAGAGGTTCAATAAAATTGAGAAAGAAGATCTTAAGATCTTAAGAATATTAATTTTGTTAAAGAGAGTATCGCCGCTGATGACCGTTGCATTAGGTATAATTGTTTTAAGATACCACTAAAAATTCAAACATATGCTTTCAAATAATAAATAAATAATTTTAATAAAAAAGCATAATTCATTCAAATTTTTAGAACATATGTTTTATAAGCCAATTTAAATGTCACCTTTTGGATAAACTACTATCACGTACTTGTATTGAACAAATTTGAAATATGAAAAAATTTTAGGAAAAAACTATTGAAAGCATATAAAAGTTATACGAAATAATACGAAATTAAGCGAATATGAACGGAAATTATTTGATATTAAATACCAGCAAATAAAATAACCACTCTCTCTAATTTTTATTAATTTTAAAATTTAACCCAAAATGACACAAATTTATCAAATATTAATTATCTTTTTTATCTAATAATGGCACATTTGATTTAGATGTTTTCTTATAATTCTGAACATACGCTTTTCATAATCTGAACATTTCGAGCATACTAATTTTTAGTATGTGTACATCAAATTTAATTTAATTGCCAAACCGCTTAGTTTTTCTATTTCGTATGGCTAAGACATTAGAACAAATGCGTTCATGATTTTTTTGATTGAGAATAAGATCTAAATAAACCAATTTAATTTTTAAATTTTTTTTAGAATCTTTTTCATGACCAAAAAATGCACATAATAGAACAAGCTAAGTCATTACTTGATTTTAATCAAAAATTAGACATCAGTCTGCTTGATGGAGTCGTGAATATGATGTACACCGGGCACGGTGAGGCTGTAAGCATTCTTAAACTTAATTATATCCCTATTGCCGATCTAATAAAACTAATTAACCATAAAAAAAATTTTTATTTTAATTTTGAGAATAGAAATAATTAATTAATTTAAAAAAAATTTTTTTCCTTTAGCAAAAGCAAGCTGGTGAGATATTAAGCACACTTAAAGAGCACCAAGAAGCCTGGACCAGAGTTGACACAATACTGGAATTTTCGCAAAATCAGCAAACAAAATACTTCGCACTTCAAATACTCGAAAAAACTATAAAAACAAAATGGAAGGCTTTGCCAAGAAATCAATGCGAGGCCATAAAAAAATACATTGTTGGTTTGATAATAAAAAATTCTTCCGATACGGCTGCACTGGAGCGCGAAAAAGTCTATTTAAACAAATTAAATGTAATTTTAATCCAAATTTTAAAATATGAATGGCCTAAAAATTGGCCCACGTTCATCAGTGACATAGTGGGCGCGAGTAAAACAAATGAATCAGTTTGTCAGAATAATATGGAAATTTTAAAGCTGCTAAGCGAAGAGGTCTTCGATTTTTCCAGTGGTCAGCTAACTCAGACCAAAGCAAAACATCTAAAAGAGTCTATGTGCAATGAATTTCAACAAGTATTTCAATTATGTAATTTCATAATGACCAATTCTCAGAATACCAACCTGATAACTGTCACTCTGGATACATTACTGAGATTTTTGAACTGGATTCCTCTGGGCTACATATTCGAAACAGAGCTAATACACCATTTGATAGAGACCTTTTTAGTCATGCCCATATTCCGCAATGTGACCCTCAAATGTCTCACGGAAATTGTGTCCATAAATGCGCAAACATATGAGGAAAAATTTGCCGCCATATTCAACATGTCCATGGTACGTCTCAAGCAAATACTTCCATTGGACATTAATTTGCGTGACGCGTACAAAAATGGTACTACGGATGAGCAAAATTTCATCCAAAATTTAAGTTTGTTCTTGACTTCATTCCTAAAGGAGCACGGAAGTTCAATTGAAAAAAATGTTGAGTACAGAGAGTTGTTGCATGATGCATTGAACTATTTGGTGCTTGTTTCGGAGGTAGATGATGTGGAAATATTTAAAATTTGTTTGGAATATTGGAGCATATTGGCATCGGAATTGTACCGAGAAAATCCATTCAGCACAGTTTCGCCAATATTGCTTTGTTTGAGAAACGAAACGCCTGCAAGGCGTCAGACTTATCAAGCTATTTTGTCCAAAGTGAGACGAATAATGATATCCAAAATGGCAAAACCAGAAGAAGTGCTGGTGGTTGAGAACGACCAGGGCGAAGTAGTCAGAGAGTTTATGAAAGACACTGACTCAATAAACATGTACAAAAATATGAGAGAAACCTTGGTCTATTTGACACATTTGGACTGTGCTGATACTGAGTCTATAATGACTGAGAAACTAATGAATCAAGTGAATGGCTCCGAGTGGTCGTGGAAAAATTTGAACACTTTGTGCTGGGCGATTGGATCAATATCCGGTGCAATGCATGAAGAAGATGAGAAAAGGTTTTTGGTCACAGTTATCAAGGATTTGTTGGGTTTGTGTGAGCAAAAACGTGGTAAAGACAACAAGGCTATCATTGCTTCGAATATAATGTATGTAGTGGGACAGTATCCAAGATTTTTAAGGGCTCATTGGAAATTTTTGAAGACAGTAGTGAACAAATTGTTCGAATTTATGCACGAAACCCACGAAGGTGTTCAGGACATGGCGTGTGACACTTTTATTAAGATAGCACAGAAATGTCGCCGTCACTTTGTCCAGATTCAATTGGGAGAAAATGTGCCATTCATTGAGGAGATATTGAACTCGATTAATACAATAATTTGTGATTTGGAGCCTCATCAAGTGCATACATTCTACGAAGCAGTTGGCTACATGATCTCAGCTCAGACCGATGTGCCTACACAAGATCAGCTTATCGAGAAGTATATGCAATTACCAAATGCTGTTTGGGATTCAATAATTCAGCAGGCAACGTCCAATTGTGACTGCCTAAAAGAATCTGAGATAATAAAACAACTGTGTAATATTTTAAAGACAAATGTGAGGGCTTGCAAATCGTTGGGCTATCCATTTGTGAATCAATTGGGTCGAATTTATCTGGACATGCTGAATGTGTATAAAGTAATGAGTTCAAATATAAATGAAGCAATAGCTCAACATGGACAAATGTGTGCCAAACAACCATTGATTAAGCAAATGAGAGTGGTAAAGAAGGAAAGTTTGAATTTAATTTCCAGTTGGATAAGCAAGTCAAGTGATCCTGACATGGTTGTAGAAAATTTTATTCCGCCTTTGTTGGACGCTGTTTTACTTGATTATCAGAAAAATGTGGCCGAAGCTCGCGAGCCCGAAGTTCTGTCTACCATGGCAACAATTGTGAACAAGTTGGAGAGGAGCATCACCAAAGAAGTGCCAAAAATATTCGATGCTGTCTTCGAGTGCACTTTGACCATGATCAATCGAGACTTTGAGGAATATCCTGAGCATAGAAAAAACTTTTTCATTCTACTTCAAGCAGTCAATCAGCATTGTTTTCCAGCGTTGCTCCAAATTCAAGGAGCTCAATTCAAGCTCATTCTGGACTCGATTATTTGGGCTTTTAAGCATACCATGAGAGATGTGGCAGAGATTGGTTTAGAAATTTTACTCAAATTACTAATCAATATACGCGAGCATCAAGAAGCGGCACAAAGTTTCTACCAGACATTTTACATAGAAATAATGCAGCATGTATTCGCGGTGGTGACCGATACCTCGCACATTGCAGGCCTGACCTATCATTCACAAATACTAGCTCATTTGTTTTCACTATTAGAGAATAACAACATTTTAGTACCATTGTCTCCAGAGGTGCAAAATCCAGCGCAAAATGTCGAATTTGTCCAACAGCATGTATTCAATTTGCTTAAGACAGCCTATCCACATCTCCAAGAGTGAGTTATCTTTTCTTTTAAACAAATTTGCTCAATTTAATTTTTATTTTTTTCTCCTATTTTATTTCAAGTGCTCAAATTCGAATAATTATCAAGGGCTTTTTTGATTTGGATCAAAATTTGCCAGCGTTCAAAGAGCATTTAAGAGATTTTTTGGTGCAGATAAAAGAGTATGCCGGCGATGACACCAGTGATTTGTATTTGGAAGAGAGAGAAGAGGCGCTTAAAAAAGCAGCTGACGAAAAAAGACGTGTTCAAGAATCAGTGCCAGGAATTTTGAATCCTCATGAATTGCCAGAAGAAATGCAAGATTAAAAAATCTTTATCTTTAATTTTCGAAAATTTTCTCATGAACGTCAATTTTTGTTTGATCAAATTAATAAATAAATTTTCTTCTAATTAAATTCTATTGATTAAATATTTTTGCTTATTGTATTTTTTGGTAGCGCTTAATTTAATCACTGGCATAAATTTTTTCTCAAAACTCAGAGTATCTTCAAACCAAATATTATAGTAATTTTTCCATCTGTCATGATTCTTTCTATATAATACTAAAATTTTTTTTTTAGATTTTTTTTTGAGGAAAAAAAAACTTTCGTGTAAATAAATTTTTTAATTTTATTTGAAGTTTAATTAAAAGTGCATCAATAAATTTAAAACTAATGAATTTGTTTTATTTGTTAATTGTTTTAAAATGTAAAGAATTTTGATTGTTTTTTGGCACATAATTGAAAAAAAATATTTTTGATTAAAAAAAATGATTATGAATTACATTTCCGAAAGATGAAATAAACGGCTTTTAGATCTTACTGTTTTATAAATAAAAAGATCAATTGTTATTTCATTAATGCAAAAAAATATTTAAATTATAATATTTTTTATCTATGATCAATCAATCTTTATTAAATCAAATTCTTATCGAGTTGTAAAAAGTAAATTTTCTTTTTGTTTTAATTAAAAAATCAAAAATAAAGAAAAGCTTCACAGAGAATTTATAAAAAAAATATCAAAATTAATTTTTTTTTCTTATTTAATTGGGTCAAACTCATGGACTAATAATTCAAAAATGTCATGCTGTTTTGGTAAAATTTTATTGTCTAAATTTAGCTAACCAATAAATTAAGTATAAGAACTAGTGACCAAAATAAAATTTTGAATCTAATTTATAATTATGATACGAATGATTAAGTTTTAATTAAACTAGAACCATAAGTTTCAACTACTCAAGTCTGTTCGTGTAAGACGCTTAGCTCCTCTTGAGTTTGGACCTTTTGGTTTTTCGAATTTTTTCGAATCGGAAGCCTTTTTGGGATGCAATTCTTCAATAAAATAGCTCTCGCTTAATTCGCTTGGCTCACTAATCTCAATTGTCTTATTTATTTCAATACCATATTGGGTCTTGATGTATTGAATCATTTCGCTTTTTGTACTCGAATATATCATTCTTTCTTTGATTGATACTGAGAAACCTGGCATTGAATATATAAAGACTACAGATTTAAATTTTTCTCCTTCATGAGTGTGGCAAAACCTGAACAAGTGGAATCTACCTTTATCTTCTGGTATGTAATTCTTAATATCTTCAACTTTTCCTACATCACTCAGGGTAAACAGCTTAGTAGATTGAATTTTTTCCTCTTTTATATTGATAACCAATTGGACATAGTTCGATTTTTCATTCCTGAAAGCTTCCAGAGCATGGACAGTTGAGTCCTCAATCGGAAACATGACACCTTGTAGGGTTTTGTGTTTGGTATCTACATTGATGCGAGTAGAATCTTCATTCTGCTTCAAAAATTCTATTTCTTCTTCACGGTTAGTTAGAGGTGCAGGAGCTTGCTGTGATTTGATATGCTTTAAGTAGCCTTCTAAACAAATATCGTCCTGAGCTGTAGCAAATAGCTCATCAGCTACTTGACCAGCGCCAAATTCCAATTTTAAAGTAGACTTTGTGGAAGCATATAACATTTTTTGTTTGACAGTAGCAAAGTCTGGAGACCATAGAATCAAAAGCCAGGTGTATCCCGAATTGGTCTTTTCATCCAAGCGGTAGAAAATATAACAAGGAGACTTGGGCTCGATTGATTCGAGGACAAATTTGTCATAATCTGCATCCCAATTTGAATGCTTTACTTCATGATGAACGCTTAATTCAAGCTCTTCTTTATCATTAATGACCACTTTAAACATTCTTGTATGGTCTTGCTTTGCCTGAGCGAAAAAATTACGCAATTTTTCGTTTGATTTGATGCCCGATTGATGTGACATTTTAGAATTATTTTAAATCTAAAAATTAATTAATATTTTTATGCATTAATTTATCTTTATCACGTTATTTTGGTAGATATTTTAAAAGCTGTTCTTATGACTAGGAAAAATGAAGCTATTTTATTTGCTTTTAAGGTCAATTTGATTATTCAGATTCAATATTTAGATAAATAAATGTGGATCATTTGTGATCCGTACATCAATTTCCAGTGAAAGTGTCATTTCCAACAAACTATTTCCTCTATAAAATATTCAAAACGTTTTACAAAATGGACTTTATTTCAGTTAAGAACGAAAAATTAGAATTATCTTGAATTTTTTGAAAATAATTAATTAGTTTTTGAAATTTTGGGAATTTTATTTTATTTTTTTCAAATTTAATGATGTGAACGTCAAGAAATGTTCAGAACTGTTCTGATTAAAAATATTTTTCATTCTTAAGATTTAATTTATAGAATATTAATCAAATACTATTAAGTGTTTTTGATATTAAAATTAATATCAAGTATGTAAGAGAAATAAGTAGTTTAAATACATTCTGTAATTTAATCAGATAGAGGAATCGAGTTAAATGTAAAATGAGTTAAGTAAATATAAGTTATTCATTTTTTTTTTAAATAGACTAAAATATTTCTGAATAATTTAATTAATGGAAATAATTTGCTCCCCCAAACAAATATTGTGCAGATAAAGTCAAATTTAAAACATAAAGGGAGTTTAATATTAATATAAACTAAAATAAAATACTATAAGTATTTATATAATTTTTTTTATATTAAAATATTTGAATATAATTTTATTGATTTTTAGGTTGATAAAATTTGAAGAATTTATTTTGAAAAAAGGATGATAAAATATATTAAAAACAAGTCAAATAGTATTTATTGGCATTTAAAATCGATAAATAATTTAGCTATTCAACAAATAAATTCCGGATAAAATAATTATTGGATTTATGAATTTATTTTTCGCCTTAATTCGTGATTTCTTTTTTTATAGGTTATCAATTATAATTTTTAAATGGGTCACTGTCAAATATCAATTATTGAAATGGATCCTAGTGGTGAGACGTTTTGGCCTAAACTAGTTACTCATGCAAAAATTTAAAAGAAGATTTTTCAACTTAAATTTTATTTTAATAAATGTAATTTTTTCCATTAGCTATTTTAAAATGATTAATCTTTTCACATTAATAATCGCTTTAACAACAATAATAATTTAATGTCACAATCACTAAAGGTAAAACACCTACACTTATTTTTCTAGGAATTTTAAATTTAATTGATCAAAGTTTTTCATTTATCTTATAGTACTAAAAAAAATAAATTTTCATTTTATAAACCCATCGCAACGAAACGAACATAATTTATTTTCTTAAATATTTGATTCAAACAAAAATCGGCACTCGGTTTAGTTCTGTTTGCAATTTCGCTCAGGTGAATAACAAACTCCAACGTTAACACAAATGTCTTTTTATGCTAATTTTAAATTTTAGATTTATTTAGGTATTTTATTTCATATTTTATTTGCATTCAAAAGGTAAATTGTAAATTACTCCTTAGTATTACTAAACTTTCCATAATTTGTAAATTATGAAACTAGCATTAAAATCTTTTTTTTTCCTAAACCAATTCTTTGATAATTTAAATTTAAAATTTAGATAAAACTATGTCTCCCGATGTAAAGTTTTTAGGTATTTTTCTTCTCATTAGCTCTATATGGTGCTCGGAATATGTGGCTAACAATGAAAACAGCGTGCAGGTTCACTTCATGGACTTGAAAAGAGAAAAAGTGAAAAAATATTTTTTTTAAATCAACATTAATTAATAAATATAATAATTTAATAATTTATAATTATAATTAGTTCATGCAAGCTTTACCTTCAGTGGCGAACGCTATCGCAAAGGCTGCTAACAAATTCTGCGAAAATCAGACCTCATCTTGTGAAAGCTTGAAAAATTTGTAAATAAAATTTTTGAAATTATTAATTAATAACAAAATAATTATTTATAATTTTTAAAAAAGTAATATAACTTCACAAAATATAAAATTTGCAGGATCAAATGAGAAGGAAAAATACAATGAAGAAACCAGATTTATTATTTCTAATATTTACATAGATAATGAAGGTTCAGGCGAAGAATTGTATGTTATGCCCAAACCACTAGCCCTTGGTAATCCATTTTATTCAATTAACTAAAATAACAATTAGTATAAATCCAATTATAGAATTTTTCAAAAAACATCGAAATGACATAGTAGAAGATGGAAAAGTAGAAATAGCCTACTTAGATAATGAGCTTGTTTTTCCACAACGAAATAATTTGGACAATTATTTGATCATACCAATTTCGTGCGCTTTTTGTGTCCTATTGATAGTTTTAAACCTAGTTTGCCAGATAAAAACGTAAGTTAATAATTTTAAGTGCTTGGTTATAATCATTACATTTTTAACTAGTTATTTGTTGATTGTATAGCTAATCTAGATTTGCATGAACTTATCTTTTATTAGAAATGACTAAAGCTCTTTTGTTTGTTCCAAAAAAAAATCAAATTATTCATACTAAAAAACAAAATTAATCAAAATTTGAAAATTTTATCAAAATTAAATTCGAATCATTTTTAGGTAAGTTAATTAGGGTGCATTTTAATTTTGAGAGAGCCAAATAATAAATATTTACTTAATTATCTTAATTTATTAATCCGCTATAAATTAAATTTAAGATTCGAAATTATAGTTTAATTTGGTGTAAACAAATCATTAATTTTTGAAATGAAAATAATAGCTATTATCAATATTAAAAATTTTTTCATAGCTTAAAAAAAATTATAAAAAATCAAAATTTTTTGAAACAGATTTATAAATTACGATAAAGTTAAAAAGAAGTCGCAAAATAAAGTAAAAACAAAAAAACTTGAATTGAAAGATCAGCTTGGCTACAATAGATATCCAGTCCTTCCTCTCATCTTCTTTGCAGAGTTATATTGTTAAAATAAAGAAGATATTAAAAATGAGTTTTGAAAAAAAGTTAAATTAATTCTAAATTTCGATTGAATGGTTATTGAAAACTGTCAAATTCAAAAAGTTAATTAACATTTAATATTAGATTAAAAATTATTTTAAAATTGAATAATTTGATTTTAACCTAAAACTATCATGGGTTTCTCTTACAATTGCCAATCTATTCTTAAATGTTATAAATTTTCTAGTTATTTTTTTTTTAAATATTAAAATTGATGCCTTTTTTAATATTACCAATATATAAAAAATTGTAATTAAAAGCTATCGATATAGATTACATGCTATTTAAGCATCTAAAATTTTTTGATGTTTAAAGATTTTCAAAAACTATTTTTTTAAAGAGAAATTTAGTTCGAATACCATAAATTTTCAATAAAATACCCCAAATTTTTAAGTTTTTTCCACAATTTTATAAAGCACTTTTTTTTTTAATTGAAACCAGATTAATTAAAATGAATGACTTATCAGTGCTCCAGCTGTTTTTAAAGACCTCCCTTTATTACGGTTCTATTGAATCGGGATGTCCATTCCAACTGAGTCAAAATTGCACCTTTTTTTTTCGAGTTGCCATCGCTATTTGATGATTTCAAAATTCGAAGTAATGTTATCAAATCGGAGGTTTTTAATTGATCTTTTAAACTCCACATGATTCACATTCTTGAAAATATTCATTAGTTTTAGATGACTTTTTTTGATTTTCTAAAATGCGTACTGAACTATAGATTTTAAAAGCTTACATTTTTACTTTTCAAAAATTTTAGAAATTTTCCAAGATAAAAAAATCCAGGCACTTGGTTTTAAATTAGTTTTCATTCTTTCATAGGAGCATTATTTTTTAAAAAGTAGTGTAAATTAGTTAAAAATAGTGGCTTTCTAATTAGTTTAGTGCAAAATAATTTATTTATGTATAATCTTAATAATTGGGGAAAAAATAAAAATTTTATGGTATCGATTCTAATGACCCTTTGATAAGTATAAAATTTGAATCAAAAATACATTTAATTAGCAATAAATTTCCTATAACTTTAATAAGTAGTTAATTTCTTTTGTTTGAATTTTTTCTTTTAGTTTTTAAATTTCTTTAAAATAATTTAAATGTTTGATCTATTAAAAGTTGTTTGACTCTATCTAGTTGTAAATAAATTAATTATCTCTTTTATCTTAATATTCCAATAGCGAATAACTAGTTAAGAAAGTGTAGCTATTAACATTTAACCTATCACATAACACAATTCGATCTTTTAATATTTTAATAAAGATCAAAGACGCTTTCTAAACCAAAAAATAAGATATATAAAAAAGAATCAGGAACAACTAACGACGATTCGAATGACAATAGAGAAGAGAACAAATTTCCATTATTGAATAGAAACGATGAGAGTTATGACGAGCCAGACTCGTCGCGTTATCTTGAGCCCATGCAGCGTTTTCCAATTCCGTCGACGCCCATGCTAACAACCGCCAGGCAACTTTCGAACATTAGAACTAATCCACACATGAGATTAACTCAAGTTTAATAAATAGTTTATAAATATATCTTTTCGTAAAGTGTTACTTACCTTATTTAGGTTATTTAGAGTTATTTATAAAATTAATTTAGAATAAAATTTTATTGAAGAAAAAAATTTTTTAATTAATTTAATATTATTAAATATCAGTGAACAGTGTCAAACAACTTTAATAGTAAATGTTCAATTTGATTTCTAAGCGAGAAATAGAAAATAAAATATCTTTTAATTTAAATTTTTTTTCTTAAATTAGTTATTTTTATTAAAAAAATAAATTTGTTTAAATAAAAAAAATAAAAATAAATTAAAAAATTGCAGAGTGTCAGACAACTTTTGATTGATAAAACAGAGTTACTTTTTACAAAAATCTTTTTTTGATCAATTTATTCTGAGATTTGGTGTCAGAATATAAATAGTGGACTTTTCCATTTGCATGGTATCTGAAAGCAGTACTATTTTGGAATTTGTCAAAAAGCTCATCCAATAAAATTTTCCACCTCCAAAATTAAGATTCAACCGGTTAAGCTCATTAAATTTAGTGTCTATGGTAAATAAAGCTTTTCCATCTGTGGAATACAGAAAGCCTTCCGAGTCCAGAGTCAAGCATCGAAAGTTTGTTTTTTCCCTACTGTTAGATCTACTAGATCGGATTGGCAGCAAAGTCTTAAGATCATAAACATTCAGTGTAGCAAAATCATTGAACAGACAAATAAGTTCAACTGAAGAGCTGACCATTTGCCGAATGTCATGATGCTCTAGAGTCAAACCGGCATTTATGTAACATTTAATTAAATCAGTGCCTGTTTGGCTCTTGAGATCAACTTGAAGGCTTATTATTCTCTTAGAAGTTCTATCATAGAAAATAAGTCGACGTTTTCGACTTGTTTTCATTGTTTCCCTAAAGATCGTCTCGTCTTCTACCAAATTAAGACAGGTCGGAAATATGCCTTCCTGTTGGTCATTTAGTTCGTTTAGGTCCAAATAACCATCTAAAAAAATATCATCCAAATAGTGACTAGCTTCGCCAATATTGAACCTCACTATACCAAATTTTTTTGTTGAAAGATATAGATGGTTATTGTCCTCATCTACACAAAAATCATAAGTTCCAAAATTTAGATTAGAACGTGTTGTGGCATATTTATTTGGTAAAAAGGAATCAATTTCTTTAACCAACTGACCAAATTGATTATACAGCAAAAGTTTTGACTCGTCCGAATTGTGACTTTTAAAGACTAGGATTACTATTAAATTTTGGTTGTATTTTAGGCTCTTCATACTCATGGGTTTATACCAATCATTTAAATTTGAATCTATGTAATGTATCTTATACTTTATAGGATCAATTGAGAGACTAGGTATAACTTGTTTTTTAAAGTATTCCGAATAATCGCAGTCCATTCTGCATTTAAGGTACTTTTCATTTACCAACTGCTTGGCAGTGGGCCTCTCACTCGGCTCTATTATCAAACATGATTTGATCAAATTTTTCAAATCATCTGAATAGATTACACTAGTTGCCAAATTTATTCGGACTTTCTCGATGCATACATCTGTTATCTTGAATTTGATAATGTCTTTGACAGCAAAAGCCTTTTTCAAATATGCCATTTCGTAAACTATGCACCCGAAGCTAAATATATCACTTTTATAAATATATTTTTCGCATATTTTTATTCTCTTATTAATTGTCTCTAAACTAGCATAGGTTAAATGAGAGTCAATAAGCATTCTAAGCTCGGGTGCCATATAGTATGGTGTACCCACTTGAGATATATTAACAAGCTTATAGACTATTTTCTCCTCTTTTCTATCATTTTTTTTGGGAAAGTAATCCCCTTCTGAATCGCTAGAGTCGCTCAAGTATTTAATAACTTGATTTTCTGTAATCGGAGACTCAACAACCAGCTTGGCAAAACCAAAATCACCTATTTTGCATGTTCCTTTCTTGCCATGTATGTATATATTTTCCGGCTTGAGATCACGGTGAATAATTCCACAGTCGTGCAAATACGCAACACCAGCTAAAATTTGCATGCTCCAATACCAAATTAAATTCTCATCCATTACTTTGACATTTTTTTTGTAAAATGATATTCTTTCGCGTAAAGTACCACCATCACAGTATTCCATTATCCAATAGACATGATCATTGTGAATGTAAGAATCAAAATATTTAACTAAATTATCATGGTTAATATTAAGCTGGTTCAACTTAAAACCTTCTTCAAGAGCATAGGACCGGTTGATGATACTTATTTTGAGAATGTATTGGTTAAGGTTTATTTCTTTGAGGGCGTATAATTTTTTCTTTGTATTGGATTGGACTAGATAAACTTTGCCAAAGGTTCCTTGACCGATTGAGTGCCGGTTAACTTTGATGTAATCTTCGCTCCAGTCTTTTGTTTTATGCATTTGGCCGCTATAAAGCAATTTTGGCATAAATTGCGAATTTGGCAAAACTGGGTTTTTTAATCTAACTTTTATAAAAATGATGTTTACTCTTTTTTTTTTTAATTTTTGTTATGATTGTGGAGAGCATACTTTTCATACTACGAAATAAATGGGTCACTCTAATATATTATTAAAAGTTTTTCAATAATTAACAAACTAAGTACCAACACATGAATTAAATAATTATCGGTCTTAGGAATTTATGCTAAAATAAAATAAAATATATATTTATTCGAAATTTGCTCTCTTTTTTTTTAAATTTTGAAATTAAGAAAAATATTTCTAGATGAATTTTTATTAATAAGCTTTTTTTCGAATATTTAATTGAAAAAATTAAATATTTTTCCCAAAGATCCAAAAAAGAGAAAGAAAAATTAATAAATGAAGCAAGAGAACTAAAACCTTTGATCCAAAAGCCAAAAAATCCCAGTGTTCACAGCGATGGTTCAGATAGTAGGTTGAACAAGGCAAATGTATTAAGCAGACATGATTCATTTGATCAAAAGTTGGACGTGAAAACTGGCGGTAAGCGCAGAAAGAATAGACACATGGTAGCTGGAAGTGTCGGATCTGGTATTGGCTCGCCGAGAAATATGGCAGAAAATTTGGACGACAGTCAAAACAAAAGCTATTCAGTAAATACAAATGGTGAGGTGCAAATTCCAATTACTTACGATCAACGAGCCTACGCAGATTCGCGGGTAGCTTACCGATTGGCTTCTAATGAAAATAATTAAAACTAATTTGCGTATTTAATTGTTTGGGACACAAAATAAATAGTTTTAGTTTTAATATATATTCTTGGTAAATTTTGATTAATTTTTATTTCTAGAATAAAATTTATAAAATATTTTATTTAAATTTTTTCTTCCTAAAAAAATTCCTAAACATAGCTATGAGATCACTGTGTCATGTTTTCCGCAAACTAAAAATAAAAAATTTTGTTTAAAGACACTAAAATAGATCGTTGAATAAACCTGTTACATAACTTCTGAATAAAAAAATTTCGTTTATAAATAATAAATTTGAAAAAGTTGTATTATAATTGTCAGGTGCGGCCTAATAAATTCTAATTATTTTACTCATATTGTATTCTAGTATTTTTTAAATACAATCTTGAAGAATAAAACTATAAGCATGCAAAAATATAACTATTCGTCAAAAAGATAAAATAGAAATAAGAAAAAAAATTAAATACCTGACCTGAAATTTTTTTAAACCTATTTATAAGAATAATAATTTTTAAAAATGTAATTCATTAAACGAAAAGTTCCAATTTTAGGAATAGAATAAAACAAGGTACTAAATATAAATATAAAAAATATTTTTTTATTTCATTCTAGAGAAAATGAATCATTTTATTTTATTTTCAAGTCAATGCTAATGTAACTTAACTAAGTTCTATTTATTAAATTTTTTCTTTTTCTTTTAAATTTACCTTCATTAAAACTTTTCTGTTGACATTTTTTTTTATTGGAGAAATTAATCTTATAACAAGAGATGAAAATATTTATATAAATACACTTAATTATCAGATAAAAAATCTATTTATCTCTAATTAAATTAATTATGACCAGTCTTTTATAACTGATGAAAACTATATATACTTTTAATATTTTAATAGGTATAAAATAAAAATTTATTTTTATTAAAAAGAGTTTAGGCTCAAGATAAGCAATTTGAAAATCTAAGATTTAAAATTTTTAATCAAATTTTGAAGAGTTTTTTTAATTAATGTTTTATTATTACTAATAATGATTTCAATAATTTCGATATAATTTTTATTAAAGCCAGCCAAGTCATATTTTTGAGCTATCTTGTTGTTGCTTGATTGACTCAGCTGAGAACAGGATCTAAAACATTGGTTTTCCTCTATCTGATTTGGAATTATTACATCAGCTAGTTTAGTTTTTAATTTGTTGATTAAGTTTAACAAAAATTTACTAAACACCGTACTCTTACACAAATCAATTGAGTCATTTTTCATTTTATTGAGAATAAGCTCAACATTTTGGGTGCTTAGATTTGAAATTTTTTCAATTAAAACAGATAAAACACTATAGATAATTTCAGTCCATTTAATTGAAATAAATTCACTTAATAAAATAGATAACAATTCATCGCAACCTGGTTCATTTAAATTATCTTTGATCAATTTTATGAAAAATTCTACAAATATTTTATTAGAAATTTTCGAATTGGCCTCAATAACAAATGGCACAAGACATGAAACGATGAATTGTCGCTGAAACTCGTTGCATAAACTGGCACTTAAATTCAATATCCTACGAGATAGGACTCTACTTATTTTTTCATTGCTCAAATCTGTTTCTATGCTAATGGTTAAGAATTTAAAAAATATCAATTTAAGGAACATACAAGAAGCACTAAAAGACAAATATGTCCCTGATGAGTTCAGCTTGATCAAATTTTCTAAAAAAAGACAAATATGATTTTCACCAATTGATAAATTGATTGATTCCAAATCAGAAGTGGCGAGTAATTCAGATTTAAAATTTTCAATATTCAAAAAATTAAGACAAAACATTTTCATTGACTTGGGATCAAAATTGGAGGCTATGTCATGTGTAATTTGCTGAATTTCAGCCTCAATCTCTTCATCCAAAGCTTTCTTGATTGATATTATCTTAGAAGCTATTTGACTGATCGTAATAGGAGCATCTGTGACTGGCTCGACAGCTTCGACAACTTTACCAATATCTGAATTACTTATTTCATTTTGATCGTCCTTTTTGCTTGAATTTTCACATAATTTAGATTCTGGTTCCTTTACCTCACTTAGGGAATTATCAGATATATCTATCTCATTAAATAGAGTTTTATTTTTTACATTGAGATAGCTATCAAGCTTGGAATTTTTTATGACATAATTATTGCACTTGGTCACTATGGGATCAATTTTTTCTGATTTATTTTGCCAATTTGATTGTAAAATTAAATTTAAACGAAACGCGTAGTTATCTAAATCGGTAAATTTTTGACAATCATTTGACAAAATGTTGTCGCTTAAAATTTCATTCCATACTTTTGCTAAGACTAGATTTTTAATAGCTTTATCATTAATATCCATTATTCGAATTTTTTCAAATATTTTCTAATTTCAAGACATATATAAAACAAAATAAAATTGTCTAGATTTTTTTTGACTTATAGATTTAAATTTTAGCATAATTATTAAAAATCAAGTTTAAAGTTTAATTTTTATTAAATACAAAAAAATATATAAATTATATTTGTTTCTTCAAACAATTGGGTCCAAATCCTTATTTAAGAATTAAAAAATAATACAAAAATATATTAAAATATCTATTAAATAACTTACATGAATTTCAAGTCTTGAATAAAAAGATGACAAATATCGATTGTTCATTTCTAAGGTTGAATTTTTACAATTCAAATTCTATGAAAAATTTTAAGAGAGAAGTTTAAAATTATTGATAGTAATACTTTAATTATATCATAATTTTTTATCTTTGGTAGATTGGACTTTTTTAATTCTTTCATATTTTTGAAATACTTAAGGGAATCGAGATAATTAAATTTTGAACCACTATAACCCCAACTTGACTTTTCTTTATTCTCATTCTCATTTTCATTCGCCTAAAACAAGAACTTAAAGTAAAAATCTAAAAGTACTAGTTTAATTTTATTGAAATTTGGTACAGGATAATCGAATAAAAGGCTAAAAAATCTAATAAATTAAAATTTAAAATTTTAAAAAATAATTATAAACGTAATATGGTGCAACATTCAGTGTTGGTTAATTAAGAAATTAACAGAAATTAAATCTAATGTAATAGACCTTAATACATTCTGAACATATTTTGTACACAATCAGCATACTTTCTTTGATAGTAAATGAACAAACACTGAATGTTGTATCATGTTACATTTTCAGAAAAATTTTCTAAATTGTAGAAACAAAGATTTTTTAAACTTTTGTCTTGCTATTTTTGTACCAAATATCACCAAACTCTAGTTTTACTTTTGATGAAATATTCTCAGAGACAAGTTGTGGTTCTTGCTCTTGGTAAGAAACAAATGATTTTTCATCCAATAAATTCCATCTTTTTTCTTGTCCAAATGAGCCAATATAATCTCCAGACATAGTCCAAACTCTGCAGCACCAGTCATTTGAAGCTGTTATTAAAAGATCAGAATTGAAATCATAGTTTGATTTTGGAATATATTTTATTGATAGAATAGCTAAATCGTGACACAACCAAGTTTTTAGAGGTTTTATTTTAGAGTCAAAAATTTTGTTTTCTATATCCCAAAGAGTTAAAAAACCTTTTGTGTCGCCAGTTATGAGTATGGACTCGTTAGTGTTTGTTTCCAGAGATAAAACAAGCTCATCTCTTTTGCTACATGCGTAGAAACGTGCTTTTCAAAACACTTAAAAATTACTTTTTAAAAAAAGTCTTTAAACTATTACTTATTAATCGATCTTCTTTTTTGAATGAAAGTCTCCAAAAACTCAAATATCCATTCTCACTTGATATTAGAATTTTTGAATTTAAATCCGCTTTTTTCTTAAGAAATAAAAGCTTATAAACTGCTTGATTTCTTGAAATTTAAAAAGTCAAATTAAAATATTTTTAATTATTTACTAGATTTTACTCATAGATATTTTCTTTTCGATCTCGTAAGACGAGGAATAAACGTTTAGTGTCAATGCTCCATATTTTTATGGTCCCTTCTGATCCACCTGTTGCAAGCAGATTGTTGGAAAAATCAGAGCACAATATTTCATCTTCATGTTGATCGATTCCGCCATATAGAAGTTTATGAGGCGTTGGCTCAAGACTCTTAAATGGAAAAAAAATTTACTTTCTTAAAATGTTTTTAATTAGAAAAAGTCTACTTCAAATTTTAAATCAGTAAAAGAAATTATTTTTTTATTGGTGCCTACTACAATCATTAGCCTTTTTCGATCAACTAAAGTCAAGCCAGTTATTTCAAAATCATCATTGGTTTCAAAAGATTGGATCAATTTTCCATTAGCAACATTCCATGCCTATAAAACATAATTTAAATCCGTTGATGATAGAAAAAATCTAAAACCTTTATTTTTCCATTTATTGCACCGGTAAAAAGAATTCTTTCCGTATTATTCAGAACACATTGGTTTATCTCTTCTTTATCGTGAGCATTTGGTATGGTAAACAATTTACGACCATTCAAAAGATTCCAAAAAGTAATGGTCGAGTTCTGAGCACAGGTTATTATAATTTTAAAGATAGATGAATATGTAATACAGTTGATGGGTGAATTACACGAGAGTGGCACAGAACTGGACATTTTAATATTTTCACCAATAACTAATTGAGCAATATAATCTTTGCACGAAACTATCAAATAGTCTTTGATAAATTAAAATTTTAAAAATTAATAAATATTATTTATTTATATTTTATACTTTCAGAATCATGTGTAAATAATGACATAGTGAACGGGGCATACTCAAGAGGAATTAAGTTTATTATTGGAAATTGAATTTCCACTCTTTGAACTAAATGATCGTCTTTTAAGTCCCATACTTCGATTATCTTAGTTAATTTTATTAAAATAAAAAGATGTTTAATTGTGAATAATAAAAGTTTATTTATTTTAGATTATGCTTTACCGAGTTCGATGTTAGAGAGTAAAGATATCCGATTGGGTAGTGAATTTTTAGACTGATTATTTTACGGTCAGATACTTGGAGCTTTGATATTGGTTTTTGTGATGAATAGATGTCCCATATATAAATTGGAGACCGATTACTCGCCGTAGCCAAAATATGCATTGGCATATTAATATCAAAGCAACTACATACCTGTGCAAAAACACAAGATTATCAAGAATAAATTCTTAAAATTTTAAATGAAAAAATACATCATAAAGACTAAAGTTGTATTCTTTTTTTTTAGATTCTGGATCAAGAATTATTAATGATTTGTTATAGCTTGCAGTTGAAATTGCCAAAGTTCGGTTAAATGGAATAAATTTAACACTTTCTATTAAATTTCCTTCTGATGCCACAATGGTGGAAAACTCGATGAATTGTTCATGATTTATAAACTAAATTCAAATTATAATGCTTTTATTTTATCTTCAAAAAAATAATTTACTCTTCCGTTTCGGTCGATTTGCCATCTTAATTCGGGAACAAGGTTCTTGTCCATATTTTTCACCTTTGTTTTATCATAAAAGCCAATATTTGTTTTATGAAAGGTTAAAATGTTTATTTTTCCGGAATCATTTCCAATATAAAGATAACTTTTGGCATTTTCTTTCTAAAATTTAGCATAATAAATAAGCAAACAAAAGAGAAAATTTTACATCGTGGTAATATTCAAGGCATGATGGCTCAGATGGAAGGCTATAAATACTAAACTCTTCGACTAAATTTTCTGATGAAAACATAAAAAACCTCAAATCTCGCTTGGTTGTTGCCAAACATATTTTGTTTGATTCAGGAAATAGAACAACATCTTTAATCCACATAGTATTTTTTGTCTTTTTGCCCATCATTTGGTTGAAAAAAATATTTGTATGAGGACTAATTTGGAATGATTTAATTAAGGTTAAATTTTTGCTCCAAATACCACCAGCACCTCTCTTAAAAATTAAATAAAATTTCTTAATCAAATTTAAAAATTAAATACTCTTGAAATGTTGATAAAACGTAATGGATTTTCGATTTTCAAAATTTTAATGGTCACTTCTCGCTAAATAAAAAAAAATTAATTTTTTAAATCATTTAATAATAAAAATAAACTTTATTGTGTTCACAATGCTTGATCTTTGGTCTGATGTTAAGCAGTTTAGTTTTTAACAGCTCTGAATATTCATTTTCTTGTAGACGAATTGTAAAGTAATTAGAAACGTCAGACCAATTCACATACCCAATATTATCATGATCAATCTAAATTTTTGTTTAAATTAAATTCGAATTAGAAAATAAATTCAACCCTCTGGAAGAGATTTTCCAATTCGTATTCAAATTCATCATAAAGTGGCAATGTTTGCAGAACTTCTAAAAATTCTGCTTCATTTAAACTTTCTAAAAAAATTGAAAAAATTTTTTTGTAATCATTTTAAATTTATGAAAAAATCTTACCTGCTTGTTTTTTTTTCTTGGAATCAAATAGATAATCTTGAATACAAATCTTAGTTGATTTCGATTTTATGTATTCAAAAAAATTCTTTTTTAACTCTCTCAAGTGTTCTACTTTTAAATTTTCTTCAAACTCCAAATAATTGTTAGCTCTTAAATTAAATAAATTAGGCTTTAAAAAAATTATTCAATATTACCTAATTTTTTTCTTGGTATTATCATTCATTTTAATTGCGATGTTTTGGATTAATCTCCCGTTTTCTTCTTGAAAATCTAATGCCTCCTTCCTTAGCAACAAATTATTCATCCAATTTTTCCTTTTTGAGTAATATAGGTCAGCAATGGTCTTGGCGCCATTGGACTTTTGCACCTGATCCGTACACATATCATATTCATTAGAAATCATTCTAAAATAAAATTAAACGGTCAGAGTTTTTCTATCGCCCAGCTTACTTGACAGACGAATTTTTGAAATTAAAAGTAAAATTAGAGTTTTTCGTCTAACTGAGATAATCTTGATATAGAAACTTGTTTTAATATTTTGAAATAATATGTCAGTGGTATTTATTTAATTAGTTCAGTTTATTTTAAGACTCAAACATTATTCTAAGAGCAAGTTTCTTATTTCTTTCAATTTTGATTTTAAATTGTAAATTTTATTATATAGCATGTTAAACAAGAAGATAATTTCCTTGGAAACATAACATTTTTTTACTTAAGGAGTAATTTTTATAACAAATAGCCATTATCTAATCTTTTTAATTATTGCAAAAATTTCAAAACTTTAATTTAATGTTGACCAAATTAAGCCGATATAACTGGAATGATAAATTAATAATCGATTTTCTTTTCGTCTTTAAATTAATTCAATCGTATTTAACAATTTTTTTGACCATTTAAAAAATTGTTTTTCATAATCGGTTAATAATTCAACAAAAGTATAATTAATTTATTAATTAGTTTAAATTACCGATAAGAATCGACTAAATAAATTTTTCATCTTAGTCGATAATGCAAATTTTGACATATATTAAATGTAACTAGATCCATTTAGAACTTGATTTAACAAATTATATTTTATTGTTGATTAGCTTTTGAAAAGATAATTTTTGCTAAATTTTAACTAAAACAAATTTTTGAATAATTTGAATTAATTTAATTTGCCCTCATTTAGAATTGGTCTAAAACAGAAAAATAATATTCTATAGGGTTTAAGCTTTATAAATATAAATTTAAAATATCGAAAAAAAATGGATAAGATAGTGAATACATAAATCTTAAACTTAGGTTAAAGCAAAAATTTTTATATTAAAATATGTTTTGAATTTAAAACTCGGATGGAATAGATTTGAAGCCTTTTGCCATTTTTATTTTGTTTGATTGTATTAGAATATTTTTCATGTTAAAAGATTTGTAAATATGGTTAGGAAGAGTTAAGGTTTGAAAAAATTTAATTTCAAAAAAGTATATTATCATAAAATTGAACATCTTGAACAAAGTGATTATAAAGATTTTTAAAATTCGGTAACATTCAAAAACCAATTAGATTTTAAAAAATATTTTTTGATTACTAGAAATCCTAACTCAAGTTAAAATTCTCAGGAAATAATACCAATTATTATCTTTAAAAGGAAATTTATCATAGAATAATTGAAATATTAGTTGTTATAAGACTTGATGAATTTGAGTAATAAAAAAGAATTAATTATTTTCATATCATCATTCTCTTTTTGCAACCGGGCTTAAGATCGGCTTTGTTATGGCAGAGTTATGACGACATTTTTCCCTAAAAAGCCGATGGGACGTTCATCATAAACAGCGCCAGCCGAGCTCTCAATGACTGTGAACTAGGGAACTTTTTAGACTAGCTTAGAATTTTCGCTCCTTTCGGATTCTAAACTGGCAGATGGTCGAAGCCAGCAGCGCCCTCATTGGACAAGACTTGAACAAAGACCCGTAGGCCAATGTACCCGACAAACAGCTTTTCTGAAAACTACATGAAATACCAGATGCAAATACGATGCATTAAAAATTTATAATTTTAATAAATGAAATGACATTTTTTCTGACTGACTGATTATATAGTTTGTGATGGTTTAGGTTGATTAGCATAACAGGATTACGCGTACCACCTATCGTCCTGTCACCGGATTGCTTTAAGGCTCGGCCTTTTTCAACCCATTTTTCTTTGTTTATTTGTTGTTTATTGTCAATTTTCTTTGTTTAGCTAATATGTTGCCACTTTTGAGTTGTAGACTGTTGAAATTCTAGTTGTTAATTGGACTAAATGTCTAATTGGACAACAAAGTCGATTAGTTTCTGCCAGTTGTTTTTTTTCGTTATTTTCCGTTGATTTGTTGCTTCTGTCGAAGTTGTCTGGTTTATTGACGTGTTTGTTGTTGATTGAGTTGTTTGTGAAAGAAGGTGAGCGAGAATAGGTTTGATTCCGTTTCTGACACGTGGCTTGGCTTTTGGATTGTAGTTGTCAATTAGATCTCTAATTAGTTTGTTGCTGTTCGATGCTTTCTGTAGATAGCGCTTTGAAAGCAACTCGAAACGGTCTTTGATGTTTTCGATTTTTGCAAGATTGTAGCAGTCTTTTGTTGCAGTTGAGAGGGCAAGTCTATGCGCTATTTTGATTGCTTTTCGTTGGCGTATTTCAAGTGTCATCAGGCTTGTTTCCGATGCACTATACTTTATGAATGGAATGTACTCTATTATTGGCCTGATAAGTGTCTTGTATGTTGTTAATAAGAGTTTTGGTGAAGCGCCCCAATTTTTACCCCTAATTGATCTCATCATGTTGATTCTGCGGTCAACTCTAGTATTGATTTCTTGAATGTGGTCATAGAACGTTAAGTTTTTGTCAAACTTAAGTCCTAGTAGCTTTGGCTTGCTATCATGTTTGATTCTCTTGCCATGTAGTATTATATCGAGCTTGCGATTTCCTTGCCCATTGATACGTGTGAATAGTGTACATGCTGTCTTTGTTGTGCTGAGTTTCATTCTCCAGTGCATTGACCAAGTTTCGACTTCTTTGATTGCCTGTTGTAGATTGCTTTCGACTCTCTCGATTTTAGGGCCTGTAGTCCAGATCGAGAGGTCGTCGCCAAACAGTCCTTTGTCCGTTGTTGTGATCTTCTCGATGATGTCGTCAATAAAGATATTGAACAGCAATGGTCCGAGAACGCTTCCTTGTGGGACACCACACATGATTTGATGGAGCGTTGATTTAGATGATTGGACACGTACTTGAAACGTTCTGTTGCTCAGATAATTTCTAATCCATGCTGCTATATAGGCTGGACATTCCTTCTTTTTCATCTTGAGAAGAAGTCCATCGTGCCATAATTTGTCGAAAGCTTTCTCAATGTCGATGAAGACCACTCCAGTTGCTTTTCGTTCGTTAATCCCTTGTTGTATTGTTTGGATGAGTCTTAAGATGTGGTCTCTTGTTTGGCGCCTAGACATGAAACCACTTTGGTACTTGCTGATAACTTGTTTCTCTTGTATCCAACTGAGCATTCTGTTTTTAATGATTCGCTCAGTGATCTTGGACATGGTGGACAACAAACTAATCGGTCTGTAGCTCGATGGATTTAGTGGGTTCTTTCCCGGCTTTGGGATCATAACTATCTCCGCGTGTTTCCATTGATTCTGGATGTGGCTAAGTTTGATTGAGCCATTGATAATGTTTGCCATGATGTAGTGGAACTCTTCTGGTAGTTTTTTGAGAGTTTTGTTGGTGATGTTGTCAGCGCCTGGTGCACCTCGTCCTCTGATGTCTTTAAGGATATTCATGATTTCTTTAGCCGTCGCTGGTTCAAATATTTGGTGTTCGCTTGGAGCATTTTCGAACATCTGCTTGGTTGCGCTCTCTACTGTTGATTTGAAGGTTTTGTTGAATTCGGACTCATTTGTTGGGGAAAACGTTTGCTTGAGTTGTTGAGCAAATATGTTAGCTACCTCCTTTGAAGAAGTAATAAGTTGCTCCTGAACCTTAAGTAGCGGACATCTGGGTGGTTTTAGTGTGTTGGAGTTCTCGATTGATGATATCTTTCGGCAGAGCACTGTGTCTGATGTTTTATGAATGTTCAACTCAGTGCAGAACTCCCTCCATTTGTCTCGTTTATGTTCCGAGACTTCTTTCTTAATCTGTTCGGTGAGTTTGTTGATTTGTCGCGTTGTTTCTGCTGATCTTGCTCCCAAAAGAGAACGTTGGAGTTTTCTCTTCTCTTTGATGAGAGTTACAATGCATCTTGGTAAGACTTGTGTTTGGTAGCTCTTGACTGAGTATGTTGTCTTGGCTTCGTTAATAGCAGACGTGATTCTTGACTCGAGTTGTTGAGTAAGCCTGTCGATGTCCTCCTTCGTTTGGATAGATCTTCCTAATAATGGAAGAAGGGTTTTTTTGGCAGCTTCTCTAAATTTGTCCCAATCAACTTTTGTCTTCGTTATTGTAGTTTGCTGCTGTCTGTCAATGGGCTTGGTTTCGACTGTGAACAGTATTGGAAGATGATCGCTTCGGGGACTGGTGAGGGTAGTTGGTTTGTTGATGCGGACTTCAGCTGAGTCCCTTGTGATGATAAGATCGAGCGTTGATGCGTAGTGTAGTCTGTGGTAGGGAGCGTAAGTTGGGGTGTCAGAGTGATGGACAGTTAACTCAAGCTCATTGAGTACAGTCTCAAGAGCTAGGCCGTATTTGTCCGTCTCTTGGGAGGTCCACAGTGTGTTGTGGGCGTTCAGATCTCCTGCTACTATAGTATTGGGGTAACTGAAGATGGCTTGCATTGTATCTTTGTTGACTTCGTTACCTGGCGGAATATAGACAGACGCTACATGAAGATCTTCTCCGTTTGGTAAGATCTTTGGCAGACGAATAGTTATCCACTCGGTAATGCTGTTGCTTGGGCTCTTTGAAACGACGAGGCAGGGAATTGTGTTTCTCACGCATATGCACACACCTCCTCGTTCAGCTCTTGTTCTATCGTGCCTATGAACTGTGTAGCCTTTGAGCTTGAATTGTTTGCTTGGCTTCAACAGAGTCTCATTGAGCATGATGATGTCCAAATGTTCGTCTTGTGACGCTTGTTCGATGTCAGTTGTCTTGTTCAAGACTGATTGTACATTGAGATGTAGAATATTGAGGTGTCTATACATTATGGTTTTTGGTTGTCTCTTTCTTAGCTTGCGAAATTGTTTTGTTGTGAAGTGTCGATGTTGACTGTCTTGTTATCTTGTTTGGGTGTTTCGAGCTGTTTTGGACCTTCGTTGCATTGACTTTTTTGTTACTTGTTGTCGGGATGAGGTTTACTTCACCATTGTTTTGGATATTAGATGCGTCTAACATCGTGTTGTCAATATCCATATTTGGTTCCGGGTGCATGTTATCGTTAGTCGATTGAGGAGATGGAGATCTACTCTTGCGTTTGGCTAAGTGGTTGAGTTTGTGTTGTTGCTGGCTTGGTTGAGTTTTTTGTTCTTGCGTGAATATTGTGTTTGTTTGGTGACTTTGTAAAGCGTTGCAAATGAGATTCTGGACTGAGTGAAGCATTGTATCGCTGTTGATGTTGCAGTGTGTTGTATTGTTAATGTGTTGAGTGGCTGTGTTAAGCTTTGTAACTGTTGGTAGGGAGAAGACTTCTCTATGTGAGAGGAGAAGTGTAATCTCCGCAATAAGCTTCACAAGGAGCTCGGTAACTGGTTTGAGTTTGGCTTCTATTGTGTCGTTGATCATGTTTTGAATATGTAGGTGTAGAGAGAACTGCAGAAGAAGAAGGTTTTTTGGAGACTACAGAGCTCCAGTTTCTGTCTTGATTTTGTTTGTTGATTTGGTAATTTGTGGTCGTAGTGGTTGTAGTCAGTTGTTCTGTTGGTTTTAGATTTGGCTTGAGTGAAGGGCATATTCGTGCGCACGCAGCGTGAGATCCATTACAGTTTGCGCATTTAAGTGCTGCTGAGCATTCTTTATGGTTGTGGTTTCCTCCACATCTGAGGCAAACTGTTTGGTTTGGACAGGTAGGTGCTGAGTGTCCGACCTTTTGGCAATTGAAACATTGGAGGATCTTTTGGTCTTGTGAGACTTTGAATCGGCAGAGTGCCAGCTTTAGTTGATTGCGTATAAGAGAGCTCATTGCTTCTTTGGACTCTACTTGAATTGAGATGTACTCAGTAGGTGTATTAGAAGCTTTATTGATGCTTCTTGTGGCAGAAGTGATACCTTGGTTTTTTAGTTCTTCGAGAACGTCAGAGTCGTTGATATCAATATCAACTGGTACTCTGTGTATTGTTGCTCTTATCGAGTTTGTTTTTCGCTTTGGAGTGGTGACGCCGGAGGTGAAGGCGTCGAAGGGCCACGGTTTGCTCAGTTCTGCGTGGGTCTCTTTGTCATCAGTGGCTATGATGAGAAGACTCGCATCACTGATTATTTTGGCAAATTTGATTTTGTTCAAGCTGACGCTTTTGCATCTTATCAGTTCTTTCTGAAGTTGGAAAGGATTCTGGTAAGAGCTAATAACGTGTGGTTTAATGCTAAGTTTGATGGCTGGTAACCTGTCAGGGTTAGTTAGGTCACCGTTGAGAGTCATGTTTATGTTGAAGATCTTATGGCAAGATTTAAAGTGTTAGTTTATCAAGCTGGGATTTTCAATTAATTTTTTAGTAATTTTTTTTTTTGCGGTTTATTTTTCGATGATTAAAAATTGGTCAATGAACCTGTGACATTTTTTCAAAATCACATTCTATTTATATCTCTTTAGTGTACGTACTTTTAAATGAAAGTAAGATTGAGAAACGACCTAGTAAAATTACAAATATCATTAAATCAAACAGATATAAATCTACTTCATTATCTTAACCCTAAAGAGTTAAGATATTTATAAATATGAACATTTAAAAGAATTGATTAAATATTTTAATAAATATTTATGAATAACCATATAAGAAATGTCTAAAAAAATGTTGTTCATTCTAAGATTTTATTTGAGAATTCTGAAGAGGGGAAAAATATTGTAAAATTTAAAAAGATCAATCATGTAAAGAATTTTACCATCAATTATATTTTGCATCATTTATGCATATTACTTCACCACCCAGCTCGTTTTTCATCACGGCTTTGGACCTGCGGAAAAACCTCTTCATTTATCTCTATCTCTCGTCTCTTCACTATCCAATTTTTAAGCTTATTTAATTTCTAAATTTTGATTCTATTTTTAATTAAAAATTAGCTCGAAATTAATGATCTTAAAAACTAATCAATTAAAATCGACATTCAAAATTGAAAAAAATTTATTATTTTAATTAAATATTTATTAAATAATTATTGATATAATGGAAATAATCTTCGAGTCTTAAAATTTTGACAACAAAAACAAATTCTAAATTATAAAATAATTAAATTTAAAATATTTTTTTTTCTCAATTGAATTTCTGTATGATTATGTAATTTGGAGAAATAAATCTATAGAAATAGAATAAAATCAATTTTAAAAATAAAAATGAAAATATGTGCAATTATATGTTATACAGATTTGCAAAACGAAAATAAAGAGTAAAGAGTAGTTTAGCACATTCTTTAGCAAAGAAAACAAATGCTTTATTTTTAACTATCGAAACGGAATTATAAAAAAAAGATTAAATTAATTAATTAAATGTTATGTCGATTGATTTTTCTCAATGAAGTTACACTAAATGACTTTATTGAGTCCATTAGATCCTCTCTGGCATTCAAAATTTGTTTTTTATTTTGAATAGTTTCTTTAGTGCTACTGTTGAAATTTTTTGGTGCCACATGTGGTCGATTAATTTTTGGCTGAAAAGTGCTAAGTTGACTTGGGCTTTGACCCTTGTCCAATTCTCCATTAGACTCAGAAACAACTGACTTTAATTCTTCAAACAATGAATTTTTCGATTGTGCCAAGTTTTCATGGTTAATTTTATTTATGCTACTGTTTGAGTCCCTCACTTTGGCACTCATTACGAACGAGGGCGAATTTTTGCGTTGAGCTATTGAGTACAAATTTTGTGACATGAAGTAAGACTGAGGCGAGTTATGTGCTGAAGAATTGTCAATTGATGGCGAAGAGTTGGTCGAAGTCGATTGAGTAGAGCTGGTGTCGACTTCTAAATTTATTTTAGCAATTGTTTGTCGTCTAGATTCCAACTTTTTGCCAAGTTCGTCTTCTAAAGTTGTCTTAACAACCGGCCTATTGTCCATATTTTTCCTATACTGAACAGTTCTAACCTGGTTCGAAGCTACTTTTTTTTCATTGGCAACAATTGTGCCAATACTTGAACGAGAACTCTGCTTTTGTTTGTCTAGCTCTCGTTTTTGCAGTTCCAATTGGTATTCTTTTTCATTATTTTGTTCTATTTCCTGTTGCTTATTGAAAACTTCATTTAGTGCTTTTGAATTAGCCAATCTTTTAACTATTCCACTATAACCACGCACAGTTCCGTCAGTTGAGTAATAGATACCATTTTTCTCAATTATATCTCCATGTCGAACGACAGTGTAATTTTGATGCTGCTCGTTTATGTCTTTTTCGGTAAGGGCGGGAAATTGAGGTGGTGGAGAAGCAGGTGATTTTAGCTGCAAGTTTGGTCTTTTTTTTTCTGGTATTTTTTCGTCAATTGATTGATCAGCAATTTTTATTAAGCTCGAAGTTTCGAACTCTGGTCTTACTTCAATGACAGCAGTCTTTTTTAAAGGAGTTCGGTATGAATTGATATTGATATCAATTTGGGTTTCTTCATCTGAATCAATTTTTGAAGTTGTATTTTCTGGCTCTGCGTCATAAGGCTGGACTGAACTTCTATTGGTTGCCTCAACTAGAACCTCAGGGATCTTGGTATCTAATTTTAGAGTAGCAGTATTTTCGTTTTGTTTAATCTTAGGCTCAAGGTTCTTGTTTATAACAACTTTGGTAATTTGATTTGACATGTTTTGCACTGAATATGTGCTTTGGTTAAGTGGACTAGTAGTTACCATGGGCGAGTTTAATGCCTTGATCGACTCTAGATCACTATGATCGTCTTCGGAAAATATTTTGTGGTCAACTACTGCTCCATGAAAAGATCTAACACAATTTTCATCTGAAATTAGGATACTGTCATCGTTTTCTTTTTTTATTTCGTCAAGAACGCTTTCATCCTTGTTATCTTCCATTTTATCTAGAATTAAGAAAGATTAATTTTTTTGATTTTTTTTTAATTTTTTTACTTGGAAGAGTTGAGTTGTCGGTAGTCATGTTGCTTTGTTTCTCAAAAGAAGTGGTCACTGATGCCATGTTCAATGAATCACAGTCAATATTTCGTAATTCTTCTTTTTCTTATAAAATTAAATGTTTATTAAAAAAATTGGAATATATTTTCCCAAAAGATTAGCGTGTCATTGCAAAAAAAGCTAAATGATTTTTAATTGTAATACCTTGGCTCAAATAATTCTAATTAAAATTAATCTTTACAATTAATAAAAGTAAGATATATGCTAATGCAGAAAAAAATTCAATAAGAAAAAGAGACTGTCAATTAATTGTTTGAATTGGTTTTGTTTATTTTAGATGACCAAATTAGAATGAAATTTAGAAATTCGAAAAGTGATTTTTTTCAATTGACCAACAAAAAGCCAAAAGTAAAAAATTTTAATCTTTTTTATTTCCTTTTTCTTGTTAATGATCAAAAAATAATAAAATTTTTAACAAATTCTTCAAATATTTTTAATAGCATAATTTTTACAAATAGGCTAAATCCCTGAGTAAAGTTTGACTCACCCATATTTTTATCCAAGATTTTGCCATTTTCTTCATTTAAAGATTCACCAGATTCAATTGATGGACTATAGTGGTCATTTTTCTCATCTAATTTAGTGGAATTTTCATTTTTACTTGATAAAACAGAGCTTGAATCCGAAAGAGATGGCGAAGGAAAAGACGGAGGGGATGTAGAATATTTTTCTTCTGGGTCCTCAGTTTTGCACTCTGAATTGTTGTGTGAATGGGGTGACATATCAGTTAAAACTTTAAGAGATTTTTGCTGATCATTTTGACTCGGTGGCAATGGAGCAGCTTTTTTCTTCTTTCTGGTCAAACAAATAATTTTTTCCAATGTTTCTCTGTCCAAATCGGTCATAGAATTTCTTCCATCATTTACTGATTTAGACCTATTTTGGTTTATTTCTTTAGAAAAGTCATATCTCGGAGCCTCGTTTCCCTCGGGTACAGAGTTGAGATTGTGACCTGTTGGCGGTGGTGGAGCAGGTCGTTTTTTGTTTGCTTTGGAAAGTAAATGATGGTTATCTAACTGGCTACTGGTTGTTGATTTAATAGAAGATGTTGATGAAACATAGTCCTTTTTTAGACTGTTGCTATTCAGCGAAGTGCAATCTTCGTACAAGGATGTTTTTGATTTTGACTTTCGGTTCTTTTTCCGGGTGAAAAAGGAAAACATGCTGGATTTGATGCTCAAGTTAGATGTGGATCCTTTAAATGTGTCCGAATCTGTGCTTCCAATACTTAAATCTAACTCAGATTTAGATTTGATTTTATTGATAGATTTTTTTTCAGCCGATTGACAATTAGATTTTGTATTAGGTATTAGTTTTTTTTGTGAACGTGATTTGGTACTATTTTGGTGAAAAGTTGCAATTGAGCTTTTTGAATCTTAAACAAAAGATTATATTTAACGCGGCTATTAAATTTATAATTTTATTCTATGGCAAAATGTAAAAGAAGCAATTTCTGTAAAAATAAAGGTAGATTTGCTGTCTTGGAAACAAATGATTAGAGTTTTATTCGAAAACAAAAGGGTATTTAGAGATTTTATTTAAATAATGTTAATTGTTGAAAGCAATTTAGCTTGCCTATCTTTGATCCTTCGAGATTAACTTATGCTTAAAACATTGTGAAACATAAATCCAAACTGCTTAACTATCAATTAAGCAAATGATTAATAAAATCTTTGAATTAAGTGACTTAAAAGCTGATAGTTGGGCTCTGGCCTCAAAATATTTCAACTAATGCAAAATTTAGATAACGAGATTAACTTTGTTTAAAATATTCTAAACTAGATAATAGTTTAAAAATAGATTTTGGAACTTGTTCTAAAGAATTTAATTAAAATTTATTTTAAACCTTCATTTTGTCATTTGAAAAAAAAATTCACCTCTCAGTACTCATGCTAAATCGTGTGCTATCAAATTTTTAATTTTTAAATTTTCTAAGAAATTGGAATAATTTAGAATCATTAGTGTATACACTTAAATTTTGAAATGCATATTAATTGAAGCTAATTTTTGGATAGAAAAAATTTCTTATTTTTCAAGTTATAAATATGAAAAACCGCGGTTGATTAATTAATTAAAGTGGATTATCGACTTTAAAATAAAAAAGCATACATTGAGTATTAACCAAACAGCTACGAATAATAAAAACAAATAATTAGCTAAATATGGCATTTTATTATTTTTTTGAATTAAAAAAAAAAACATTATTGATTGTTAATTATGAGATTTGTGAAAAATTATATTTAAAATACTAATATTTGATTTAAAAATCATCGTTTTTACCTTTATTGGAATAATTTGAGATGATTTAAGACCAAAATATTTGAATTAATTTCATTAAAATTGTTTTTAAAATTTTCCTGCTAACAACTATCATGTAATAAAATTTAAAATATCTCTTAAATATATTACATCATATTTATTATGTAACAAATATAAAATAAAGCAAAATAATCAAATGCCAAATAGTCCATAGACTTAAACTATTTAATCTAAAAGTTAAAATTTTGATAAGTTTTTAAATCTTTCATAGTCTCACGGTATCTTATTTATAATCCGGCTAATCCGCTTTTTAACTAAAAGGCACATTCGTGATTTGATTTAATTAAATAAATTTATGTTTATTAAACAAAAAAAAAACTAGCTTGTTAAAAAAATTAAAGTGAATGCTATTCATAAACTTGATTTAGTTAGTTAGTTGATTAGAAATAAAATACACTCACTGAGTCTATTTTGGGACTTGTCGTAGCTTTTTAATACCAAATTAACTTCGTTGGTGTCAAATGAATTAAATTTTAGTTGCATTGAAGCTTGATGAATCTTTGAATTGATCACTAGGTCGTATCTGTTCGGATCAAGACTTGCTTCTTTGCATATGGTTTCAATTAAATCAGCAAGACTTATGTCCGGTCTAACACGTACCGCAGTTTTTTGGTTGAATGGCAAATTGACGCCCACTCTAATGGTTAGCTCAAAAGGAGTCTTCGGATGCGACAACGATTTAGCATAACTATTTAAGTTAACTAAGTGACCGGCTGACTTGGCTACTTCGGTCTCCAAAGGGAACAATTGGTGCTGTTGATGCTTCAGAGTGGTTGTCTTGGGAACAATTGTGATTTTGGCGGGATCTAAATGATAAATGAAATAAATAAACTTTTTTTTGATAAAATGAGAAAAATTTTAATTAAGATTTACTTAAATGACCAATTGTTTGGTTTGGAGTGTAGTCTATCAATTTATAGTTGTTTGAGTTAGAGTCGCTTTCGTCTTTACTAAACAATTTAAGACTATAATTAGTGGGTATTAGCTTTGCCGTAGCGGACAGCTCTACTAAAATGTCATATACAGCTTTTCTAAATGAATAAACTTTCAAAAAAAAAAAATTCAAATGGTCAATCAGTTAATTTACCTAGCGTCTAATTTTTTCGATATTTGAAGCCCGTTTGGATACACTATAAGAATGTCGGGCAAGTAGGTTTGATTCAAATTGGAAATGGCGGACGAAGAAATAGATGATGCAGAGGACAAAGTGGACGATGCCGAGCAGCTTTGATTTCTCATCCGATGTGTCCGGTCTGGACCATCGCTGAGAGCTAAATTTTCGCTTTTATTAGAAGGCATTCTAGATTCGTGGTTTGTTTTCATTTCATATTTAATTCAAATCCAGTCAATAGAAATTGCATAAATTGGAAAATTTCTATATCTAAAAAATTATTATTTAAATAAAAAATTTTAAATTAAGTATAAGAAAATAGGACGTTTGATTTTATTTGAATTGCTTATGTTTATTCTTATCAAATGAATCGATATTTAATACATTTATTCATTTAACTGGAAATTATGTTTTTAGTTGTATTTTAAAATCGTTCAAATATTTATCAAAAAATTCCATTTAATTGTGTAATATTTATTATATATTTATTTGAGCCGGATTACCTTCTTAAAATTGCTCTAAACGAGTAATCATAAATTAAATTTAAAAAACATTTGATTAAATTAAATTAGACAAAAAGCTGACTAAAGTCAGGTTTAAAAAAACATAGCCCAATACAAAAAGTTATTTTCATTTAAGATAGCTTTTAAACTAATAGACGTTTTAAATGAAATATTTGCTTTTTGATAACTTAAGTGGACACTTCTAGAGCCAAATCAAAACTTAACTTGCAAGGCTGCCCAGTCTTTTATCATTTTAAAAATTGTTTGCAAATAAGACTGAATCAGATTCAATGTGAATTAATTAAGCCCGATCGGGCAGGTTTTTTTGTTATTTACAATGGAAAATTTGTCAAATTCTTGACATAATCTAGATATAACTATATTTGTCACAATATTTTTAATTTTTCCTGATATAACAAATAAAATATTAAATATTTGCTTAATGTATATTACATCTTGAACAATAGACTTTCAAGTGCATTTCCCTAGAACGGACAGGTCAAGCAAACACTTGATTAATTAAGTGATCCAAATTTATAAAATTTGATCAAACAAAATCCTAATGAAATATTGAACAAGATATTTGACAATATAAATGCAAATACTAAAATTTATAGAATTTATTAAATCCAAAAATGTGATTGTTTGAATATTAGGGTAACTATTCGAAATATTAAAAAAGGGATTAATAAGCCTTTATCAATTCTTTATTTAAAAAAATACAACAAAAAACTTGTAAAGCTATTTTCTAAAGTTTGTCTTGTAAGCACGATCGATTAATCTTGTGCAACTTTAATATTTAATCTTAAATTATCGCATTCAAAATTAGATACAGACCAAATATTTAAAAGCAAATATTTTAGCCTAAGCCCTTAATGTCCGAACATTCGAGTACCACATAAAATTGATTTTTTAAATGTCAAAAAGTAAATTTGATCGTGTTTAAATAGCGCTATAAATTACACAATCATTTTTTAGCTACTTCAACTTGATTAAATTTACATGGATTATTAGAAATACAAAAGGGTTTTGTATTTCAACAAAATTTTATGGTAAATATACAATTTTTGGGCAATGAATTTTGGACAAAATTTTTAAGTCACCTTAAACTTAATTTTTAAGCTTCTCCTCAAAAACTAAGATTATAGTAAAAGTAAAATTTTACATCCTTCTGATGGACGTCCAGCATAAACGGGTCAATCTCTTCGGGCTAAAAAATTCTTAAAAACTTTTATCATTAAACTTGATTTAAAAAAAGTCTTTGAATAAATCTATTTTTTAAAAAATTCAAATACAATTTCTAAAAGTATACAAAATAAATTAAAGATTATATAACATGTTCGTTTTTGGTTAAAAAACATGAAAAAATTTGCTCAAAGTAATTTGAAACCATTAAACTTGGTCACGATATTTAATACAATTGGTTTCCTGGAAACATGCGAAAAAAGCTTATGTTTTAAAATAAACTAAATTATTTTTTATTTTAATCGAGGCTTTTGGAAATAAATTTACTTCTTTAGATTAAATTTAGATAATAAAAATCTAGTTTAAAAAATAATTAAATCAAAAATATCTTATCCAGATTTTATTGAAAAATATAAATAATCAAAAAATAAAAAATGATTCTAATGTCTAAATTTATTCAGGATAGTTAACTGTTTAAGGTTAAAAACCAGATATACTTGTCTACCAAAAAGAGTAGTATGTTAAGCATTTAATTGATTCTGAATACAAACCGGGATTTTTTAACTATTTAATTTTTATGTCTATGCAGGAACCGTCTATTTTTTAAACCTAAAGTAAACTAAAATTAGTAAATTAATTTTTATATATTTGCTTCAGTAGTTGACTTTGCTTATTTTTGCAAAAAGAATTGAAAATGATTAAGAAAACTAAAGTTTTTAAAGAGCTTGTAAAACCAGTTTACCGAATCTTGGCAATCTCTTGATTAGGCTGAAGTTTGACAATTATGGAAAATTTAACAACAAACTAAATCTTAGAGCTTGTTGAAATAAAAGTTTTACTAGTAAACAAAATTGTCAAAAAGAGAGTTTTTATGATTTATGATATTTTTTAAGAATATACCTGAGTTTGAGTTGAACACAAAACAACAAGGAATTGTACGATCTAGCCTAAGAACATAAAAAAGAAAACTTTTTAAAAGTTATATTAAAAATAATTTTTTTCTAAATTGTATTGTTAGAATGAACAGCTTTGAGAAACAAGATTTGTTTTTTAATTTAGAGAAATTAAAAAAAAGACCGTATTCAATTTAAAATAAACAAAGATTACGTAAAAATCTCATTTTTTTAAATCCCTATAAATTTACTTTAAAACATATTAAAGGTTCTCTATGGAAAAAACTTATATATTTATTTTTTTAATTAAACATCTTAATTGAAAAATTCGGCTCGTCCAAAATCAATAACAACCCAGGAGTCACTTTTTAACTTTACCTAGACCAAAGCAGTTGGATATTTTTCTTCAGAACCAACAGATTCCGAGGTCAATTGAACTTAGCGGTTCCAATATTTACATAAAATCTATAGAGTAAATGTTCTGATTTTTAATAAGTTTATATGGGTCAAATAGTCAAAAACCTTATCAAAATTTTAATAGTTTATTTAGAGTTTTTCACGAATCCTTAAAATAAATTTTTGATTTGAGAATTATTCTTAAAAATAAACCGGTCAAATGAGTTTATACTTAATAATTTAAATTCTTAATAAATATCATGTATTTGATAAAATTTTTGTTCCTTAAAAAAAAATCCTCAATTAAGTGTACCACGAACTAGATTGTTTTAAATTTGTTACTTTATACTTCTTAAGTTAATCATCACTAATCGAGTTTATTAATTTGAAATTATTTTTGTTAATTTAGAAAAAAATAGAATTTCATTTATTCTCGAATGAAAATGTCAAGTTATTCATCGAATCAATACTTTAGAAAAACCAATTTAAATTAATTCTGACAAGAAAATTCTTAAAAAAAAACATGTCAACAAAATTTTGATTTAAAAATTTGAAATTAATTTTTATTTAAAATTTTAATCAATGATAAAATCATATTTAACATTAAACTTAAACTATTTATCAACCTAAACCCACGTCTATTTACCTTGTAAATATTTAGGAAAAAATAATCTTCGGTATGTGTCTTATCTTCACATTTTTGAGCATTAATGAACAAATCTTAATTTTCGGACCACTGAATTTACTTTTAAATTATGCAAAACAGATTTGCTGGGCATAGAAAAATGCGTGATTATATTCTTAGCTGAAAAACGATATTTTACCTTCAAATATTGACCATAAGTTATTAACAAATATAAATTTTGAGCTTAATTTTATTTAGAAAAAAAAATCGGAAGCTTATTTGAGCTAAAAAAAATCTTCAGGATAAATAGAAAATCCTTTGAAATTATTTCCCAGTCACGCGCATTGTCCCATACATTCGGCCTAGGTATTAAAATTATTTATATTACTTTAACCTCTAGAAAATAGTTTTTTTCTAACACGAACCAAAATAAGAGATTAGAATTTTTTAGCGTCCCAAAAAAGCATTCATTTTCTTCTAGGTCATAAGACTCACTGCCCACTTAGGGTCAAGAAAAAGCTATTTCGAATCCTTTCGCGAATAAGTTAAGCTCATCTTTACCAAGGGTACACGGCCTTATTAACAAAAGCCAATTTAGGGCCTAAATATTTCAAGTCAATTCTTATTTACTCTATAGTCTAATTTGAAATTAGCATATAATTTTTTTTGTTAAAGAAGCTTTCTATATTAATTTTCTAAAAGATGAATATTCATAAAGCACATTAAACCATGGTAAACTATTATTTTCAAATGTTAATTAAAAACTCATTGGCTAAACTCCCTTAATAAATACAGTTATATAAAGCGGTTGACACATAAAATATACGGGCTATTTCTTGGCTAGTGTTTACTTAAAATATTGCCCACAAGCCCAGACGTAAATAGCCACAAGAAACAACGTAATTAATTTTATTTAAAAAAATAGATTCTAAGAAATTTCAAAGGGTTCAAAGTTGATTAGAATAATAAAAATTAGGTTTTAAATTAAATATGTCTTAAAAATTAAAACTCATCAAAATATATTACTATTAATCGCTTGAGTGCAAAGTGATCGTTTGCATAGAATTACCAGCTAATCCATTGTTCAAATAGTGATTTGTTCAAACATATGCTTACGAGTTTAGGTTTGAGAAGTTTGTACAATTTGTCCCTAAAGTTTCTAATAGATATTTATTTTTTAAAGATAATAATAAAATTAAGCTAGAAAAGCATACTCTGTTCAGCAGAACGTTTTTAATTTTTTAATTGAATAAGCGATAAGCTCTACTTGACCAGCATTAAGCAGACTTTTAAAATAAAAAAAAGCTCTCTTTTATATCAAGTAATTAATTGATTATGTTGACCAGAAAAGAAGCTATAATTTCCATAGAATAAAAGCTTAGGATTTAAATAACAAGTTTCGAGAAGTTTGTTTAACTTTTGTAAATTTTGTTAAATTTTAAAATGGACTTGCTTTTCTTAAACTTACAAACTTTTAAACAATTTAATGCAAAATCTGATAATTGTGTTTTTTTATCTATAATTGCATAACCTATTGATTGATTAGAATTAAAATTTTCAAACAATTTGTCAAATAAAAGCTCAAAATTCTAAAAACTAAAAGATTAAGAAACTGATTTAAGTTATTCTAGATTAAATAGTTTATTTTAAAATATTAAAATTTAATTCTTAATAAAAAAAAGATTGTCTAATCGGATTAAATCATCAAATGAGGATAACTAAACCAGGTATTTTATAAAATGACAATACCTAAAAATTGAAAATAGATTGACTCAAACGAACGGAAAAATATCATAGAAAATATTGATTTTTTTCCAATTAAATTTAATTTCTAAATTCAAATGCTATGTATTTGCTAATGTTAAATATTTGCTTTTAACTTGTTTCAAATTTCTCATTTAGAACTGCCATTAAAAACAAAATTTAAACATTTATAAAACCAGATTTTGTTATTAAACCAAAAGTTCCCCGCAAATAAAGCGATTTCCTAAAGAATAATTTTCTATTCAAGCTTACCTTTATTAAATTTAATTGTCAAACACTTAACAGCAATAAAGTTATAGCTACAATTTAATATTTTATTTAATCTAAGAGCTTTACAAACGAGAACAATGCTTAAATATGTTTTTAAAATGTCTTAAATTGTTTTTTTATGCAATATTTTAAATCTTCACCTTGATTTTATTCCAGTTGGTGGTGGCGAATTTCGAAGATTGTTATCAATTTTTTTAAAATTAAATGCCTTTAAATATACTTGAATATAAATTTAGTTATTTATTTAAGCATTCAAACAAATAGAAAAAACAAGATTTTTTTCCAAACCACAAAGGTTAAAAATAATTATTACTAACATTTTTTATACTTCTTCAAAAATAAAATCTTGAATTTTAATTTTCTTTTTATATTTTAAAAAAAACCTCAGGTTATTTATAATTTATTCTTTTAAACAAAACTATTCAAAGGGCTATCTGTTAATGGATTCGATTCGTTTTTATTCTTAATATTTTATTAATGTGCTTGTTCTAAGTTGTATTTCTAGATTAAAAAAAAAATTATATAAAAATAAATTAAATTCAAAATAATTGACAAAAATGTTAATAAAATTTAGATTTTGAAACTTGTTAAAATTATTAAAAAATATTTTGGTCATATGATCATATTGAAAAAATCCAAATTAAAAAAAATCGAATTTTGTTCTCAAATAAATAAATCTAATTAAAATTTAAAAATTCCAAATAATTTTTCTTTTGAGCATGAAACTCCATTTAGAAGAATCCACTACCATAACAAAAGTAATACATCTTATATCTGACTCGATGAAATTGAATTATCTTTTACAAACAGATAGATAGTGTTCAACTAGAGGACAGATCAAATCCAAAAGTAAAATCTTCAGGCTCACTTTATTTGACAATATCTCATCTAGTTTTTATCGAGACTAATAGCAAACGTGAAATATGGGTAAGTTTATGTCTAATTGAATGGTTTATTTGATTATTTATTTAAAAGATATACTATTCGTTAATTAACTCGATCGAAAAACTTCCATTAAGCATTAATGGGTCACCTATTCTAATCAGAACCAAGCATTTTTTAAATTGTTTGTTCATTATATCGAAAGAAAAAGATTGTCAAACATTAACTCAAGTTCTTACTCAGTATTCTCGACCGAGTAATAAGAAATTTTTTTAAAACAATTAGAATTATTTTGTTTTTTCAGCAAAGTATCACGAATTATTATGCTTTGGGGAAAATTATCACCTAAAAAAATTACTAGATTCCACTCATAAAAATAATGAACAAATATATCATCTCGAGTCAGAGTATGCTAGAATGGGTTTGCCAAGCAACAAATGGACAATGACAAATATTAACTGTGATTATCAAATTTGTGATACTTATGTAATATAATTAAACTTAAATTTAGAAATCATATAAATAAACTTTAAATTGTAAAGCCAAATTTATTGTTTGTACCAGCATCTGTAAATAATAAAATACTTGAGTCAAGTGCCAATTTTAGAAGTCGAGGTCGTCTACCAGTATTGTCCTATCTTCATCCAAATGGCGCTAGTTTGACCCGATGCTCGCAGCCTCTGTCAGGTTTCAATGGGCGTTGTGTTGAAGATGAACAACTTTTGCAGCATATTCTCATGACTAATGAAAATTCCACATTTATGTATGTTGTCGACACTAGACCTAAAGTATTAATTAATTAAGCAAATTGCTTATTCACTTAATTTGAAATGATAGATAAATGCTATGGCCAATAAAGCTCAAGGAAAGGGCTATGAAAACGAAACTTATTACAAAAATATCCAATTCCATTTCATTGGTATCGAAAATATTCATGTTATGAGAAATAGTTTAGAAAAATTAGTTAAATGTAGGTGAAAAATTAAAGTCTAATTAAAAAATCGAATTTTAATTTTATTAAGGCGCAGAAAATTCAAGCACTGCTTCATTTTTTTCAGAATTGGAAAAAACAGAATGGTTAAAGCACATAAAAGCAATTATAGACACATCAGTATTTTTGGTAGAAGCAATCAATGACCAAAATGTAAGTGTTCTTGTACATTGTAGTGATGGTTGGGACAGGTATTTTTTGGAAAAAAATATAAAAAATGTTTGTTAATAGTATAATAAAGAACTGCTCAAACATGTGCCCTAGCTAGTTTGATGCTGGATCCCTATTATCGGTCAATACATGGATTTCAGGTTCTAATTGAAAAAGAATGGCTCATGTTTGGTCATAAATTTTCGCACCGGTGCGGACATATTTACGAAAATGATAAGGAAATATCTCCAATTTTCAGTCAATTTTTGGAATGCGTTTGGCAATTACAGCATCAATTTCCATGCGCGTTTGAGTTTAATGAAACTTATTTGATTAAAATATACGAGCATGCTTACTCATGCCAATTTGGTACATTCGTTGGTAATTGCCAAAAAGAACGCATTGATCTTAAGATAAATGAATTAACCTATTCATTATGGGACTACATTCAATACAAAATAGATGATTTTATAAATCCTTTGTACGTTCCTAATTCAGTCTATTCCAATTCAGTCTTAAGGCCAGATACAAGGATATTTAGTCTAAAGTAATTTTAAATAAAATAAATTTTTTGAAGTTAATATTTTATTTTAAGATTTTGGAGATCATTGTACAACAGATTTGATTCGAACATAAATCCGAGTGAAAAGCTAATCGATAGTTTATTAATGCTAAGATACAACACTAGTTCTTTGCAAGAATATTCAAAGCTTTTGGAAAAAGTTTGTTAAATTTTTTAGGTTTTAAATTATTCATATTTTGTGGTAGAGGTGTGCTCAATTAAGAAGCTTAATCGAATCGAATACAAAAAGTAATGATAATAGTTTAATAGATTTGACTGAAAATGATGTTGACAAAATTAAAATTAATGAGAATGAGAACTCCACAGTTGAAAGAACAAAAAACTTAACTTTAGATGAAATTTCAACTGATTTTAATTCAATTGATTTAAATTGGAAATCAACGCGCAAAAATTGTGTCTGCTTTGAACCATTTGACTTTGCTAGTTCCAAGTTAAACTGTCCCAGATGCGGAGAAATATTTTGCGAAAGATGCGTGGAAAATGGAAAATATATTACCAGTACAGTTTCGACAAAGCTAATTTTTGTATGCCAAAACTGTGTCAATTTATTTGGATTATAATTAATTTGTTATTCATATTTATTTTTTTTAATTTAATGCGACTCATAATAGGAAATTTTATTTTTTACAGTAATAATTTTTTTGATAAAAAATGTCACATTTAAACTTTAAATTAAACTCTTGTTTAAGAAACAGGCATTCTAAACAATTTTTCTTTCGTTACTCTTTACTATTTATTTTAATTATTTATTTTGTACCAATGGTGAGGATAAAATTTCATGATTATGATTAAAATTCACTATAGGTTCTGATTAGGCCTGGTTAAAATCAAATCATTTTTTCCTTGGGAAAATAAGCAAATTCTAATTTAAAAAATTTAAATTCTAATTGTCAATATTTAAATTTAATTAAAAGATAATATTTAAAATAAATATAGATAAAAAAATAAGAAAAAAACTGATCTACATAATAATTAAAGAAGCTTTTAGATTGAAGGTTGTAATTCAAAATAGATTAAAAATTGTAACTTTTGGGCTTGAAGTCAATTAATTATATTTTTTCATATTAAAAGATATTGACTCAAATAATCATTCTATTCAGAATTAATAGTTAAAAGTTAAATATTTACAAAACAAACCAACATGAAAAAGTCAAAAAAAATTAGTCTTTAAGATTTTTTTAAAATACAATATATGATACCTTTTACTAATTTTATTAAATATTTAACTTAATTCCCAAATATATGTTTAAAGTAAAATAAAATAATTAAAATTAGTAGTTAATAGAGATTCATATGAGAAAAAAATTATCAATAATTTAGACAATAAAAACAACATAGTCAAAATATAACTTTGATGGTTCGAAAAAAAAACCAATAAGTTTGTTAAATTTAACCAAAAATGTTATCTTAAATAAAATGAAAATAATTTTATCAACTTGTATTTTAAATATGAATATTTTAAATAAGAAAATTATCTTTTTGTTCTATTTGGTATTGGTATTAAGTGAGCTTCTGTGTTAATTAGCCAACGTTTTAGGTCGAAATTTTCACTATTATCATCTTCAAATAGTAAATATAAGTATTTCAATGTTTCGGCTAGAAAAAAGCTTTCCATTTTATCTCTAAAATTAACTCGTTCTGGATTGGTAACATCGCCAATACTCGAATAACCACCATTTTCAATTTTAGTATATTTTTCGAACGCTTCAAAAATTTTCCATCCATTTTCTTCATATTTTTTGTCTTTAGTTATTTTTTTCATGTAATATAATGACTCGACAGTTTCAGGACGGAGTAGATTGTGACGATCGTTATCTTTGACATAAAAATCTTTACTCGAATCTTCATGGGTGTTAAAGTAGACTATTTCGGGACTGAGACCAGTTGGAAATTGAGCATACATTTGATAGCATGTTTCGGTCAATTCTTCGGCTATATTTAACAAATCTTTAAGGTCTTCTTCAGGAAAATTTGGTACATTTTTCAAATAAGAATATCCTAGAGCAAGATTTCCAGGTAAAAAACAAACTAAGTGATCCATTTTTGGACTAAAAGTGTCCGATAAAAGTTCACCAGCAAACATATAACCATTGGGATTTGTTTTTTTAATTAATTTTTGTTTAATTCCATTTACAGATTCTAACCAATCTTGGATCAAATGAAAATTCTCATCATTTTTGTCATATTTTGCACCTTTTTGAATCCATTGTTTTAATAAATATTCATAATATGAGTCACCGCGAGCGCCCAGTGTTATTGTCCGTCCTCTAAATTGTCCTTCATTAGTGTCTATGAAAATTGGTGCCAGACCGTTTGGTTTATTTAATCTATGCAATATTTGAGTTACCTTATTTATTGCTTGTTCGAATCGCTTATCTCCGGTCAAATAAGTCAAATCATTAAACTCAATAGATAAAGTTGATACTTCAGACAGACTACTGTCAGAAGTCCAGCTAGGCGATTTTGCCTTTCGCCTCATTAAATTTAGATCTGAGTAAGGAATAGATGACTTAGTGTCAAAAGCAGGCAAACTTCTATTTCCGAATTCGTAGGCTTTTTCTAAAAATATTTGATCAGCAGACAAATGATAGGCACTTAATAGACCACCCAATATCCTTATAGTTAATTCGAACAGATTATTGTATCTATCTACTTCAAAATTAAGACTTTTTTCCACCCAATCTCTAGCCTCTTTAAATTGATCCTGTAGATTCATTATGTAAATTGTATCCAATGAGTCTACAATTGTCAAGCCAAGATTGAACCATGAGCTAGATCTTTTTGAAATTGGCTTAAGCTCGTCTTGTCCCCATGCATGTTCCTGATAACCTTTCCAAGCATGCAAAAATGCTTCAACTACTTTTTTCTGACGCTCATTAGTCGGTCCTTTAATAGATAATTTTAAAAAGCTATATTTTAGTCTTTTAATCAAACAGTCTAATAAGACTTATATATTTAAATTTTTTAAGAATAACTGAGAACGTAAAACGATAATTCAATTTAAAATTTACAGAAATAACTAAATTCTCAATTGTCATTTAATAATAGAATTAGAATTCTTGAATTAATTTAACCAGAGAAAAGAAAAAAAACTACAACTGTTTATCTGAGTGAGGATATCATTATGGCAATGTGAGATGTAATACCAAACTAAATTATTAAATCTCACATTGCCATAATGATATCCTCACTCAGATAAACAGTTGTAGTTTTTTTTCTTTACATTTGGTATTACCAAACTTTCAAAAACAAAAAAATTTTATAACTTTTGTTCTAAATGTCAAAAAATTTTTAAATAAAAGTTGTTCACTTTGTCTCATTTACAGAAAAAGTTTTTGACATTTACATCAAAAGTTATAAAATTTTTTTGTTTTTGTATTGGAAGTTTGGTATATGATTTCACATTGCCTATAATTATAATTTCCAAATAGTTGTTTTCAAGTCATTTAGCCAAGAAAAAGTCATTCCAATAACTTGAAATTTCTAAAAAAAAAATTAAGCTCCTAATAAAATGGCTATAAGTCAAAAAATCTTTCAATTTTTTTTTATTTGTTGATTTAACAAAATATATTGAAATAAATTGAAAATAACTTTTAAAAAAATAACATTAATAAATACAATTTCAAAATTTAAGTCATTAGAATTATTTATACTTGACTTGTTGACTTAAAAACAACTCTGATTTTTTCTAAAATTATTTCAGCATCATTTAATTATTTCTGTTTTTCTTTATTTTCTAATTATTCCCATTTTTATTTTCTTATATTTTTTTAATATCCTAGAAGAATTATATTCAAATTTAGTTAAAATATATTTCATATATTTTGAAATCAAAATGATTGATACAAGTATAAAAAAAAGATAATTAATTTATTTATTGGTTAAATTGAAATAATTTGGAAAAAATACTTACCATTCATCGGCATTTTAAATATTGAATATGGAGGTCGTTTTTCTTTAAGAGCAATAAACTTAAAATAATAATCTAGAAAATTTTTTTTTACATTTTTCTAAATACCCTGTCTTGAATCGGCCGCTGGTTTATTCTGTCTTTTTCTAAAGGCTGGTGTTCATGATTAGATGGAATATTTTTAAGTTTTTTATGATGAAATTCAATATGTGACAAGACATATAAAACAGATAGAAAAACTAAAATTAAAACGAAAGTTTTTTGAAAACGATGCAAACGATTCCAATACTTTTAACAAACTTTTTATAAATTAAATTTAAAAATTATCAAAACTCTACTCGATAAAACGATTGTCTTGTTTGTTTAATTTCAATAGTACCAAGATTAAGTGAATAATATTGGCTGCTTATTGTGTTTATACTGGACATATTCAAAACGATAGCCACTTTTTCATTGACATTACTAAACTCAAATTATCTAAACTTTGAGATTATTTTTTACAATTTTTTAATAAAAAAATATAACATGCATTTTATTGCATGAAAAAGTCCAATTAAAGCTTCTAAATTTTTAAATTTATAAATCTAAAGACATCGATTTATTTATTAGTTTAGTCGGATTTTAAATAATCTTATATACAATTGAATTTTGATCAATTTAGCCAAGCTTGGATGCGGCACAGCCCGAACTTGAGCCTCTTGTCAACATAGCACCTGTGTTTAAGTCTTCGTCATCCTTGTCATTTTCATCATCAGTACTCTCGTCGCTTAAGCTGGATGAATTTGAGTCATAATCACCAATGCCTGGTAAAACGCCCAACACAATCTGATTTTTGTTTTCTCTTTTTGATTTTAATTTTTTACTTTGCTTTTTATCATTTTGGTCATCAGACTCTTCCGAATCTGATTTAGATATCTTATTAAATGATATATCTGTGCTTGAGATTAAAGTTGATGTTGAAGTAGCGTTTGAGTTTCCTGTACTCTTTCGCTTAACTACAATGTTTGACAATAGTTCTGCTTGTTTGTTCTCTTTTTTACTAGTTGGTAATGTAAGAGTTATTTTTGGTACATCGGAAGCTATGCTTGATAAGGCACCTAATTTGGCCTTGTGTTTTTGAGTTAAGAAAAAATAATAGAAATTTTAAAAATTTTATATGTGTCTTATCAAAAGGATATTTTGACTTCTTCAATTTCTTTTCTTTCTTCCAATCGAGCTTTTCTTTCACGTTCTGACTTAATTCTGTCTATTTCGCTCAAAAATTGAGCTTCATCTGAATCAAGTCCCTTGATCTGATTTTCTATAAAAGTATAAAAAATTGTTTGCATCTTTAGATGAAAAAATACTGAGCGCATATTGTTCCTCGAATTCTTTCTGTTTTAATTCATTTTGTTCCTTTAATTTTTCGAATAGAGTTCGATTGTCAAAAACCTCTGGAGGTGCCTCTAAAATTAGATAATTTTTGCTATTTGTTCAAAAAATATTGGCTATCGATCTCACCTTTGGGGTCTTCTGCCTTTCTAACTCGTTCCCACTCCGCTTGACGTCGTTTTCTCTCTTCGTCAAGTTTTCCCTCATTCACGAAATTCATATTAATATCTTAAAGTAATGAGATAAATTTTTTTTAGTTCAAGTAGTTGACAATATATAGTAGAATTAAAAAATATATATATTACAACCGTGAATTTAAAGATGATATTCGAACAAATTTAAACAAGCTTCATTTTAAATTATGCATTAATTTATAAAAAAGAGAGTAATCATAATTTGGATTTTAAGATTTACTTAACAAAAACTTGGTATATTTAAAATATCTAAGATTGGTTTTTTGTTAAAAGAACAAAAATACTCATAAAAAAATATTTTTTCTTAAGGAGAAATATTATTCATTATAAAATTTTCTGGACTGTATTTTTGATAAAGTAACATATAATTCAAAAGAAATAAAAAATAAAATAAAATCAAATATCTATACATTTATTAATATGAATCATTGTAAATTATTTTTCTTTATTTAATATGAAAATTAACTTTAAAGAACGAATTATAAAATTGTTGTATTATTTATAATTGACAAAATGATAAACGAAGATTTTGTCTATTAATTAATTATTTAGATTGCTACAAATTAAATATCTAATATAAAATGTACTCCATTATAAATAAAATTTTGTTTTCAAAAATTTATATTGTAGTTAATTAATATTTTAAGATTATGATTTTCAAACAATAAGTTAATATTCTCTTAATGGGTTCTATGAGTTTTTAGAAATCAAACATTTTTCTAACATAAAATATTTTTTTAAAAACATTTTATTAATAGAAATATTATAGCTATTTAAAAGAAATAATTTGATTAAGAGAAAATTATAAAATTATTTTTTACAATATATAATACTTGATATCTATTAATTCAGTGATAAAGATGCTTTATTAGAAATGATAATTCTTCATAATTTTAATTACTTATAGAGATATTGGCGTATTTTGGATCTCTAGCATTCTCTTTCGAACACTTTCTAGATATTTAGAATGAAAATAATTAAGAAAAATTATAATTAGATTTAACTGGAAGAAAATTTGAATATAATTCCGGCAAATTTGGCGATTACCTGAAATTATTTATGCTTGTTTTTAGAAAAAGTATATTAAAGGATAAAAATTAAGTAAGAATTTTTTATTTACCTAAAATAAAATTTTGTCAAGTAGTCATTGTCGTATTGCTAGTATTATACTTATCTTAACTACATAAATGCTAAATAATTTTGAATATTCATCTTTTATAGCTTTATTTTAAATCATTTTTATTTTCAATGCAGTCTTATGCACAATGAAATTTCAATATTTTTAAACACAAATTTTTTTGCAACGTTATAGGCGCTCTAAAAACCTCAAGCAATATACTAGCTTCACTCGGTTTGATCTTCTTATTTCTTAGATTTTTAATGCTGCATAAATTTTTAAATTAAACAAAATTTTATTTAAATCTCTTTTTATTTCCTAATAAAATCATATAATCAATTTTTAAAAAAAAAATACTTTTTTTTTTATTAAGTCATTTTTTATTTTTTGTGTAATGACAATAGCATCTTTTTTAATGAGTTTACAGTACATAATCTTATTCCTCACAAAAATATGGACATTTTTAACTATGCTTTTCAAAAAAAAAATTCGAACAGTAAGTTTGTTTTTGTCAATGAATTGAATAAAAGATAAATCCGCTTTTTTAAAGGTGATTCAACATCAAGCAATAACTTATGTAATGTGTCCCTTGTCGCCATCTTCTCAATACAGATTGAGTATTCTTGAAAAAATTCTTATCCAAATAGGCTAATTTAAGATTTGACCAGGTATGGTTCAGAAAAAGATATTGGTTTTGGATCTTGACGAAACTTTAATACACTCTCATCATGACGGCTTGGTTAGGCCGGCCGTAAAGCCAGGTACGCCTCCTGACTTTATCCTCAGAGTAACCTTTGGCAATCAACCAATCTTTTGGTATATTTGATTAATTGATAAATAGGTTGAAATAGATAGGCATCCTGTTAGATTTTATGTTTACAAGCGTCCACATGTTGATTATTTTCTTAGCGTGGTAAGTCAATGGTTCGAATTGGTTGTTTTTACTGCAAGTATGGAAATTTACGGTGCTGCTGTTGCCGATAAGCTTGACAACAGACGTGGCATGCTCAGACGAAGATATTACCGACAGGTTTTATCCATATTTTGGTTTTGAGTTTATTTATTTTATCTTATTTAGCATTGTACACTAGATGTAGGTAGCTATACCAAAGACTTATCAGCTATTTGCAGTGATTTATCTAAAATATTTATACTCGACAATTCGCCCGGTGCATACCGAGGGTATCCAGGTAAATGGTTTTTACTTTTTCAAATGACGACTATAAAGAACATTTTATTAACTTAAATTCAAAAGTTTTATTTCAAGAGAAAAAAAAATTTTATCTAATTTTTTTTTATTTTTTAATTAGTGGTCGTCATTTGCTTTATTTTTTATAAATAAACAAGTAGTTTTAAGATAACGCAATACCGATAAAATCATGGTTCACGGATCCGACTGACACAGCTCTTCTCAACCTCCTGCCATTTCTAGACTCGCTGCGATTTTGCTCAGATGTTCGATCGGTCTTGGGAAGAAATTTAAACAATCATCGAAGCTGATTAAAAATTTATTTTTGGTTAATCTTTATCACCTAATAAAAATCAACTGTGTAGAAATTTTTATACATATAAGACTTAAGAATTTTTGACCACAAAGCGAGTATTCAATTTCCGCGGATTTAATTTCATTTTTTCTTATTTTTCTTGGTACTTTTCTGCATTGAGCCAAACACGTACTTAACGTGTCATAATGGTACACTCGAGTAAACCTGGCAAAAGATGCATCGTTTTTGAATGTTTTTTATCATAAAAAAATTAATTATAAATATTTTTTATAAAATCGGCTTGTTTTATTAACTTTTATGAAGAAAAAAAGCTATAAGCTCAATTTATTGCTTTAATTTCGTAGATTATCTTTCGTTAACTAAAGTGTTTAAGTAAAATCGACGCATTCTGTCCAAAATCTGATTTTTGTTTTGTTGTTTAAATTTTGTTCAGAATATAAATGTTTATATTTAAAAAATCGACTTTCTAATTTAAATATTTATAAAAATTAAATAAGAATTTGATTATTATTATTATTTAAAATGTAAAATATTTTACAACGATCAATACTTTATTATATTTATATTAAATAAAATTAAATTATTAATAAAATAATATTTTAAATATGGCTTTTTTTTTTAATTTTTTGAAACTAAAGATTTGTAAAAAGTCAATATTATCCATTAGAATAATTTATATTCGATTAAAGTTGCTATGGAAACGAAAATTAATGTGAAGGAAAAATTTTGGAAGAAATTCTTTGTATTTTTCAAAAAAATTTAATTTGTGAATTTTTGAAAAAAATAATCGATTAAAGACAATTTAGAATTAAAGATGAATGATGACGATCTTTATGGTGGATACAATGATGAAGACTCACCATTTAATACTGATGTAAAAATCTATCTACAACTTAGAAAATAATATGTATCATTTTAAATTATAAAATTTAGAATTTGAACTATGACCAGCAGTTCCAGCAGGCGGTTGCAAAGACAAGTGCTGGAAGACGACCTCCGCCAGTAAATGAAAATTATTCTTTTATTAAAAATTATTATTTTGGATTAAGACCGGAATGAGGGGAATACCAACTGCTGGATTTAATAAGCAGCCAGTTATGCTTGGTAAAACAGGAGTTCCTGGAACAGCTATGAAGCGTCCTATTGGAACTGCTTCTAATTCAGCTGGGAGACCGATGACTGCAGTGACAGGTGCTGGATTTAACTCGAGTAAAAATATGGTTGCTGGCATTGATCCTTCTTCTTCCATAACCATAACACTTGAACCAAAAATCGAAACGTAAATTAGCTTTTATTAACCAAATAGTTAGTTTTATATCGTTTTAATTTACTAGTGAAGAAGAAAAGATTAAGAATTTGGAAAAAAATGTATCTCAACTGGCAGAGGAAAGTTGTTTCGCATCAGAAGACAATGACAAACAAGCTGTAAGCTTTAAATTATGGTCAATATCGTGGTTAACCCATTTTTTAGGCAATGGAGAAAGCAAAAGAAGCCTATAGAAAAGAACGATTGATTATCAAGCAAAGAGAAGAGAAGAATTTAACCGATCAAACCAATACAGAATTGACTGGATTTGTAGGCAAATTTATTTCTTATAAATTTAAAAAATTTAAATTTTTATTTTTATTTAGATTTTGTTGAATGTTGCTTGTCAATATTCCAATGCCGGAAATTATGCTGAAGCATTAAATATTTACAATATATTGACCAAAAATAAAATATTTCAATTGTCCGGACGACTAAAGACAAATATTGGTAATATTTATTACCAACAAAAACAATATTTGAAAGCAATTAAAATGTATCGTATGGCACTTGATCAAATTCCTATCACTAATCAAGAGCTTAAGTATAAAGATATATATATTGAGTATTTTTTAAATCAATTAAAACTTTTAGGCTACAAATTCATCGTAATATAGCATTAAGTTTTATTAAAATGGGACAATTTAGTGATGCAGCTACAAACTACGAGATAATTTTCAAAGATAGGCCCGATTTGAAAATTGGATTTAATTTATTGCTATGCTACTATGCTTTGGGGGATCGAAATCGTATGAAGCAATGCTTTCTGGAGCTTTTAAGAATACCAGTAAAAATTCCAGATGACGATGATTACCAATCTCATCCAACTGATCAACAGGCCAATTTAGTGCTCGAAGTGACTAGAGATGATAAGCTGAGAAGATATGAAAGAAAAAAGTAAAAAAAAATTTTTTTGAATTTTATTATTTATAGAATTTTATAATCCAAGAAAGCGAGAAATTGAGCATTGTATTGTTACTGCTGTGAAACTAATCGCACCTGCGATCGAAACAGATTTTGCCACTGGATACGAATTGTGAGTAAAATTATTAAAAAAATAACTAGAATAAAAATTATTTTTTATTAAAAGCTGTATAGAACAAGTTAAAATGTCCGAGTATAAGGACTTGGCGCATGATCTAGAAATTCAAAAAGCAATAGTTTATTTAAAGGCTAAAAATTTTAGCATGGCCATAGAAACTTTGAAAGATTTTGAAAAAAGAGACATCAAAGTTGCCAGCTCCGCGGCGACCAATCTTTCATTTCTCTATTACTTGGAACAAGACTTACAGAATGCTCATAAGTATGCTGATTTGTCTCTTAAAGCAGATAAATATAATCCAGCTGGTAATAATTAAAAAAATATTGTAAAAATTTTAAATATTTTGATGATATTTTAGCCTTGACAAACAAAGGAAATTGTTACTATGCCGAAAGTGAATTTGAAAGAGCTAAACATTATTATGAAGACGCGCTAAAGATAGATGCGTCCTGTGTTGAAGCATTGTACAATTTAGGCCTTACATATAGCAAAATTGGTCTATATGAGCAAGCATTGGATCAATTTTTCAAGTTACATGCAATGCAAAGGAACAATACACAAATATATGTTAAAATAGCTGAAATAAATGCTAAAAAAGCTGATTATGACCAAGCTGAAAATTGGTACATGCAAGCTCTTCGAGCTCATCCAAAAGACAGTGAGCTTTTAAAGTGCATTGGAAACATTTATGATGAGCAAGGAGATAGATCTCAATCTTTCCAATATTACCATGATGTAATTAATTTTATTTTAAAAAATAAAATTTTTTTTTAATTTTGATATTTGTAGGCTTATAGGTTTGATCCGTCAAATCTTCAAACTATTGAATGGCTTGGTACATACTACATTGATTCTCAGTATCCAGAAAAAGCAGTTGAATATTTTGAAAAAGCTGCTCTAGGAAGACCCAACCAAGTCAAATGGCATTTGATGGTTGCCAGTTGTTACAGAAAGAGCGGAAATTATGCGGCCGCTCTGGAAAAATATAAAATGATTAACACAAGATTTCCAGATAACACCGAATGTATTTTAGAAATTTTATTTTTAATTGAGTTAAAAAAAATAAAATGATTGTTTAGGTCTAAAATTTTTGGTGAGGATTTGTTCAGATTTGGGTTATACTCAAGAAGCTCAAGATTTTGCCAACAAGTTAAAAAAAGCAGAAAAAATGATTGAAGTCAAACAAGCGGTTTGGAATATTTTAAATTAAAAAAAAAATGCTCTTAAACCTTAAATTTTTATTTTTGAAATTATCTATTTTTTTAGAGGATATCGAGTAGTGATAAGAGAAAAATGTTGATTAAAGGTCGAAAGAGCACTTTTGAAGGTAAATTTTTGCTAAATATTTTTCTAATTTTCTCTAAAAAAGAGGATATCGAGTTCCGAAAAGAGAAAAGATTTTTTAAAAGGTCGTAAGATATCGAATGATTCTCAGACCAAGAATAAATCTATTGGTAAAAATTAAGTTATTATTAGTTATTAATGTTAAATGTTATGTGCTTGTTAAATTTTCTTTGTTTAAATTAATTTAAAATTATTAAATTAAATAATTTTTATAATTAATATAAAGATCAAGATGTGCCACTATTGCAGCATCAAGAGAGCAGAGAAAGTTCAACACGACATACCAATAGCAGAGGAGGAAGTGGAAGAAGTGGTAAAAAAATTGATTTGAATACTGATGATACAAATATCATAGAGAATCGAGATGAAGAAATTCAAAATGTTCAACATCAAAATTACTTGGGCCATGTACCAAGACCTCAGACGTCAAAAGTTAGAAAAAATCAAGTACCAGTAACAACATTTGATATGGATGCAGCAGATTTGCTCCCAGATTAATTTTTTAAAATTTAAAATCACTATCAAGCTTTTGGAAGAAAATTTTTAGACAATTTTTATTTAAAAATAAAATAAACTAAAAAGAGTTTTTATTTTTAGAAAATAATTAATCAAGTTAAATTTAAAATTAAATCTCTAAAAAAATAATGTTATTAAATTTATATTGGAAAAGTATGCTTAAATGCCTTATAAATTTTTCTTTGGTTAATTTAACAGATTTACTATCCTTTGATGGCATCATTTTTACAAAGTGGACACTTTCTGCTTTCCTTTATTATTTTTTAAAATAAAATTAATTTATTTATAGTAAAAATTCGAAATACTTTAAGCCATTCTCTAATGCATCCGGTATGAAATTTATGAAAGCATTTTAAATATGTTAATTTATCTCCTCTGGTAAAGACTTCAATGCAAATTGAACATTGATTTTCTTCTTGATCAAAATTCTTCCTGAAAGTAAATGTTGATAACTTATCAAATTCTTCATCAGTTATGAAATTTTCTGCACGAATTAGTTCTCTTTGTGGGCGTACATTCTTTTTTTAATTTGTTAAAGTAAATAATTTTACAATAAGTATTTAAAAAATACTTGATTTTGATTCATAAAAAAATTTGAATTAGTTTGAGTTTCTTGGTTTGTTCGTCGTGAATTAGTTTGAGTTCCTTGACTAATTCGTCGTAAGTTTAACAAACCTTGCCTATTAGTCGCTTGATTTATATTACGATGCCCTGATCTATTGACATTCTTAATTAAAATTATAAAACATCAATAAACTAAAAACAATTAATATTTTTCCAAACATTTAAAGATCTATTTCTGGGTCTTATTATATAATCTTGATTTAACTCATCTTGAAGTACACGAGCAATCATCTCATCATTTTCAATTAATCTTAAAGATATTTTTTTTAATAAAAGAATTATTAAGAATAAAATGCACCTTGTGAAATTTCTTGGAGTTGAATTATTAGATTGGTTATGATTTGACCCTATCGTTGTCCGAGGTCTGTAATTTTGAGGTTGTTCGCTAATATTTATATCTATAAAGTTATTATTTCTTCGGTTATACTTGTATAATTGTATGGTATTCCGATTTGAAGGGTCATTTGAACTTTGGTTATAATTATTGTTAACACAAAGTGAAATATTCAAATTGGATGCTGATCTCTGAATATTTGGACAAAAGAAATTCTGACAATTAGTTTCAGATAATGAATTTGTTGAAGAAATTCCTATTCCCAAAGAATTGTTATACAGCCGTACTTGATTGTTATAACTCTCTATTTCGTTTTGTAAATTATCCAAAGAATCAAGGAAATAATTTTTTGCCTTTCGTTTTAATCGTGAGAGTATCGGCATATTTTAAGATAAAAACAGACAGTTCCTAAAATTTCATTATATAATTAAAATTTCATTAAATACGAATTGCTCAATAAACAAGTCAGTTTTTCTTTTAAGTATATACATAAACATATGTATTAATATATTAGAATTCCATTATGTATTTCCACTTGAAACATAATGGGTTTTTTTACCAGAATTTAATTTTTTCCTGAAAATACTCAATTTAGTCGAAAATTTATTTTTAATTTAGCCAGTAATCTTTTGTTTTAAGAATCAATTGGATAATAAAACATTGGACAAATGAATAATTGTAATAAGTTCTTTTCATTATTAAGTTTTGTTCTAAATAATTGTTTTAAATTTTGAGTAATCCAGTATCATGGGAAGAATTTCTTATTATCTTTTGAATTTCTTTAAATTTAGGATGATTGGCATTTTTCAAAAATTGGAAAACTATTGATTCTGCTGTTGTCAAAAATGCGCCGGATTGCTTCATTCTTTCTATAGCAAATTTTCTTAAAGGGCAAATAATGAGAAATTATATGATCTAGTACTTAAATAATTACCTGTCTACCATTGATCTCGATGAGATTGCATCAACCAAGATATGTACATCTTTTCCGTATTCCAAAAAATCCAAACATGTACTTAAAATACAAGCATGTGCTTCGATTCCACAGAGAAGCACAGAATTGTAATCTTTGAAAGTTTATTCATTAATAAAAGATTTTAGTTTATGACATTAATTAATTACCAGGTGTATTTTGATTTATATGTTCTATAAGATCTTTGGTACACATACTAAATGAAGTTTTTTCGAAAATTTTCACATTGTCACACTTTTGTTTAAGAAATGGAACAGTATGGCCCAATCCTATGTGAAAAATAATTAAATTTTATGGTAAACTTACAATACAAATTTTTTTATTAAAATATATTTATATATGAAAACTCTATATTGATTATTATTTCTCAAAATTTTTTTCTTTCTTAAATTGATTAAAAATGTTATCCTACCTTTAGGATACTGTTCAGTTACCAAATATGGAACGTTTAATTGTTTAGCAATATCAAGAACACGTCCACTATTTTCAACAATTTGATTAAAATGCTGAATATTAGTGGAAAATTTTTCTTGTAAATCGCAGATTAACAAGATAGTTTTTGATGGATTTAAGCGACCAATTCTAGATGCCATCTTTTAAACTTTTCAATGTTTATAGTTTTTTTTTAATTGCAATCAAAGTTATCAGACTTTGATATTTTGATAGCTATTTATTTAATTTATTAAAAATTTTATTGAAATAAATATTAATTTTAAATAAATTTAAGAAAAAAATTTCCAGAATATGACTGAATTATGATTTTGTACATTTCACAAAATTAATCGCCATTAATAGCATCTTTCTGACATAAAGGACACTTTCTACTTTCCTTTAATAGCACAATTATTTTATTTAGTATTTAAATTTATGTTGAGAATACCTTGAGCCAATTTACAATGCAAATTGAATGAAATTTATGTAAACATGCCAATGATGTTATATGTTCATCTTTATTAAACTGATCGTAACATATTGAACATTGGTTTTCTTCTTGATCAAAATTGTTATTTTTGTAAGAAAATGTTGGTAAGGACTTTATTTCTTGTTTATTTAGACATTTTTTAGCTACAATTTGTTCATCAAGTCCAAGTAAATTCTATTTTTAAATTATTAAATTAAAAAGGATTGATATTACTTTATTATTTATAGAAATTACTTCGTAATCATCAGCAGTGAAATCTCTATCAGTTTGTAAAAATTGACTTATTTGTATATTCTGAGTTGCATTGAGTGCTCTATTTGTCATTGAAGCATTTCTACGAGTTCTTCGATTATTATTTGATATTGTGTTATTTGGAGCCCGCCTTTCTTCAGGCCAAAACTGACCCATTTAAAAAAAAATTTATTTAAATTTTTAAAAATTGATAAAAATTTTTACAAAATTAAACTCATTAAACAAATTGTTCACTGCATTACGATTTCTGGGTCGTCTAGGATAACTTCCAATCTCATAACCATTATCATTATTAGTATTTATGGAATTAAAATCTAAAGTATCATCTTGATAATTGGTGATCTCAATAGTTTGATTATTTTCATGATTAAGATTTTGTTCATCCAAATTATTATCTTCATTAACCTCAAGACTCGCTGCATATTCTTCGTCAAATTTTTCTTGAAGCTGGCGGGCCAACAATTCATCATTCACGATTTGACTTTTTTTTTAATTTTAGATAAAAAAATAAAACAAAATTTCAAACAAACTAACTCATCATTTTTTTTAATTGAATCTGAGTTATTTTTAGTCCGATTTCTTTTTCCCTTTCTGTCAATTGGAGAATCGTCACCATCAATTATAATTATCTTATCAAAATTTTTATAAAAACAACTAATACATCTTAAGAGAGGCATCTTAATTAAGAAATAAACTTACATCATCATCGCTACTTTCATTATTATTAAGGCCTCTACAATGTCTTAACTCAAAGTTTTAAAATTAAATATAGTGCAATAAAAATAGTTACTCTTTCATTTTTTTCCTAAATTGTGTCGCTTTTAATTTACGCTCTCTTTCTTTACGAATTTCATTTTCCTCCTTTTTAATTTTATCAAAATAGATTTCAAAAAAAAAAACTTACTAATTTACTTGAAATATACGAGAAAAGTCCTCCCCAGATTCGTTGAAAGATATTCCTGTTGCCATATTTTTTAACAATTAGTAGACAGAATAGTATTCTTATATAAAAATAAATTCAAAATGTTGTGCTAATAAAAAAATTAATACAAGATTTATTTAATATTTAATTTAGTGGTTTTGTATAACTAATAATATGAATTTAATTTTATTTAAAAAATATTAGAAAGATAGTTACTCTTCCCCACTTTATATTTTAAAAAATAAAGAATAATTTTATCTAAGGTTTGAATTTATTTAAAAGATAAATTTTAATATTTATTTGATTCGATTATGTCGCGTAATTTTTTTTCTTCAGCTATCAATTTTCGTTCCAATGATTTAAGACTTTCATCATTTAAATGATCAGTACCATCTACAACAAGTTTTTCTAAATTTTCTTCTAATAAAATAGAAATATATTCTTTATTGTTGACGTTATTTAATTTCTCAATTTTTAAAAATTTCAAATTCCTTTTAATGTAATGCGACATAAATAAATTATTTTTATCTAATTTAATTTTTAATTTTAAATTAACTCACTTTAAATATCCTAAAGTAATAAGACCATTATCAGTTATGTTTTTACATTCCGATATGTCCAAATACTCCAATGTATCAGAGAAGGCATGTGAAATTCTTGATAAAAGCCAGTCATCGGCAAAAGGGCATTCTTTTAGAATTAAGGTTTTCAAATTTGAGCAATATTCTTTAAAAAAAATCCTAAATTAAGCTAAATTAAATTTATTAAGTAATAAAGAATACCTAAATTACTGATACCATCATGTCTAATTACAGTTTTACTTAAATCGATGCCTTCGACACTAAAATTTTCAATTCTTCTATTTGGAAGTAAATTCTCAATTTTATTGTCTCCAAGAGAAAGCCATTTCGAAGATCCATGCAAGCGACATTTACCACCTATTTTAAGAGTATAGGTTGCTGCATGTAAATCTGCACCAAGTTTGTTTAAATCGGGTTCGAAAAATCTATTTTATCAGTAATAACTTTATTATTCTTATAAGATAACTTTACTTATTTACGGCATCAATCGCAGTTCTATATCTCTGTTCTTTTAAGTTCTTTATTCCATTAAAAATTGAAAAATCTCTTTCCTTATAAAGCCAGAGTAAAAAATCTGCTATGGACCCTGACTCATGTTTTTTTTTTTGCATTTCTATAAATTCATCTCGAACACCTTCATAAAATTTTATTCTAAGAAATTTATTAATATATATAATAAAATACTTTTTGTTTTAAATAAGATACGGGTAAGACGCATTTTTTTTTGGAAAAATGTTCTATTTTTTGATATTTTTAATTACAGATTATTATTAAAATTCATGTGCAAAATTTTATTTTCAAATGTTTTTTCGAACAATTTTCAAAACAAAATATTAATTATATTAAATTATTTACTAAATTGATTTTTTTGTATTTATAAATTTTTATTACAAAATTAGCAAATTCGTTCATTTTATATTAGTAGTAGTAGTTATGAGACTGCTGTATAGAAATGTATACTAATGTCTTCCGGCATTTAGCTTTATAAGAGCCGTGACAGACTTTCGTTTCTTTCTTTGTTCTATATCAAAAAATTTTCTGTCGATAGCTGCCATTAACTTTAAAGTCTCTGAGTTAACGAAACTTTCAGGTAAAGCATCCCAATTTGAAACCACTCTATTGGTAAGATAGTTATATTTTGATGTAGCTTGTGTGCCAATTTCTTTCTCTAGTTTCATGTTTTATTTCTCCTTAGGCCAAGTTTCAAACTTGTAGTCAGGTTCACACCTTTCATTAGGTTGATCTTCTCACGATTATATACATTCCAATCAGTCCTGAAGTATTTTCACATTATTTGTATCTATAGTTTTCCCATTTGATTTTCTTAACATAATTTTCACCAATTTTTTAAAACAGTTTAAATAAAATCATTTTATTATTGAGATAATTTATATTCATATATTATTTGAATGTTAAAAAAGCGTGTTAAATGAAGATGCCAGAAGATCCAAGTGCGATACTACTTTTGCCAATCAAGCTAGAAATTTTTCCTATCAAGTTTTTATGTGTCTTAGTATCTTCAGAATCATTTTTAGGATAAAACAAAAGATACAATCTAACTTTATTTTTTTATTTATCTAGACAAAAAAATTTTACAAAACAAAATTTAGTATCCAAATTTCATTTTTAGCAAATATCTAATTCTATTTTGACCTTCATTGTAAATTAAATATTCACTTTGCGAGAATGATGATGATATATTTGTATTAATAGGCTTTCCTTGCGGTACTGTTATCGTTTTTCCATCAATCTCTATGGTCTTGTCGAATTTTGGATCTGGTTCAGTCATTCCTTTGGCAATCACACAATCAAAACCAGTGGGTGGCTTTGTAAAAGATGGATTATCTCTTGTGATATGATGCTCTTTTCCCAAAGCGACTTCATTTAAAAACATGATACCAATACTTTTATTTTTCACAGTCGTTGTTCCCACGTATCCGGCAGATTTTCCATTTTCAGACGCAAAATAAATACCTTTGCCAACTCGTCCCCCACTGTGCGGCATTATTCTTAGACCTGTCTTTAAAATAGCGGCAACTACTGCCACATTTGTTCCATGCCACAAAAGCTTTCTATTACTTAAGGAATCAAACTCTTTGAACCGAATGTACTTGATAATTTATGAATAATAAAATATTTTTAAATAATTTTAAATCTACTTCGTTTTCACGAGATACTTTCCAAACTTCTAAGATCTCACATTTACTATATCCTTGAGTATTTGCTGTATACAATTGAATTATCTTTTTATATCTAATTTAAATTCATTTCTCAAAGGAAATTAGGCATACTTTAAACTCTTCTGATTTTTTGTCCAAAAGCTCAAGTTTACACTTGAGTTGTTCATAATTAACATCTGTGGGATGTGGCGATTTAACTTTATCATCGATTTTTGCCACTTCTTTATCAGCTGTTTCTTGCATTGACTGTGCCAATTCAATGTCACTTAATACCGTCAGCATGTCGTATTTTCTTTGCAAGGTTTCTTCATCACTAATCGGAGGAGGTCTTTGTCTACCAAAATCATGAGGAATAACTGTATAAAATTTGCTTGATAAATCATTAGTATTTTGTTTAGCAGATGATTTTGACTTAATTATGTCCTCAATCATTTCCAATACTTCAAAACCTTTGGCTATTTGAGTTTTACTGAGTTTTCCCAATGGCATTTTTTTTACATCTAGAGATTGTTTTTAATAAATGTTTTAAATTTAATTTTTAAATTATGAAATACTGACCAATATCGTATTTTTTCATAGCGCCTTTAAACATATCCTGATCAAATATCAAGTTAACTAACTCTTGAGTTTCTTTATCTAATGCTGAAGGTTTACAATCTTTTAAACTGATTTTTTGATCCTTTACAAAATTTTTATTTAAAAAAGACTATTTTAAATAACTAAGTATTTACAATTAAATCTTCAGTTTCATTTTCGTCTTCACCACCAGCGTCCATTTCTATTAAAGTATATTTTCCAGTGTGTGGTACAAAATTTTCACGATTTTTCCAATCATTTTTTGTTTTATCTTTAAATTTTTTTTCAAAAGCCTTTATAGCTTTATCTTCAGAGCTAAAAGACTCAAGACCTTTAATAAACAAGTTTATAATTTGAATTTAAATAAATAATTTATAATCTAGACTACCGTTATTTTGACCAGTTTCACCTACTCTCCCCCACCTGTTCCATCTTAGAAAACAATCTTCTTAATTTAAAATAAAATGACAAATTTCTTATTTTACAAATAATAAGTTGATGCCGAAGTTGAATTAGTCAGAAGCTGAATTATGTAAAATTTATTGTTATTCGCACCAATGTTGGTTTGATTTAGCATACAATCATAATCTAGATAGACCTTGAATGCAAATGATATAATAATACTTTGAAAACAATTTTTCTTATATACCGAATAACTATTCCCAAAAGGCAAATGTTTGTCAGGAACATAAATTTTTGGTTTTTTATCATTTTTGTCAGCTGCTCTGAGCTTGTTGGCAATGCTGTCTTTCTCTTTGATTTCTTCTTCTATTTCTTTTTTAATCTCCTCTTCTACTTCCTCATCATTTTTGGTCTTTGATCGCTTAGCTATTGTAAAAAAATTGTTATCAGGAAAATTTTGAGTCAATTTTATTTATTACGTACCTGCTTTGGCTGGTTTAGCCTTGGAAACACCTCGTTTTTTTGGTGGCATTATATCAATATTGTTGAAAAGATTTTAATTTTTATAAAGCAGAGTAGGTTTGAGTAATTGTGAGTAAATTAGATTTTTATAGAGAAAAAATTTTTAAACATGTTTTGGCAAGAAATTATACACGAAAATTTTCATGAAATTTTCATAATAATGAATATATAGAAACGTAACTTGAATTTTTTAAAAAAAAATTTTAAATAGAATAATTGATTGTCGTCATGGACAATTTTAGTTCAGTCTTTATTAAAGTAAATTATCTTTAAATTGAATATTTTTTAAAGTTATTCATGTGATAAAAAAAAGTTAAATTTTAGATATTAGATCGTAATAATTAAGTAGGTTAATGATTATTATCATAACTGTGAAAATTACTTATTAAATTATAAAAATAATATTTACTATATAATTTTTTATTTAGTAGAAAACTAAAAATTATATCTAATTTTCAATTAAAATTTTTTTTAAATATTTTAGTTCCACAATTCTTCGATTTCATGATCGGAGACATCAGATAATAAATTTATAACAACACCTGAACCGATTGTTGTTTTTGAATCTCTAATCTGAAAGCGCTGTCCTTTTTCCAGCATCATTCTTTTGTTTATAATAAAAGTCATGGTGACATCTTCACCAGGCATTACAAGCTCTTTTCCTTCTGGAAATCTAACTCTGGCTGGAATATCCCAAGTTTTGCTGTACAATTGAGGTTGATAAGTTGGAGTCAGTGGTTTTTCACGTCCACCTTCATCTTTGGTCATCAAATAAACTTTGGCCTCGAATTTATTGTACATTTTACCAGTGCCTGGCTTAATCAAAGCCATACCACGTCTAACATCGTCTCGTTTTACACCCCTCAATAAAATACCTAATTGATCTCCAGCTTCAGCTTGGTCTAATATCTTATGAAACATCTCAATACCATTTGCAGTTGTCTTAATTGTCTTATTATAACCTATAATTTCTAATGGGTCTCCTTTTTTGCACACACCTCTCTCAACACGTCCGGTAACTACAGTACCTCGACCAGAAATGGCATATGAATGCTCAATAGGTAGAAAAAATGGTTTATTAACATCTCTTGTTGGAAGATTGACATGATTATCAACTGTTTCCATTAATTTTAGAATAGCATTTTTTCCTATATCAGGACTTTTATCTTCCAAAGCAGCTAATGCTGAGCCACTGATGAAAGGAACCTTGTCAGCATCGTATCCTATTTCTTTTAGAAGGTCTTTCAATTCCATTTCTACCAATTCAATCATTTCGCTATCAGCAGCATCAGCTTTATTGATGAAAACAACTATATTTTCAATACCAATTTGCTTAGCCAAACGCAAATGTTCCCTAGTTTGCGGCATTACACCGTCAGTTGCTGCCACTACAAGAATAGCACCGTCCATTTGAGACGAACCTGTAATCATATTTTTGATGTAATCAGCGTGTCCTGGACAGTCAATGTGACCATAATGTCTGTTTTGAGTAGAGTATTCAATATGTGTTGCATTGATGGTAATACCACGCTTTTTCTCTTCTGGAGCATTATCAATTTCTTCATATTTTTTAGCACTGGCTAATTTCATATCTTGTAGAACACAAGTTATTGCTGCAGTTAGAGTTGTTTTTCCATGATCAACGTGGCCAATTGTACCAATGTTCAAGTGCGGCTTGTCACGCTTGTATGTTAATTTTTCCGAAGATAAACTTCTAACATTGTTTAATTTGATTAATAACTGCTTATTTTGTTTAAAAATCTGTTGGATTACTGGTGCTTTGGGACCAAATAAAGTTAAAAAATTCATTTTTGATTATTTAAGTCTAAATAGTGAGACGAAGATTAATTTCAAGGATAATATTCATATAAAGAAAGATTTAAGGAATTATATAAAGAATTCAAAAAAGCCCTGAAATGTTGCAATCACGCTTATAGAAAATTTTTGAATTTTTTAAGCAAGATTTTTCTGAATTTATATTTGTTATACAAGAATTTTTAGTAAAAATATTCGAGAATGTAATATTAAAAAGTATTTTTTACAATAATTTAACTTAACTTTTTAGTAGAAGTAATAGTAGTACTTCTTGCTGCGACACCTAAAATGGAAAGTGTCTGGGTCACCACCGTCATTAGGCAGTGTGAAACTGTAAATGTTCGCTTTAGCGTTCCAATAACTCTACTTACTTTCGCAAATTTTATTTCTAACTAATTATCGAACAAATTGATTACTTTGACTGGAATATCCAGAGCTAAAATTATTTAAATTTTGCAAGGATTTTTAATTATTTTCATTTTTGATAATGATAAAATTTGAAAATAATTTGGTATATCAATTAAAATTAATTAAAAAATACAAATCGCGCATTTTTCCATTAAAAAAGCTAAAGCTTTATTCGCCAACTTCCTCTTTTTTTAATCAGGCCAGCTTTGATATGGTTATGGCTGCTTCTAATTAATTAATATTTTCATATTTAATTAAAAAACAATTTTGGTTCAAATAAATGGAACATATTCTTAATATTTAATTTTTTAAATAGACCCATTCGTTTAACATGGTAATAAAAAGTAAGCTCAATTGCTCAATTATCTGATGGTGGAAAAAAAAGATTTTTTCAATGAATACTCTCTGTAATTCCATAATATTACAAAAAAATATTTAAAAATTAGGGGCTGTGAAGTTCATTTCAATTCGATCGTTTCAATTCAGAAAAATTTGAATAACTTTTTTACTATAAAGAATAATTTAGTTCTGTAAGATCCTTAATGTTAAAGCAACTTTGCTTAATCCGAAAATATGTCTGCAAAAACTCTGCAAAGTAAGTGCAAAATTGATTTGAATACTTTTTAATGGCGTGCAAAATGCATAAAATTGCAGAGTTTTTTGCAGACTTATTTTACTGAATTAAGCAAATTTGCTTATAATTGAGCATTTTATAGAACTAAATAGTTGAATAACTAGTAAGATAGTTATTCAAGTTTTTCTGAATTGAAATGATCGAATTGAAACCAACTTCACAACCCCTAAAAATTATGTTATCCAAATTTTTACTATCCTATTTGATTTAATCACTGAAGGACCAGATGAAAAAAAAACTTTAAAAATTATTGACAACAAGAGTTTTTCAAAAATACAAATAATCAAGATTAATTTTTTTATTTTAATTTATTAATAATTAATTATGAAATTTTATGAAATTTAATAATAATAAAAATATTTATTAAAAAATTTTCTTAATTCAACAATAATTTATGTTTAATTTTTATACTATGCTTTATGTTACAGTAAAATGTTTAAGCTTTAATTAATCAAATTAAATACTTAGATCGTAAACGCTATTATTGATTTTAAAAATTAAATTCAATAGTTAAGTTCCAAGTTGGTTTGGCAGTATTAACTTCACTAACAATTAAGAATTTTTACTAAATAATCGATTCTATGAAAATGATAAGAAAATTATCAGAAGAAAAAAATGTGATTTAAATTTAATTTTATTAACAAAATTGATATAATAAGAAATAAAACCAGCTTTCCAGTTTAAATTTTGGATGCTGCATGTGAAATCCATTAGACTGCATTTTTCTTTCATTCTAAAGAATTTAATAATAATTTAAAAAATATAAAGAAGAAAAGAATCGATTTTGAAGTGTTAAGAATAAAAAAATAATACTAACGCCAACTTTTGGCGGTTCAATGGCTTCTCACCTTTGCTTCCTAGCACTAATATTTATAAATCAATTTAAAAAAGCCTAATTCAGAAGTAAATTACAAATTAAAATTTTAAATAGAGCCTTATTCTTTAAAAGTACCTATAAAATTATTTACTTTTCTAATTATTTAGATCAAATTTAATAATTGAGGCAAAGTGTGTAGCTGGTTTAATCATAGTTTATAGATCAGGATCAATCTTTCAAGCGCTAGATGATTGGCTTGTACAAATTAGAAGGTTTCTATATATTCTGCTAGCTAGATTTAAATATTAAAAAATAAAATTTTTAAGTAGTTTTTAAATATAAAATGTACTCTTCATTTTTTTATATTTTTTTAATTTAATTTTTGTAAAATTTTATTTAAAAAATTACGCAAAAAAGCCAAAAAATTAAATTATTATTTAAATAATTTGGTTTGTTCAATAATTTCTACAAGCATTTAAATAGTTTTCCATTAATTCATTTCTATTTGTTTTGTCTTTTTAAATAAAATTCAAATCACTTAATATTTCAGAACTTTTTTAAGAAAAATGAAGCAATTAATTGAGAAAAGATTGGGAAAATTCTAAATAGGTCTGTAAATTTGAGATCTTATGAATATAAATTTGCTTCGCTTTATCCTTAATGAATAATTAAATTCAAAACGAATGTCTAAAATGTTAAGCTTGCAAATTTTTTTAGAAGAATTCAAAATAATTAAGAATTTTATTTCAAACATTTTGTTTAAACAACTCATTAAAAAAATAAAATCATCACCTGTCTCTATATTTAAAACAAATTTTAGACAATTACAAAATTAGAATTTAATTATAACAATGGGAAATAATGTAAGGTTTAAATTTTTTATTTAAATTTTATATTTACTCTACTAGACTTCTTTGGTAATCGGTGCTGGTGCTTTAGCAGTTCTCGGAGGATTTTTAGTTCTCAAATTATTAAATCCATCTAAATCTGCCAAGTCATCGAAAAAAGTAGCTCTGGTTGACTCAAGTGTAAAATATCCATTTGAACTCGTTTTTAAAGAAGAACTAACACATGATACGCGCAGATTTAGATTTTCTCTTCCAACTCCAGAACATTCACTTGGTCTACCAATTGGTCAACACATTTATCTTAGTGCCCGCATAAATGGAGACATGGTTGTTAGACCATATACTCCAACAACAAGTGATGATGATAAGGGATATTTTGATCTAGTTGTTAAGGTAACATTTATTATACAATAAGCAGAGTATTTTATGCTTCTTTAAAGGTTTACAAAGCTGGCGTCCATCCCAAATTTCCAGATGGTGGAAAATTGTCACAGTATCTGGATAAAATGCAAATTGGAGATAAAATAGATGTAAGAGGACCAAATGGACGCTTGAAATATCAAGGAAATGGATTATTTCACATAAGTGTAGACAAGAATTCACCACCTAATGTAAAAAGAGCCAAGCGTATTGGAATGATTGCTGGCAAGATTTAAAAATAAAAATAAAAATATCAAAATTTTTGAAATAAATTTAGGAGGTACTGGAATTACTCCAATGTATCAATTAGTAAAAGAAATTTGCAAGCATCCTGAGGATCCAACAAAAATTCAACTAATTGTTGCCAATCAGGTAATCATTTTAAATTTTTAAATTAAAATTTCTAAATTTGATTTAAGAGTGAGCATGATATTTTATTACGAGATGAATTAGAAGAATTGAAACAGAATTATAGCGATAAATTTGATGTTTGGTACACAATTGATAAATCAGTACTTCCTGGTAATATTTTAATTTTAAATAGTTATATTTTTATTCATTTTTATATAGATTGGAAATATGATATTGGTTTTGTAAACGAAGATATAATAGCCAAGCATCTTCCGCCACCTGGCGATGAGACAATTATTTTAATGTGTGGTCCTCCTCCGATGATCAAATTTGCTTGTAATCCAAACTTGGATAAATTAGGATATACCAACGATATGCGATTTAGTTATTAATACTTTAATTTTAGCCATTCAATTCTGATTAGAAAAAAATAATATTTATTTTCATTTATAATTTGATTTTAAAATAAAATTTAGTTATAATAAATTATAAAAAATAAACTAGCTCAAGTTTATTTCAATTTTAACGTGTAAAATTTATCAAATTGATCAACAGTAAAATCGACTATTTAAGATTAAACTTCTTTATTGATTTAAGTTTTTATTAATTTTAGTATCAAAATAAAATTATCATTTCTTAATTTTTTGGCGAAAAGATTCGGGAGGAAATGGCTTTTTTTGAAGATTATGATGGAAGTCTTTTTCGTCATGATTTAAACCAGGTATTTGATCTATTCTTTCGATGAACTCAGGTTCTTCTAATTTAATACCGCTTTCTATTAAAGTTTTATAAAAAATTTGTTCCTTTGAAAATACAATTAGCTCCTTTTTTTAAAAATAAATAATAATACTTTTGGCGATGATTCGAAATTTGATCCTTTTAAGTAATGAATTTGATCTATTCCTAGTTGGTAGCATCTATGTGCTAATACTTTGGCTAAATTTTTTGCTGCTGAACTATCTCGGGCACTTTTCAAAAGTTACTTTTATCTATTTAATTATTATTTTCAAAAGCAAAATTACCTATATAAATATTGTCTAATTTCAGGATCTTCTGTCGAAATATCAATAACTTTTTTTCCAGAATAGTGTTCAATAAAAGCTTCTAAAGATGACTTTTTGTTACTGAATACACATCTTTAAACAAAAGTTAGAATAACAGAGAATTTTAATATTTTATGACATTTTACTGATGATAGAAATCTTTGGGTGGATATTGTAAATGCCAGCCAAAACGTTTATATTGATGACCACTCCATTCTAAATTTCTAGGATTTTTGTTTTCGTAATTTGGATTGAAAATTTCTGCACTCTTACTGTCACTATTTAATCGTGTTTGATTCAAATCTAAAAAATTTATCTTATAAAATTGATTTCTTAAATCAATAGCTTCAATTACTTGATAATGAAACTGTAATTGTTTTACCAATTGACCTGAGATTTTTTGTGCAAAGCATGACTAATTTTTAATCAAATTTAAAAAATTCAAAAATAAAATGAAATAAATTTAAACCCGAATAAATGAGTTAAATAATTGAATATTAAAATTAGTTTTTTAAAAAATTTATTTTAAATTAATTTAAAAATAAGTATAATTTTAAAAAAATGTGATTCAAAAATCACCTCTTTCTGAATGTTCAGTTTTAATACCGGCAAGATCCAATAAAGCTTTATCTGCATTACTATTCCATTCTTCGGCATTCAGCTTAACAGTTTTCATCTTTTCTATCTGCTTATTTTCCCATTTTTTTAAATCCTGTTGATTACTATGAGCCTTTTGAGGACCACATCCCCAAGCTTCTACCGAGATTATTTGATCATTTTTGCATAACTCGTGGTCAATCGAATGAAAATTTTCATCAATTGAAATAACTGGTTTCAGGTTGCTGTACCCATAGATAAGGCCGAGTTTTAAACCCCTCGACTTGGTATTTAAATAAATATTTTTAGATGGAGCTATATCAAATATTTTAAAATCGTTCCATATTCGAAATATTCTGGTATTTCCATCACCATATGGCATAGGAGATTCTCTTTAATAAATATAAAATTATTAATCTTTTTTTATTTAAAACAACTTGTATTCTTCATTGCTGCAGATACAGAATAAATTTCCACTTTGACAATAGAAAAAAATAATTGTAGCAGCTTTATAATTGAACAAACTGCTTTCTAGTCTATTAAGACTCAAGCCATGGATTTCACTTGAATATAATTGGTGCCAGCGGTGTTCCTTGAAAATTTAGATATAATTTTCTTTTTTTTAAATAGTTGCCTTGTATTTACAGTGATAAGATTTTGGAATTTTTCCAATGGATTACCGTTGTCAGAAGTTAGATGTTGGACATAACAAATTGGCAAATTGTTTACAAAATACCATGTTAAAGTTAAATTCAAAAATGGGCTAATGTCATGAGCTTCACTAAAATAATTATCGTTCTATTTAAATTATAGTTTTAATTAGTTGTTTTTCAAATTTAATTATTATACTGTTTTATGTTCTTTGATATGTTTGGTTAACCAGCAATGAAATCCATAAAAAAGTTGTGGAAACTCATTTATTACCCATTGTTTGAAAATCTCCTTGGTGGTTAATTTTTTACCATCAATTTCATTGAACTTAAACAATTAAATTAATAATATTTTATAAAAATTAAATAAAATAAATATATTACCTCAATGTGCCCAATTAATAGCTCTAAAGTCTTAGCTGAATTATCGTTTAGCTCAATTTTTTCAAATCCAATGCATTTAATGGTATAAAAGAGACAATCGTAAAAAATATTCTTTATAGCTAAATATATATTTATTAGTAGTAATCAATTTTTAAATAAATGGAAAATTAAACTAAATATACTTTCTATAAGAAATTTAAGTTAAATATAAGATTAAATGCATAAAGAATACGTGTCCAACTTTGTTTAATTTGTTTAATTAAATTTATTAAGGTTATTAAAATAATGACCATTTTTAATTATTAGAATATTTTTAAACTTATTAACTTATAAAAGATATTTTGAATCTGTAAAAAAAAAGTGGTTCTTAGCAACTTACTTCTGTAATCGGCTCCATCATTTGAAGCAAACAATAGATCCATATATGTTTCGAAAATTGATGAATTCGTGTATGTTCGATAAATGAGAGATAAAATTGTTTTTAATTTTTCCAAATCAACAGTTTGTTGACTACTAAGGGGTATATTTTGTTTTATAATTCGACGTATAATAAAACTATTATTAAAAACATTCTTTTTTAATTCAAAAAAGTAATATATAACTATTAATTAAAAAAATTAGCTTACTAAAATATTAGAAATTTCAATTTCTTGGCTTAATATTCCATTTGATATAAAAAAATCCTGAATTGCTGTATCGATTCCGTCAACTTTGTCATTTTTTTGATGTTTTTTATCCACTAAATTTCCCATGCCTATTTAAAATAGTAAAGAAATTTCTAAACACCTACAATTATATGAACTTTAAAAGAGATAAAAGCATTTTCACATGCCAGCTTTAAATCATTCAAATATAAATTTTGGTTTATTTTTTATTAAAACTAATTAAAAGAAATGAAATTCTTGATGGCATTGAGAGTTTCGGTTGGATTGTCAAAGTGAATTACGTGTCCAGCTTTGGATATTTTGACAAATTTATAGTTTGTAAAGTATTTTTCAATAGTTGGTAAGTCATTTTCAGTGATATATTCTGATCGTTCTCCACCCAGGAATAATGTTGGATTGTGATATTGATTTTTGAAATCAGGAAAATTCATTATGTCCTGATAATGAGCCATAATGGCATCTATATTAAAATTCCATCTAATCTTACCATTTTCTTCTTTAAGCCTGGTGAGAATAAATTGACGCTGATGTACATCTTTTTTTAAATTTGGAAGTTCACAAAGTATTTTTTCGATTTCTTTTCTTCCCTGAACCAAATTTGAACCCACTGAATCCATGTCAATAGATTTCATTTTTTCCAAATAGGATTTGATGTTTATTAATGAAGGACTTACACTTGGTGAAATGTCAGCAACAATAATTTGATCGACATTTAAGGGACCGACTATGTCTTTTAGAGCTAAACTCATTACTGTTTTACCTCCCATACTATGACCCATAAGAGTAATATGGTCAACTTTGTCTTTTTCAATCAATACTTCATTTACAAACTTATCCAAATCACTTGACATATCAACATAAGTCATATTCGGCATATAAGGCCTCGAATCCCCATGATTACGCAAATCAACTGTATAAACTTTTAACTTGGTTTGATCATTAATACGTTTAGCTAGTGATCGCCAGTTTTCTTTAGAAGCAAAAAGACCATGAGCGATTACAAGAGCTTGAGATGATTTGTATTTATCATGTAGTTCATATGATAAATTGATCGATTGTCTATTATGGTATTTCCTACAAGTTAAATTATATCTTAAAATAATACTTCTAAAATTGATTTTGGACGAACCAGTCATTTGGAACAAAGATTAGATGGAAAATTCGCTATTCAAAAACCAATATTTATAATATTTAAAGATATCATGTAATCTTAAAAGATAAATATTTAAATATATATGCTAATTTTATAATTTTTATTATATTTGATAATTTTTTTAAACAAAGAATATATGAACGAAGTGTAAAATAGACTTTTTAATTTTAGATTGCAAATTTATGTCGAAAATTTGTTCGATTTTTTTATAGAAATTTAGTTTGATTTATTAATAAACAATTAATTTATCAATCGGCCTTTAAGAGCCTCGATTACGCAAATCAACTGTAATGCTTCTGAACGAACTGGACGATGTTGTGTACATGGATGCGCCTGAAGGTGGTTGTGTAATTGTTGTATCATAATCGTTAATTTATTAACAAAATTAAAAAAATAGAAACAAAATAAATAAATAAAATATTATCTATTATATTTGATCAATTAAAAAATTTTAAAAACGACAAAATATAATAAATTAAATTGCAAAGCATTAATTAATAATTAGAAAAATTGACTTGTAATACAATAAAAAGGTAGTTTTTTAAGTTTTTATTTTATTAATTAAATATAAAAATAAATAAAAAATAAAAATCAACATCACCATAACTTCAAAAATGAGCAAAATTCATTAACAGGAAAATTATTTACATTAGTTAAAAAAAAAGAGCTAATCAACAAGAGTAGAAATGATAGCAAAGTTTATCTTTTTCTCACTATTTGATTTCTTGGTCTTTTGTTTTGGTTCACTTGGCTCATCATTGTACAAATAGTCATCTTTTTCAGTGTACGTACCAGCCGAATAGTACTTGTTTGAATCGGTATTTGGTGTTGTATTTTTGCTGTTGTTTGACGAGCTTGAGCAAGAGGACGAAGAAGATGAAATGTATGGAACCGAACTGGACGACGTTGTGTACATGGATGCGCCAGAAGGTGGCGGTGTAATTGCTGAAATGTGATCGTCATTCTCTTGAACATTGTCTCTTTTGCCAAAGTTTGGATTAATCATCATCAACATTGAATAAAAGTGCTCGTTTTGATTGCTCCGCTTCTCTCCATCTTGTCTGTAGCCATTCGACTCATCTACATCAACTATCTCTTCGTCCTCTTCGTCATCATCGCCTTCTTCCTTCGACTCTACTTCATCTTCTTCATGCAAATCATTCATATAATCCTCGTTCGAATTGGACGAACTGTTCGATATGGCTGACGATATAGACACACTTGTGGTCGATGAGCTTTGATTTGACAACTTCGAAAGCAAATTTAGACTTTGCATCTGAGCCTGTCTTTGTGTTGCTATCAAGTTCATCAGCATCAACTGGCCATAAAGTGGACTTGTGCCCGCATTTTGAACACCACTGCCAAATGGACGCATCAAGCTCAAATTTGATGGCACTTGACAAGACATTCTCTGAGCATAGCTCATTGCAGGCTGTAGCAATGAACTGGGCGTAAATTGTTGAACGGCCTGTTGTTGTTGTTGTTGCTGCTGAATCGACAACCTTAAAGATGCGTAAATTGGCTCATTTGACTGCCTGTTCTCGATCATCTCTTGTGGCTTTGAATACTTTACACCCTCATTAGCTTGATGAACATTCTTCGACTTTCTGTTCCTATGAATTGGCTTACAACACAATTGTGACCGAACTCTTTTGTTCGCGAACCATTTTTTCACTTGTTTCACAGATATCTCTGCTTCTCTGGCCAACTGATCTGTAGTTTGTTCATCCGGATACGGATAGTCTCGGTTTTCAATGAACCATTTGTTCAGAATTGACACTGCTCGATTGCTTAAGAATCGGGTTGATTTTTGACTTTCTTTTGCTTCTTGCTGAACCATTTTCTCTCCTTGATTTTCCAGAAAATTTGTTGGTATCTTCAATGGTGTACTTGTTTGCGGTTCTAGAATCACTATTAGACAAAAAATTATATACTTATTTAAAAATATATTTAAAAAATAATTTTCATTTAATCTAATAAATCTCGGGTTTGTTTATATGTATCTCAAATTTAAATGTAAACTTTATGACAGTGGTTAACATGATCACAGAAATATACCGAATCTAATTTAAGGAAAATTTCAAAAGCATTTACTACAATCTAAGCAATTAGACAATTCAGTAAGGTAATTTACGTGTAATTTGTAAGTTTACTAAATTCAACTTCTTTTTTATCTTTCTTTTCCATGATTCAATTAAATAATTCAAATTCCTATTCCGACGAGTCCAATGCTCTGTGATAAAATTGTCGTGCTGATATTTAACAAACAAAATAAGGAAAAATTAGTATTTTTATTTATATAATTTTATCATTCAAATGCCTCAAACTGAGTCTAATTTGTCAATTCGTTTAACATGAAATATCATATGGATATTTATCGCTTATCTCAGTCGGCGTATCGGTACAGTCCTAATTAGAGAGAGGTCCAAGCTAGTATTTCGCTTTAAGAACACAGATTTTGATAAGATAAACAAAATATTCGAGATTTATTATACAATTTAAAAGAACCTATTGATATGTGAATAAAATTGTTTAAACAAGAACATTAAATTTTTCTTTTAATATTTGCTTAAAAAAAATTAAATAACTTACCTTTGCTAGATAATTTTTTTGTTTCCGCTCCTAAACAGTCATACATTGGGTACAAATTGGAGCTTAGTAAATGAGCATTCATTTTAATCTAGAAAGAAAAAAAAACATTTATATTAAGTTAGCTTAATTTTATCAATTTCTCAATAGTATGCGAAAAGTAAACATTTTTCACATTTTGGATAGGCGTTTTTGGCAAACACGCACACTTGCATTTGGTAAGAAGGAAAAAAATTTTTGTAAAAAATCTATCAATATGTATCTATATTTATATGTTAAATAATCGATTATTTTGTTTATAGAATGTTGCAAATAGAGAGGTGGAGTGTTGGGGATTTGTGGAATTTTAGATTGACAATTTCTTAAGTCCAACTTGCGTAATGTTGTCTAATTAGTAATCATATTAAGAATAAGTTTAAGTTGCAACAGAATTATGACCAATTATTGATAGAAATTAATAGGATTATTTAATCAAATCATGTGCCTAAATATTTCGACACATTTAAGACCAATTTAGAAAAATTTGTTCCCAATTGATTTTTTTAATTAACGGAGACCTTTAGTATAGAACGTCTGAGGCAAAAAATCCACCAAAAAAATTCAATCATTATCAAAAACGTGAGCTTTTTTTAAAAATCAAATAAATTAATTTAAAAATAAAAACAAATTATTGAAAAATGACAATTACAAACCAAAAAAGATCTAATCATTGAAAACTCGCGAATCAACAGGTGATGGGACAAAAACTTATGCAATGCTCTACTACCAGCCGGGAACTCGTTTTTAGACCTTAAATTATGAAATGCTTTCTCTTAATAAAACAAATTACAAAAAAAATTCCTTGTTTTTGAGTTAAATAAATTAATTAATCATTTATTAAATTAGTATATTTATCTCTTTTATTTTGACTCAGATTAACGGAGTCATACTGTTAGATTTTCTCTAAATAAATTCCCAAATCTAGCGGAATATATTTTAATTAGGAGCTTTTAATAACTAAATACAATCATATCGATGCAAGCTATTTTATATCTGGTAATATTCTGTGCCATAATGGAAGTTTACAAATATTTTGAATATTTTTGGGTCATTTTAAACTTAATAAATGTTTATTGTTAATTTTTTTTTATTAACATGAATAAGTTTTTATAATATAAAATAAAATGTTTCACTAATGTGCAAGCTTATTTTGTAATCAATTGTAAATTAATTAAAAAAGGATTTTTTTCGCAATGTTTATTAATTAAATTTAAAAAAAATTGAATCAGATTTAATTGGCTAATTGGTAAAGTAAAAAAATATTGGAATATTAGAAACATTCAATTGAGATAAATCGATTTGATACCTGTTTTCAATTTAATAAATTGCTTGAGCCGAGAATGTCTTTAAAAAAAATGATATAAATTTTGTCCGTGATCAATTTTAGCTTCCGAAAGAGATTTTTTCGTGTAAAATGATATACAAGGAAGAGACAACTATCATCTATAGATTTACATCCTTGGCTTATCCTCATGATATTAAATTATTTACTTCAATATTTAGCATTAATTATTGAGAAATTAAAGCTAATTTTTAATTAATGTCAACTCTATTACAAAATTATTAAATCTTATTTAGTTCTCTATTTCTTAATCCGATTCCAAAAAAATATAATTTAGCATTTTGTTGTATTAAGTAACAGTTTACGTGACTATAAAATCTAAAATCTGAGAAAATCTAATAATGCACTAATAGGAGATAAGACCGAGTCAATTCTACCACTTCATAGGTTTACATTGGTAGTATATAGAGTTTATAAACAAACAAAATATCTCAACCAAATGTTTGCTCAAGTCGCTTTGAAAAATTCTAGAGACAAATGATAAAAATTTACGCCCGTGGAAGTTGTAATGTTATTTAGCGAACAAGTGTGAGCCGGAAGCGAAATTGACTTTAAGTTAATTAAGGCGTTTTGTAAATTATTTTTCTTTTGACGAGTGGTCTCGATTTGGAAAAAATTTTCAGGAAGGATGACTGAAGCGCTATAATTTCTATTGATAAATTGATCAATATCAGAAACATACCTGATAAACATATTTTTTCATACCTTTAATTAGCTAATTTAAACTTTTTATCTGTATAAATTAGATTTAAATTTTGAGAATAGGGCATTACAAGACAGATTAAATCATGAATCAAGGCTACAGTAAGTCCTGAGTTTTTTAAACAACAATTTTTAATTATTTTTCCAAAGTTAAGCAAGATTTACCAAATACAAGCACTCCGTTAAAAATAGTCCAAGAATATTTTCAAAAAGAGTATCAAAGTGATGCAAGTCTTCAAGAATCAAATGCCAAAGGAACCCGATTTTTGGGATCTAAAGCAGTGTCAATCCTGAACAAATGGTTCATTGAAAACCGAGACTATCCGTATCCGGATGAACAAACTACAGATCAGTTGGCCAGAGAAGCAGAGATATCTGTGAAACAAGTGAAAAAATGGTTCGCGAACAAAAGAGTTCGGTCACAATTGTGTTGTAAGCCAATTCATAGGAACAGAAAGTCGAAGAATGTTC